>JAQPZY010001625.1:1190000-1725000 GCA_029931535.1 Margaritifera margaritifera | reverse complement strand
TATAGGATCTGTTTGGATTGTATGCCAAGTTCATGTGGTCAAGCTGCTAACCAAACAATCATTGTCATCTTTACCTTCGATTTTTTAGTTTGTCTCCTTTTATTTTCCAGACTAAATAAAAGATGGGTAACATGTTAGGTATGAGCTCTGACCAAACCACAAAAAGCCGGAAAGATGAAATGAGGAATCATGTACACAATGCACAAGACTCCTTCGTGCGGAGAAAGGTGGAACTGGAAGATGAGACTCACAGTTCATTTGACGATACAAGTAAATATCTTACTAAACATAACTATAACGCATGTTCATGCGAAATTGATGAAGCTCAGGTTGTCGTGAGAATAACTAAAAAACATTCATTGTTTTTTCCCGTGGTTTTAAATCTTTTAATCTGGTTTTTCAAATCTTCTCTCCTGTCTATCGTCTTCTCTTCAATATGTTTCGTTAATACTAGTGTACACTTTGTCTACACACAAATCGTTTGAATTATATCAGTCAGCCATCTTTAGATTAGAATATTAAATTGGACAATTACATCTATACTACGAGCAACCAATCATTATATGCTTTCATGTTTTTGGAACTAAAATGATTCACATAGTTAAATTTACCTATAAATGTTACAAATACTGATGTGCTTGCCTAAAATGTAGCTTCCATGTTACCCTTGACGCTGGTTTGTTTTAGTATCAAAGAGAAGAAACAAATCTCTTTCAATGACAGCTACGCCAATTCTGAAGAAAAATTAAATTTCTTATATGATTAGGCCTGTTTTAGCTGGTTTGACGCGTACGAATTTGTGACGTCAGCCATACTCAAATGTCGGTATTGCACGTGCTCCTTTTGCTCACACGTTTTTTGTATATTAAGTCCTTTTTTGTAAGTATTTGGTATATAATTGTTGCAATTATTAATTGATCATGTAAAAACAACAATCACGAGTCCAGCTCGCCAACTACTGAACCACCTCTGCTCCTTTAATATTTTGCATAGAGATATGGCATCCACGTTGCCACAATAGGTTCCCATTCATGTAGCAATGTAATTTTGAATTTTGATATATATTCATGCACAGTGTAAGTGGCACTCAACGAAACTAGCTAGCTGCATACTAATGATTGTTATATCCATATAAACGCAGATTTGCAATACCTTAGGATTTTGATTAGACTCAGATCACGACACTTTTGAGGTGATAAAGTCAAAGTAATCAATCATGTACCTACTAATATTCATGTACTGACAATAATGACCCAGTCGTATTCACAGAATTCAATCAAAAGCACGTAACGATGTACTTTCAGGCTTGAAAAATAGACACGAACCGGCGGTGCCTGTCCCTCAACTCCCACCCGACCCCCAGGGCCATGGTTCTCAATATTGTGACACGAGATAATAGTGTCAAACTTGCGAGTTCTGTCTATTATATATATATATATATATATATATATATATATATATATATATATATATATATATGCGTATTCATAATCGGGGAGGGGGGATACATGAAACAAACAAACGCTTTTGTTTGTTTGTTTTGTTCAGATATTTAATAAACATATAGTGCATACAATAAGCATTCGTATTTGTAATTTCGCGAGAGATAAAATGTATCTGGGTGTCTTAAGCTTCTAATGGTATTACTTTTCGCTCCGAATGCTTCTTTTGGTGTCTATATGCCATCAAACTAGTGTTATGAAAGAAAATTCGGTTCCGTTTCAAAGATGGTTCCTCGATTCTAGTGCAAGAGCACCTTATGTTTCATCAGGTCCAGAACATGCAAGTGTTATTGAATGTGTGTGCTAATTATATATTAAATCAGAATTAGTCGACGTCTGATATTTTTATAGGAGGTATTCTAAATTACTAAATACCTTTTGCACTGGAGCCTGACTACCTAAGAGGATAGAGCGCTTCTTCATTGACTGAAAACATGATCTGATCATACAATGTATATATATATATATATATATATATATATATATATATATATATATATATATATATATATCGCTTCAGAATTGAGTTTGGTGGGCTTGTTAAAAAACTTTTCATTCACTTTGTACATGATGTACTGTACTTAATATATTTGGATGTGATTGTGTATTATATTCCTACAGTACATACTCGCCTTTCAGACGAGTATTATTTTGGGCTTTCTTTTGGATAAAAAACATATTTATGCGTATGAATCCTTATCGCCCACCAACCTGAATCGGTTTGGGTAAGTATTTAAATGACGCTTCCTTTTTTTACGTCTTTATGATGGTGCCTATGAGAGGTGTGGCGAGTTCTATGACGCACTTTACATTGTCCCGGATATGTAGCTGGATATCCGGAATAGATAAATATATGTAGAGAAAAAACTGCTGAGGTAGATAGATAGATAAGTAATGCTAGTTTTTGCTCAAAGGCAAGACTGCCGATTGAAATTTCAGCGCTATGCCATTTGATTACACATACTAAATTATATACACTGTATTTAAAATATACATCAGCTTAGAAAAGTAAATTTAAATTTTGCGAATGTTTCAAGGAAGAACATTTTGCATTACTTTCTACCTCGCAATATTTTCTGAATTTACAGAATTTATTGAGAATGTGCATGAAGTAAATTTCATTTTTTTTAATTTCGCGCGAGTTGCAGAATTTAGAAATGGACAAAATATACACTACGAGCATTTGCGTTCTTTTATATATGAATATATCATTACAGAGGTGCTACCAATACCCTCTTTCATTAATACAGAATAGAAGTAGTAACAGATCTGCGAAATTCAACATCCTCGAAAGTAGTCTGACGTTGGGAAACCATGAAATTTAGTTGCTGCGATACAACTAGGTTTCTATTAATTTGATTCCGTCTCGAAAACTTTTGCTCGATTCTAGTGCAGTGGTATCTTATGTTTCATAAAATAAATTTAAAAAAACGCTAGTAATTGACCACATGCAAACTGACCGTTACACTAATGCACTTGACCAATCAGCGCACGTTTAAGCGACCCCCCTCCCCGCAGCCGCATAGTCGTCCGCCATTTTCCTTCGAAAAGTACCAAAAGAGGACGCTAGTGATATTGCGTGAAACAGAGTTGTTACTGTGTTTTCCATTCATGAAATCAATCTAAATTAAAGATTGTTCTCTTCTGCTACACTCATAATTGATAATAAAAATCCGAAGATTTGTGCCAAGAATGAACCAACAGGAAATTCTGTAGAATGATATGTCTCGTCTGCTTGCACGGGTACATTATCAAAAAACCTTCCATAGGCACATTAGCAATATAAATAGGTCATTACCACCACAATTTACCTTTTTATGGGTACTACCATAAGTGATAGAGTTGACTGCACACATAAAGTTTTATGACAGACAACAAGTGACTAAGAACCTAAGCTACATGTCAATGTAGAAAATGAAAATATTTAGTGGTGCTTGAAAGGTATATACATGTCACTTCTAGCTACATGTACCTACTGCTTGTGTGGATTTTCAATATGAACACACCCATCAAATTGCATGACAGTATTTATAAAAGTGTTTGTGATCAATTGAGCTTGAAAAGTTGGTTACTATGACCAGTTTTAGCCGATAGTTTGTAGTACCTTCCAAGGAGTACAAGACTTACAGCCTGAATTCTTCTTGGCAGCGACCTTGTCAGAGCAGAATATTATTTACGGCGAAGGAATGATTGGGTAACATTACAAAAATGACAAAATATTAAATTATACATTGGCACAATAATAAAAGTAATGAAATTGTTATTATTGTAGTCGATGATAGCAAAATGGCTATCTTCCAACAACTGTAAAATGTAAATAGCATTCTGCAATGCAACTGTTTAGTCTACATACAAATGAGATGTTTCCGTTTGGTCCATTTCTTCAGCAGCTGCCTAGAGTTTAGTTCAAATTCCTTGCAAACACGGAAAAGAAACATCAGTTTAGGCAGTATTCACTGTTCCTCACCTAAACGCTCCATCAGGCTGCACAGAAAGCAGAAAACCAACTGCTAAAGGAAGTACTCTTATACGGTATCACAGATCCAATAATAATAAAAACTTATAAACGCATACACAGCTTCTGTTCCAGGGTACAGTTTTATTTTCAAAGCCAGCTAAATGCCGTACTGCGCATGCTCAGCCTTTACTCATTCAGCAAAAAGGGCTCAAAGGATTCCGATTGTTCTACACCCTGGGGAGTTTAATCAGTGTATTCTTGTAAGCTACACTGTTCATTTTATACCCTGTGTGCCTAGTACATCAACTTGTCATTATAGTCAACATTTTTGTAAACAGCTGGAAAGACAGTCCAACAAGGAAATACTCTTTAACTTAAAGAAATAAAAATAGGCCGAAAATACCCATATACCACAAAGATAATCTAATAAATACGACCCTCTAACGTCTAACAAAACCCTGGCAATGGTGGATTTAGTTGGCTCATTCGCCCGATAAACCACATTTAACTTACGACAATGGGGAAAAAGTATGTCTGGAGCCTTTGTAACTCAGACAATAGATACCCAGACCAATTTGTTGGTGGTGTGAAATTTCCTCCGTTCCGCAAACTTCGTCTAATTTTGCAGAAATGCCTGATGTGGATCAAAGCCTGCGGTCTTCATGATCAGCTGAATGTCAATATAGTCGATGTAAATTACCAACTGTTTGTATGTAGGAAAAAGTCCGTTCAAAACAGCAGAGATATGTACTTAAATAATTCTTTAAACATGCAGATTGACCTAATCAGTTAGGACTATTTTTACTCATTGGGTTGTTTGGTGTTTAACAAAAAACTGACAAATCAGCACATAAAAAAGTTGAGTGCTAAGACAACTAGAGTACATTGCCTTGCCCTAGGAGACACACTGGTAACCGAGCTGGGCTGAATGCAGCATCTTTATATTTCTTCATGTATCACAAACATCGTTAAACATAAGTAAGTGACTATTCAAATGTTTGGTATATCTTATGTTTGAAGATTATTTAATCCACTTGTACTATAAATAAATAAATAACTTTAAGTACTTAATCAAGTAATCAATAGATAAATAATTACATAAAATAAAAAATGCTTTACGAACTTTACATATCCATCTCTACTAGAAGCGCGGCACTCTCGAAGGGTGACTTTGTATCGTGAAATATTCTCAGATTAATCGTCGGGAAGAGCGTCGAGTCCAGGTAGTGTTGCAATGTTTGTCGAGAAGAGCGTCGAGTCCAGGTAGTGTTGCAATGTTTGTCGGGAAGAGCGTCGAGTCCAGGTAGTGTTGCAATGTTTGTCGGGATTAGCGTCGAGTCCAGGTAGTGTTGCAGTGTTTGTCGGGAAGAGCGTCGAGTCCAGGTAGTGTTGCAGTGTTTGTCGGGAAGAGCGTCGAGTCCAGGTAGTGTTGCAATGTTTGTCGAGTCCAGGTAGCGTCGAGTCCAGGTAGTGTTGCAATATTTGTCGAGTCCAGGTAGTGTTGCAATGTTTGTCGAGTAGCTTGTCGTAGATTTCAATTTTAATTATCTTTCATTTTGCGTCTGTCCACTTGTGTGTACTCATTATCTGTCTAATAAGAATTATTTTTATTAAAGGAGAGATTATAAACGCGTGAATATATTGACCCCTGCTGGGTCACTGTCTCCTTGTCTCCAGTTACTGGAGTTTGATTCAGCCAAACAGATTTAGCTGTTTAATAAAGTCTCTTTCCTTTCGACTGCAGAAGAGGTCTCAAACTGACAATTAATCTGTCTGGGTCGAGCCTCGGTGTCTCCGTGATTCGATTAGCCCTGATCTGTTACCGTGATATGTCACTTTACTTTCCTCGTCACAATATAACCTTCAAAATGTCGCTGTCTTGTACAACACCAAAACAACAAATAAAACATGATCTGTGTGGGATTTTCAATAAGGCATCATTCTATTTTTGCACATGCTGACCTTAAACTAATTTATTTCGGATGATACTGTAATGCACTCGTACAGTACGCCTTCTCTTTACTTGGGCTACTTTAATTGATTGTATATTATTCTGTGATAAACGCAATTGTTCGTCATGAGATAGCAAACAGTATAAATTACTTACACGACGCTCCGATGACCCTGAAATTAAAACGTCAAAAGTCCAAGACGGCGTTTTTTTATCTAATGCTAGCTCATGAATCAATGAATTTTCCAATAGAAATAATTTTGATAATTCACTGGAGTGAATCTTAAAAAATATTTTTTCACTGCGCTCAATGGACTTCGATAATAGTATGACTAAAAAATGTATCCGCCATTTTGTCACTTGTTTGGTATGTTGGTAAGTATGGCCACCTGTCACGTAAGATTACCAGGTTCAAGTCCCACAACGTGTTTTTTTGTTTCTTCATTTATTTTGTTTATGTGCATTTTTGCCTTGAATTGACAAAAAGAATTATGTTACTACTGATATTTTCCGTGCAAATATACACAAAACACAGCAGAACATAAACGGCAAATAGCTGACATTTTCGTGCGCGATACTGTAAGAAAATCTGCTACTTCAATATGTTATACATATTGCTAGCCAATACGCTTGAGCATAAAATTAAGAGAAAATTTGCTTGTTCAGAGTAAATAATGGATCTATTTCATCTCGTGGATGAAAAACACAAGTATGTTTACCCACTCGATGAAATATATATTCACTCGATACAAGCAAATATCCTCTATATCTTTGTAATACCGCCCCGATCTAGTTCCATGATGAGGTGATGCAAAATTGTCATTGATGTGTAGCGGAGAATCCGGAAAAAAAATGTCTGCAGATATGTACATCTGACGTACATTAACACTTTATTTTACTTTATTTTCATTATAATTAGTGTTATATCATCTTTATTTCTTTCTTTAAAAAATTTAACTGTGGGTTAGGAGAAACATATCACCAAATGTTAAGAAAATTATGCCACAGTTATAATCTCTCTTGAAAAGTCAATCGTCTGGACACAAATACATTTGTCCTACATTATTTAATTGTTTTACTTCATGTTGCTTTAAAGGCATGATACTTTGAACTATTTTTTTCTTCGAAATTGTAACTGGCAGATTAGACAGAGAGATGTTTCAACACATTGTAAGAAATGTGAGCCCTGAGTATACATTGTCTACGTATACTTATCAAGGTTTCACCTCTTATCACAACATTTCCTTCCTATTCTAGTGGAATCATACCCCTTTCCCTAACGAGCCTTCATGTCACATGCCAACAATAAAGATCATTAAAGAACAATAGTATGACTATTGAGAGAAATGTATGGTTAACATATTTATTATTATCTTAGATTTGCATAATTAGTTGATATATAATCAAATAGTCACGATCTCAAAACAATCAATACATAAAGACATTGTCCTATTTGCAGAATTGGATCCAAACCACATAGTTCCTTTATACAATGAAAATGATGACTCCAACGTTAAAAAACGATCATCCAGAGAACACTTTCACGGCAAGGTTTTAGATGAAGTCGACGCTGCGATGTTAGTTGACATACAGAAGTACCAGTTTCCTTTCGAAAATCTGATTTTTGAAGGCGGAGGCAACAAAGGGCTAGCCTTCTGTGGAGCAATAAAGGTCAGTTATTATTTATGTCTGTTTGTATAGCTTTTGCATGCTTCAACTACATACACATTCATGCTTGTAGATATAAAAAAAACACACACACATAAACCATAGACTGATTTCTGGCTCTACGGTACATTCTACCGTTGAACCTTAAATCTTAAGAGCTGGTATCACCACCAAAATTTGAGTCTTGACTGACTTAAACTTAAGTTAAGGATCTGGCAATCTACTTGAATAAATTTTAAGTCTGACGTAAGTTTGACAATCTAATATCTTACATTTAGACCTAAACTTTAAGACAAACTAATGGAATTTTCGGCCAAGGAAAGCAGTCAGATGTTTATTTTTTCCATGCACACGTGAACATGTACAGGCACACGCCATTTTGGCTCCATCGTCATTATTACAGTTTAACGTCCTTAATTATGACTATAGAGTTTATATATTCAATAACAGACACATTCATTCATTCTCTCTCTCTCTCTCTCTCTCTCTCTCTCTCTCACACACACACACACACACATACACACATTAAACCATATAGATATGGACGGGAATTATTGCTCTCTCTTCTATATCTATCTCTCTTTTACAAACATATATGCGCACATACATGTGCAACCTCAGACGTAATGCACAGATATGTACAACCTCACACGTAATGCACAGATATGTACAACCTCACACGTAATGCACGAGAGTATTCTTCATATCAAAGTTATTATGTCCACAAAGCAACGACGATGGCCTTTACTTTTATTAGTTTCCAACATGTACACATTGACATTTCGTACAGACCATTATTTTTCAGTTCAATCGTCTCAGAGTGTGAAATGAATTAGAACAGTGAGCGAAATGGTGACCCTTTTGTAATGTTAAAAATCAGAATAAAACAACAACAAAACGAAAGATTTAAAGCATGCAGAGTAAGTATTTTATTGGGAAATCCTGAGAATTGGTGAAGAAGTCACTAGTTAATTTAATTCTTGTTTATTCTTACTGTATCAAAATATAACTATCCCTCAATCAATTTCTTGCACCTATTTTTCGAGTTGGTGGATTGTATAAGGGTGGAAATCACAGTCAACATGGACTTTTGGTGGTTAATCTGTAATTACTTTGAACATCATGTCAGAGAAGAACACATCAAGCGAGCAAACTTTCAGGCACAATGCCATATTTATCTGAGGATCAATGACTTTTCAAAACACCCTTAGAGGTAAAAATCAACAGAATTGTAACCAAGACCTCGATTACATTTAATTTAGAACATTGCTGAAACGTTATTATTTCAAGAAGCCGACCAGATACTGAAGAGGGATACTCGAAAGTGTACCTGTATTTGAGCTCAGAAGGTTCACATGGATATTTGAGTGTATATAAATCCTTATTTGTACTATTATGTCATCGCTGCTGTTAACCCAATCAAAAGCTGATATTTGGATTCGTTTTATGATCAGGCCTAGAAATAATAAAACTCTTGAGCTTGAACAAGAGATTTTATTTCAACCAATTACAAATGGCGTTTGCTTTTACAAGTTGGTTTTCGATTGGTTGATAGTGAAAACTCTATCGCAGACTCGTTCTTTAAGATGTTTATGATTTTCAGACCAGAAGAGGTGCTGTAGTATGTTTAGTTGTTGAAGATTTTTACTTTAATGATGAGTAAATTTCTTCTAGAGTGCCATTTTCGTTTTAGGATCAAAATATGTATTATATATTTCATATTGAGAATTTGAAATACCACTTTTATCGCCACAGTGGCGATATCACTTTTGGAACTACTTTATTTTCCCATTTAGGAAATTTATCTGCTCTTATGTATGTTATTCAAACTTGTGTTTCCATATCTAGACATATTTCAGTTTTCTTCTTCTTCTGCTCCTTTTTTCTCTCCCCCCCCCCCTCCTCCCATCATGATGAACATATCTTAAAATGTGTCAAGACTGTATACCCTGTAGCATGCATTTTTGTAATCATCGATTAGTCATCAAGATATGACTAAAAACTAACTCAAAAAAACAAAAAGTGGCTTGAAGTATTAACATTTTTATGATTGGTTTTTCATATGAAACATGCAAATTGTCAGTGACTGAACTTACATGACCTGTTGTTATTCGATATTCTGTGTCACGCATAGAGTATTGTATACCTGTTACACTCTACGACAAAAGGTACACATTTTTAGGACAAACTCTTGATTCAATATAGTAAAAAAATTGTTTAAGTGCTGACTTTAACTCTCATAACAATTATAATCATCTTTGAAAACGATGGAGAAATTGGGTATTAATGAGTACTGGTTGCAAACCGAAATTAAGTGAAGATCGGAATTTGGGTGCAGCGTCTGTTACCGAGCTTGTAAGCTTGTCAAGGTCACACAAAATATCACGTTTGAATGTAGAAATAAGAAAATTAAAGAACCAAAATCGTTACAAGTAAACATTCATTAAGATATTTTGTGTAAAGATGTAACGCTCTGAAGTCCGTCGTTTCTTGAGTAAATTCTACAATGTTCACTGTATCAATCTGCGCTAGAAATGTGATAACGAAAATAAAAATATCTTCATTTTCGTATGAAAACAGCAATTAATATGACAAAATACAGGATTTGAAGCATTATATGTACAAGCTAAATTTGTTTAAATGTTATCCTAAAATTATTATAAAACTTCTGAACTTCTTTTTACCTATGTAATAATATTGCCGTTAACCGCATTGGCACAGAATGGTGAAGAAAATTCATGCAAATTGACGATTTTTGACTTGAAAATATATAACAAAAAGAAAATATACGTTCTTTTAGTAGATATATGGAAATCTTTCACAAATGAATTGGAAAACTTTTGTATTGTCACTCGTGGTTTCGCCACTTGTGACAATTCAATGTTTCCACTTCAACCGTGCAATGTTTCCTTATATCTGCTCAAAACACGTAGATATCCTCTGTGTATTTAAATGGAATGTTACTTTTTATTCCCCAAAAATTTAATTTTTCATGATTAATTTTGAAATGACATCATATCGACTATCGCAATACTGTCTATAGACACTAATAGAATAATATAATATGTTAATAATGCGACAATATACATTCTAGTCATATTAGTTAAGTAGCAGCGGAAATAAGCAAATTCTATAAGAAATATACATGTATACAATATACAAATACCTTTATTATACAAATACCTATACTATACAAATATATATATATATATATATATATATATATATATATATATATGCGTGTGTGTGTGTGTGTGTGTGTGTGTGTGTGTGTGTGTGTGTGTGTGTGTGTAGATCCGTTAAATTGAATTGAGAAGAATGTCGATAGTGACGTTTAGGATACTTTGATATTAGATACCAGTGAAGAAAAACAAAAACAGAATCGTATGTAACATATATTGTGTCCCCATATCCATTTTTAAGGTCCTGGAAGAACTAAATATGATGAGACAGATCATGAGATACGCAGGTGCCAGCGCAGGCGCAATGACCGCCTCCTTGTTGGCGGTGGGATACAGCGCTGACGAGATAAGGGAATTCCTCAGTCAAGATTTATCGCAGATATTCCTCGGTAAGAAATATAAGATTCAACACGCTGGATATATATATATATATATATATATATATATATATATATATATATATATATATATATATATATATATATCAGACAGACAGAGAAGGAGAGAGAGAGAGAGAGATTTACCCCCCCCCCCCCCCATTAGTCTGACAGCCGATGAAATAGAAAAACTGTCTACATTGAAAATTTGTTCAGGTTTCTGTCATTTAGCCACAGAAAGCGCTACATCTTTCGCTCGTCTAATCAAAGCTAATAGCGTCTTATGTGATGGCCCGCCATACGTCCGTCTGTCCGTCCGATAGCACAAGTTTATAATCGCTACTACTCCTAAACTACTGAGAGGATTGCCATGTAACGTTATACACACATTCATTCTATGGTCTAGCCGGTTCTAAATGAAAATGGTGCCCCTCAGACATCCAACAGGGCGGCCAGCTTGAAAATCTTGTTTTCGTTACTTCTCCTGAACGATGATCG
This sequence comes from Margaritifera margaritifera, assembly GCA_029931535.1. Taxonomy (NCBI): domain Eukaryota; kingdom Metazoa; phylum Mollusca; class Bivalvia; order Unionida; family Margaritiferidae; genus Margaritifera; species Margaritifera margaritifera. Next base: position 1,713,364 of record JAQPZY010001625.1, on the reverse strand, counting down.
TATCGAAATGGGTTTTTCAATAAAAGACACCTTATAATATGTTGTTGGTCTTAAACGAAATTGGTGCCGATCTCCAATATGACAGACATTGCGGCTGTCTGGAAAATATTGTTATATCTTCTTTAGTCCTATATGAAATTGGCATTAATCATAATCTGACACTGCAGGCATGTCAGCGATCTCGACCATCTTGTCATTGCTTCCCCTATTGTAGGGAAAGGTGTATTGACATGACATGCGGTTTTCACAGAAACACTTTTCACTACATGTAGTTGATCCTAAATTAGAATGATGCCGATTTGACCTCCAAAATGATTGCTACAGGGGCCGTTGTGAACAATCTCGTTACAGCTACACACTATTAGTTCCAATAAGGAGTTGTTCCTATTTTTAAATTATCCTTACCCATCTACAAAATGACTGCATTGACGGCCAGCTTTTACTTCTTTATATGGCTAATTCTCCTGAAGGGTTAGTAGTAGCGACACGAGGTTTTGACTAAAACACTATATCAATACGTAGCTGGTTCAAAATGAAAATGATGCCCACCTGATCTCTAACATTGCATGATATGGCCATCTAAAATTGTTGTTATCACTCCTCCTCTTGCATGAATGGTGGCACTGACATGGGGTTTTCACTAGAACACTTCTTGCAATATCCAGTTGGTTCAGAATGAAAATGGCGAAGATCTGATCACTGGCATATCCGCACTTTGTGAAGGAGTTTGAAAACAAGATTTACTTGACCTTGGGATCAAGTCAAAGATCATTGCTTGCATTTGTGTACTTCACTGGGCTTATGAACACAGTGACTTGTATAAATATAAATGAATTTTTACAAGACTTTGCATTTTCGCATGCCAGTAAAAAAGTTTGTAGTCAGCAATATGACACTGATTTTCAAGGTCTTGATTTTTTATGCTGCACAGGATAGTCATCATGATAATACAAACAAGTATGAATGGATTTTTTATGAAACCGAGTTTGTGGATATATTTGAAGAATACCTTGAATGATTCCAATTCAGTAACTTGTTTTTCCCTCAAAAGTAATTATATATTTTACCAATCTTAGGAAGTGGGTATATCTTGACAGTGTCTGATATCAGGTTGAAGGTCAAAGGTATTGACAAAACGTTTGTACAACACTTACATGTATCTTGTGAACAAGCTAACTCAAACATACAAGATAATATTTTTGTTATCATATTTGGCGTGTTAGAGTTTCCCAAGAATATCTAAGATGGTTTAAATACTCAGCAGTTAAAAAGAATAAAAGGACAGAAAAAGCGGACTTATCATGGATTCCTGGAAATTCTTTTCGGTCATTAGAGGGTCATTTCCTTCGAGGAACTCTTGTTCTATCAATGCACTAAAACCCTTCTAATGTGGAAACTAACCAAAACTTCAGTTATTTACAAACGAAAATGCTCTTATTGCAACTATGTATATTGTTATATTTTACCTACTGATTAATGCACGAAATGAAGCGGTTCAATTCGGTTCTAACTTGAGCTTAGCTGTTCACCCATACTGTGAAACATTTCAGGTTAAAACACGCATAATAAGAAATGACCAGACGCATGCACATAGATCCGCACGAGTAGTTGAATTTGATTGCATTAAATAAAATATTTGATAGATGGCATACCAGTAATAATATGAAGTTCAATGTTATTCAAGGATACTGCATCTTCTGCACGTGTTTCTTGTTTAAATTTCAGCATGATCTGTCTTGGTTAATTTCAGTTTCAAATTGTTTCATTATGTATGGTAAAAGTATTTTAATTTGACATGAGACACGTATTGAAAACAATTGACTCCAAGCTGTCTGTATGTGTAAATGAAGTTAATACCATTAGTCAATTAAAATTATTTTAATTGTAATCTCTTTACACTAACTACCTTTAGAAGCCGACATTAGATATTCATCCCATCATGTGTCAGTTTTATCACAGAAACACAGACACGCGCACGCACGCACACAAACTCATATATATATGAATGAAAGGACTCCTCAGGTACTTAGATCCCCTAACATTCCATTCTTGTATTAATCAAACTACTTTACACTGATCACCGCTATATAATGGACAAAATACTTGGTCCCATCAGTGTCCGTTTTACGGAAGTTTACCATAATAATATACGTATGTATGTACATGTATGTATGTCTGCGTTTATGTATGCGTGTGTGCATTTATGTATATTTGTATGTATGCATATATGTATGTATGTATGTGAATATATGTATGTATGTAAACTGCCTCTGATATCCTTCTTTAGTACTTTTGAAAATCTTTTAAAAATGACTTTTTGCATACATAGTTTAGAACAGTTGTTGATGTTTGTTGTATGCTATACAGGTAGTTTCTCGTGACTTTTTAAAGTACAAGTTTTAGGTTTAGTCTCGTCTAGATTACACTGCACTTTGCTTCATTACCTTCTTTCAACGCCTCGATGATTCGCAAGATTGTTGTAAATATGAACCAAATGTTTGTTATATTTACAGTTACCGTTCTGTCTTATTTATTTAATCCTGCTTGATTACTCTTTGCGTTGAAACTATAATTTCAAACACTTCACATGCACTTTTAAATATCCAATGAACTATTTACATAGTTCTAAATAATAGTATCAAGGTCAACCGATTCCCCTATGTTGTTTGCGTCGGGATAAGTCCCAACAAACAGTCTGTCAGGCGTTGATGAATGTTAATGAACCCAAAGGACTGTGACCTGTGAGAAAGAACAGAGAAGACGAGAACAAAATGCAACTTTATTCATGTAATATTTCTCAGGCTACTCGCATATGAAGAAAAACAAATTATATTTAAGCTCGCATTGCGTATTCGTTTTAAGGAGGTCAGGATTACTTAGGGTGAAGATCAATCAATCAATGTCACAGAGAGAGAGAGAGAGAGAGAGAGAGAGAGAGAGAGAGAGAGAGAGAGAGAGAGAGAGAGAGAGTAAACCGTTTTGTTGTTGTCTAGAGTGAACATATATTGTCATCGTGTAGAGACTGGGCTCTGGATGACAGTCATAGTAGTGGAATTGGTAGAAAATGATATATTAGCTATTACAAAATGATTTAAATGTACAGCGTGTGGGAATTTTATAATGCTACCTTGGTATAACAGTGCAGAGTGATGTGAGTTTATCATCCTACTTGTCAACTACTGGTGGAGACCTATTGAAAATCATAAATTTAAAAATAAATTCATCATTTGATTACTACAAACAAGTTTCACAGAATCCGGTTCAAATGTATGTAAACAATAAGAAATAAGTAAAAATTGTCAAAAGGTTATTTGTTATTTTGAGCACTTTAAATAATGTCGTCTGTAATTCGCGTAAACAAGAACACAGATCAGTTCAATCGGTGCTCGCCTTTACTACCTTGACAGTGTTACTCATTCATCCCGATCGGTGTCAGTTCAAACTTAATTAAATTTGCTACACCTTAATGGTTCGTTTAGAAGACATTTCTGTATTTACACGCTGAAAATGTGCAGAATATTTTGTATGCTGTGTTTTAATCTATGATAACTATTAACTATGGCAAATTTATGTATTTAATTTTACATTTATACTTCAAATTAATTTAAACGAAAAGAATTTGTATTCAGAGTAATCCCTGATCGAAAATTCTAAATGATGCAACTGGATTTTTTTTTTTTTTTTTGAAATCGACGATAGTTTTAATTCTCCAGTAGGATAAAATATAATTAATTCAGAATGTGTGAGAATATAATTCGGGAGGAAACGTGACTTCCAAGAACCATTCCTGTCCAGAGGGGCCCACTCGACCATAACTTTCATTATTTTGATTATCTATCTCTCTATCTATCTATCTATCTATCTATCTATATATCTATCTATCTATCTATCTATCTGTCCGTCTGTCTGTCTGTCTGTCTATCTATCCATCCATCCATCTATCTATCTATCTATCTATCTATCTATCTATCTATCTATCTATCTATCTATCTATCTATCTATCTATCCACATTACCTGTATAGTTCGAACCTTCCTGAAACTGTGAATCAGTTCTATATATACGACGTTTGAGTGAACAAGGTTTAATATAAGTATGAACATGCTGGTATTCCCTGTACACCAGTTTCACGCACACACACACACATACACACACTGCGCCCCATTCTGCACTAACGGTTCAGAGTGAGAAAACATAATGCAATATGTGCATGTATGCTGCACTACGATGTACGTGTAATTTATCTGAAAGCGCACTTCTCTTGTAGATATAGATAATTCATACAGTTTAAAGGTTTATTCGTGCCAGTAAGGGACCAACTGGATTTCAGGCACACTAGTTCAATTTAAAATGATAAAGACTTTTTCTGGCTTGAGCTATGCCAACGCACAACAAATAAAACAAATAAAAAGAATTGATTGATTAATTCAAAAGCCATAACTTCAATTAGCCCCCTACTATAACGCACCGACTGTCATGCTACTTGAACTTTACTATTGGCGCAAAAATATCAACTACTGCATACAATCTCACATTCATAGCTGGCGCCCTTCCTTACTACTGCATACAAGCAAGTGCTGGCGCACTTTTCTTACTACTGCATAAAACAAAACACCCCCATATTTCTAGACATTACTACTGGCGCAATTTTCTTACAACTGGATTTCAGAGAGGTGGACCAGAACCCTTTGATACCTTACTTCTGAAACACCACCATACTAACGTGATATTTGAAACATTACAACTACCTTAAATGGAAATGATAAAATGCTATAATTGTGGTGCTTGAAAATTATTAAAAGAAATGGAACGGAAAAATACCTACTGTTAATTAGGAAGCAGATTGATTGGAGAAGATCAACAGCCTATTTTTACGTAATAAAAGGTATGATGATTACACATTTATGTGTATATGTGGTAGAACCATTCAATACACATGTTTTCACCAGCATACTAAAACAAAAATAGACAAACTTTAAACAGGCAAATGAAATATACGTTCAAAACAGGATAGAGAGAATAATAGTAAAAATAAACAGAAATACAATGAAGTGCCAACCAATCAAAACAAACAATGAGCCCTGCACTGAGAGTAAATGTATCATAATCTACGATCTGATTGATTTTAACGAATGACTGATTGATTAATTAAATTCCAGCTATCTCCATTTACTTACATGCTATATTAACATCTCCCCCGTGTATTTCTCTCTGTCTGTCTGTCTGTCTCTCTCAGCATGAGAGCACTGGTCACATATTTTTTCCAGAACGTTCTCGGGACAAAGCTGGAAAGTTATACATAACAGGGGCTATTAACATACAGAGAGTATTTTACTACCAGCTCCAACTTTCACAGGTGAGAAATTCATTCGGGTACATGGAGATACTGAAACACACAGAGACAGACACAAAAACATTGATAGCTGATAAATTAATTCATCAGCAGCGATATACTAAACTCTAGTCAGGCAGGGTAAAACAACCTTAGTACCCGAAGCTGGCCACATAAAAAGCAGATCGATAACACTGGGATAGGTTTCAAAACCAAAACTAAACGTTCCTAGGTAAGTCCTTTGAAGCAGCCCAGGCCAGCCAGAAAGACGCTGAGAAGGAGCTGGTCTTGCACGAAGTGCATGCATTGGGAACCTCGTGACACAATGGTAAATAGACAATTAAACAAAAGACCAAATAAGCCACCGTGTGTAACAATGAAACAGTCGAAGTCAGCCAGAAAGGCGCTGGGAAGGAGCTGGTTCAATGTGCAGCACAAAAGTCCCAAATGAGGACTCATAACCACGGCGTAGGAAAAATATCTGCAAAAAGAAATGTGGCCTTCACTTGAGGGTGATAAGTGGTTTCCTTGTTACGTGCTACCGACATGGACAGAGGCTTTAGATACTGAGTTTGGCAGTTTGCTAATCTTTATGACAATGTTTAAATATATCTTTTTTTCGCACACATTAAAAGATTTAGTAGTAGTAAAATATATATTTTTTGTTAGTTAACAATCTAAGTGATGAAGACTTGAATACTTGATCAACCAGTTCCAAATCGTATTAGAAAAGCATTAAAGGCTCTAGACGTATGAATACGAAAAATGTAACCAGATTCATCACAAAAAGGGTTAGGAAAGAGGAGAGTAAATGGATACAGATTTTATAGTAAAAACAATCAAAAATCTATATACATTTTTTTTTTCAATTACACTGAACCGTACATAAAACAGTCATCATTTACAAAATCTGTCAGTTTGGTTCCGTAAGAGTTTGGCTTGACTTAACAATCAAGCTTATGACGAGACCAACTGAGGATCGTGGGAAAGATGAATACAGAGAATTTTACGATATAACATGACCTATGTGCGAAAGTACTAAGTGGATGTTTGATAGGATTGAATATTAACATTGCACGTAGCAAGGTTCCCATCGATAATAGGAGCTCATATAAAAGCTGTGCATGTAAGGGTGAAAAATTAAAAGATTCCGTAAATGCGAAAAAAAGTTGTTTTGTTTGTTTGTTCGTTTGTTTGTTGTGGGGGGGGGGGGGTGCGTCTTATGTGGTAAATCCTCCCCCCCCCCCCCTCAAAGATTGCCAGAGGAAGTCAAAAGAAAGTTTGGTTAGATACAGTCATTGGGTCAGTAAAAGTCTATGAAAATAGATTATATAACAAACTTTGAACGAGAATATGATATCTCCATAAATGCGTATGAAATAGTTGAAAACAAATACATTAAGGCAGTTAGAGGGACTGAAAATTAAAAAGACAGGCATGTTAACATGATGATTCTTTGTGATGGAATGTAAAAAGGCCACTACGTTACATAACCGATTTATCCAGATGGGTGTCTTCACGAGTAACAAACATCATAGGCAAAAACGTGTGCCCAAAAGGCTTGCATTTTTTCAATGCACCAGAGGAGTTATCAAATCGCAAAAGGCTATGATACAGTGTAAACCACTCGATAAATATCATGCCTAAAAAAGGCTCAGTTGTCAAATATAAAAATATCGTCATGAATTGAAATTTCCGTATGAAGTTTATTGCGACTTTGAAAGTATCATCATACTGTGCACTTCGAGTACGAGCTACTCACACAAAAATTGTATTGCTGGTATAAATCAAACCAGTACACACTCTACGTCAGAGACTCAGCAAAACTGGATGTTAAAAATAGATAAGCACACACCATCAGGTGTTTGTATGCATGTCAACTCAATTCACAAATGTTACAGATCAATAATTTACAGTCACTGATTGCATTCGGTTGTTTTATAACTCTCAGGGTAGGATAGCGAGACCATATAGACTGTATTTTGAGTTTGATATATCCAAAATAATCCCCTTATTCATTCATACCTTATCAGGTTATGACAGTCACCTGTTGATCAATACTCTTGTAAATGATAATACTGATAAGGAGGTAAAATCATACCCAACAATGAAGTAAAATACATTTCATTTAGCAAAGGTAGGTTCGCGAAGGGTGATAATTGAAATAACAGTTAAAAGCGCAATTAGATATGTAGAAAATCTTAGGTTCGTGGAGCAGTCATTGGAACAGCTGGCTGAAATTTAAATTATAAGTTCTTTGAGACGATGAAACATTTAAAAGACATGCAGTCTACATATTTGAGAAAGAACGTCCAAGTTTTATTCAACTCCGAGTGATTTGAACATATCAGATAACGATTACCATTATGTTCATGATGTTATGTCACTTCAGGCTGAATACACTCGGTGACCTTCACGACTACTACGTGTAGCAGGACTCACTAATGTTAAGTGACATTTTTGAGGAGTCCAGAAAAATATGTACAGAAAACTATAAGCATGCTCCAGCGAACTATTATAGTGCACACGGTTTAGCTCATGATGTCTTTCAAAAGTCAGCATGAAATACCGCAACCAGATATTGCCATTCATACTGCCCAGCCTGGTTGATTCCGCCAAAATGTGATGCCACACTGTCATCAGTATATTTTCATTGATTAGTCACTGTCAAATTTTAGAGTATAGTTTTCAGAAATGTTCAGTGGCTTGTATGTGAAAAATTTAGTTTCACTGTAGTAAAAATTTCTCGTTAAATAGTTTCGAAATATCCTCGTTCACATGAAAGTACAACTGTGTCGCAGGATAAGGGTCAGACACTATGCTTGTTAGTTTATTAAATCTGAAGTGCATTATTTAAAATCAGGAGATCAGTGCACTTGACTTTTCTTGGGCAAATACATTGATCTTACTATTTTTCCATGTGCATGTGTTATTTTATGTTGATTTCCATCTCTACTATTTTCATTCCCTCCATTGCAATACCATATTATTATCCTTTTTGTTTTAGGCAATCTCTGCATATGTGGTAAATATTCCCTTTTGTTCCCAAATCAACTGTATTTGGTGAATTTTGTGTAATTCTTTGTCATCAGACGTTTTGTGGATGTACTATTGCTGTTAATTTTAAACAAATTGTCCCTGGAAAATGCATAGTTAATAGAACAGTTCTGTTACTTGTTGCTATACCTTTCTTGAATGCAGTTTTGAGAGAATTTGAAATGCCTTGGTGATTTTATCAACGTCCATTCGATTTTCATTACCTTTTATCTTGTTCAAAAATTTCCTAGACCAACTTGTAATCTTTTACTTTGTATTTGTTTTTCAGCTTTTCGAAATGAAGTTTGAATCAATTTCGTATTCTCGAATGTTTTCTCTTTTCATTTCTTCTTTAATGTTATTCATTACCTTGGCAAGACATTGCCTATAGTGTAGCCTACTTATTACGTGTCCCATGTGTACCATTGTTTTGTTTAAATTCGAAGTTTTTGGATTTAGTCGTTATCTTTCAGAAACTAAACGTTTTCATGCTGCTGGTACTGCAATCTATGTTTTCCACTTTCACTATTTTTTTTTAATGTCGTAATGTTTTCTGCTGGTTTCCAACTGTTACACATATCATTATATTCCTACCATTTCATGAGTACATACTTTGATTCTTTTTCTCTTCAAAATCTTTGCAACTTTATATACGTCATCTAGTTTGTCTTACATTGATAACTCGCAGTCATACTACATGCCCTCTATGTTCCCTTCATTCCAGTCTTCCAATTTATAAAGTACTGGACTACCTATTATTACTTGCCTGATTTTGAATACTTCCTTATCGAAGTTAGGAAGGTATCCTTTTGTAAAAATTGTATTATATTTTGAAATTCTGACCATTTCACCAATTTTGAATTTTGGAATTTCATACGTATCAATTGTCAGGTAGCTGAATATATTTATCCATACTTTTGATCTATTTTATTCTTCGCTCGCTTCAAGTGGAGTCATGTCTATTGAGGTGCGATGATTGTTATTGTATCCCCCAATTAGCTTTGGTAAAATGTCAACCCTTTTTCTGGTTTAATTTTGAGTGAAATATTTGCACATTATTATATACTCATTTTTTTCTCCATTAACTTTGCATTGTCAGAATCGTGCAGTATTTCTCCATACTGCACGGCTTCATACTGCACGACACGTGTGTCTAAAAATAGTATCGCGTGTTAGGAACTACTTTTTATTGTAAACAAACAATGTACGCAAATGTAGCAGACACCGGAGCGTTGCTTTATTAGATTTGTCTGTGGATGAACTAAACAAGCTGTTTGAGAGTAGAGATGATAAAGCTGACGATGTGGATGAATTCATTGAGTCACAAAAGAATCTTTCAACCAAGCAAATGACTGAACGTGATATTCACAATGTACAGCGGTGGCTTTATGACAACAAACGTGAGGCATGCAGTATTGAAAATATCATTCTGATCATTTAAACACTTATTAGGCAAAATTCAGACTATGAACCGTGCTCTCTAGAGTCTATAAAAAAAATTGCATAAAAAGGCATCTTATGACCAAATGATATTCCGTTTCTCTCAGAGACCGTCAATTTTACAAGTCAGTCCAAGCACTAAATTCGAAAAACATACAACTAAAGAAGGCGGGTTTTGGTATAAAAGCAAGTGCCTCGGAGCCAGGAAGTCACGATAACGAAGAAGCCTTATTTTCCGCTGACGAAATGGGCTCTCACACCCCAGCCGCTTTGCAATTTTGCCGGGTTTTTTTTTTTTTTTGAGAAATTGTTTGGATTTATTATGACAGTACATATAAATATGTCATCTATAGCTGGTAATAAGAATGGCAATAAATGTACTGACTTTTCTGCATCTTGAATTTCTTCAAAATGTAGTTTCTGATCCACGGCGCGAAATTTCACTGCAATCTAGACTACATTTCCAACAGAAATCACATTCCAAAGGAGAATTTACTGCACTCCAAAACGAAATGAATTTGATATTCCCTAACAAAAATATTTAATCCTGCATCTTCTTGAGAATTTCACTTAAAAGAATTTCATATTTTGTCAACATTATGATTCCAAACTATCAATGACAGGACAGTAACACATGTGTAAGCTAGCTTGCTGTCGAGGCCAGTCTCTCTAGCTACATGTATATCGTACGTAATAGAACCAGCTAAAAACTAAAAGAGCAGAATTTAGTTGAATCGATAGAAAAACAAAATCCTTCCATTCCAGATCAACTGGAAAAGTTGTTCCAAGGCGCAGTCATTCACAATATGACTCAAAATTTAAATTTTAAGTAGACCAAAATGAGATTTCTTTTTGAAACAAATCAGTGAGCGCGTAGTACTCTACCAAGTTCAAAGGTCACTGGGCGGTGCCATGTGCGCATGAATACTGTTACTGTGTATTGGTTTAACTTCGGTTGTGTATTTACTTTAGAATATAGCAGAAATTCAGTTACTTTGTTTCTTGTAGTGTGTTATTTTTTTTTTATTCAGCCTTAGGTAGAAAAGCAAAATGAGTATATAATAAAAAGGTTACCGCATTTGTATGGGAAAATATTAACTCGTTTTTTCTGAGCTATACTGCACTCCTGACGTCGTGCAGTATAACTCAGAAAACTCGTTCATATTTTCCCATACAAATGCAGTAACCTATAATTATAGTCCTCATATTTCTGTTAAAACTTTCAATTACTTATGCTTTTTTGTCCTGGAAGTTTGAAAAGTACTCGATGCTTTCCTTGTTCAACAAATCTTTGACTTTCATGTTGTAAAACTCCTTCAGTTGTATCTTTTCAAGCTTTTGTTGTTTGAAAATGTCTGTGAAAGCGTTGTGTATGTTATCTCCCTTGTTTGGTTTCCCTTTTTCAGCCCATGCGTATTTGGAAATATATTTATCACTGTCGACATGTATTTGTTTCAATTCTATGCATTTTATTTCTTTTTGCTACATTTAATTTGATAGCACAACTGATTCTTGTTTGTGTAAGTAACTGGAAATTTAGGATGGCAGTAAAGATGCCTTAAATACTGCTCTTTCACAACCATTTTGAAATGTATCTAGAGAGTACTTAACGCTTGACAAATTTTCAATTTGCTTGATCAACAAGCCAACAAAACATCTATCTACATTTGATATTTTTATTTGAAAAATTTCCAACATTCTTTTAATCCTTTAAAACGTATGAATGATTTCAGATCGATGTCAACTTTTGTCATTCCAGTGGTTGATTCAAGGACAGCTGCTTCATATATTCTGAGTCGCCATGTGCTGTCTTGAATCTAACTTGGTTTTCCACAAATTCTAATACCGTGTTTTATGAATCGTTGCATGCTGACCTGGTAAAGTTAAGGAGATCTTCAAGTTGTTCCGTAATTTAGCTGAATGCAAATGTGTATATTTATCCACATCAAATACGTACTTTAATCCCATTTCATACTGCACAGTTTTGATCACCCTACTCTCTGAACTTACGCTGCTAATCGCTTTGTTTTCATCATTGAACACAATATGTAAATAAACATCTTTTCTGAAACATTGCAATACATGTTGCTAATGTTTCCAATATGCAAATCAACATTTGCATTTTCTTGAATGTTTTCTTGTGTCACAATTAATTTTGACCATATTTTATCCCCATCCAGACTTGAAAACATGTACACGTTATCCTTTGATACTGAAATTGTTGCTTTTATGTTGAACTTACTGAATATCTCGTATCTTCTCTGAAAACTGATGAGTTGATCGCAATGTAGCTTTCAAACTCTTTTATGTTATAATAGTCCCATGCTATGAATAACTTCTTAGTCTTATTATGACGACATTATATAAAAGTCTGTGCCCAGTGCTCTCATACTCATAGAGTTAGAGAAAGAAAGAGGTGTATATAGTATTAAGTAAACGGGGATAGCTGGAATTGAATTATTCGGTCAGCCATTTGCTTAAATCAACCAGATCGTAGACTATGACACATTTACGCTCAATACACGGCTGACTTGTTTGTTTTGGTTGGATGACAACAGCATTGTATTTCTCTCTAGTTTTGGCAGTTTTTATTTATGTTCTGTTTTGAATGTTTACTTCATTTGCTTGTTCAAATTTTGTGTATTTCTGTTTCAGTATACTGGTGAAAACAAAATGTATTGAATGGTCCTGTCATCTATACACATAAATGGGTAATTGTCATATTCTTTGAGGACGAAAAAATAGGCTTTTAATCTTCCCCAACCAAGCTGCTTCCTAAAGGAACAGTCTTTACATCGTTGATCTCGCGTATTTTTCCATTCCAGTTCGTTTAGTGATTTTGAAGTACCACACTTATAGCATTTTATCATTTCCATTTAAGGTGGTAGTAAAGTTTTAAATATCGCGTTTGTTTGGTAGGGTTTCAGTAGTAAGAAATGAGCAATCGCTCAGAAAAAAAATCCTGTAATAAGGAAAGTGCACCTGTAGTAATGCCTTGAAACTTTTTTTTTTTTTGGGGGGGGGGGGGGATTTTTTGCAGTAGTACGGAAAATGCGCCAGTTATGAGGCTGTTTTTTAATGTGGTAGTAAGGAAGGAGCACCAGATATGAGTGTGTGTTTTTCTGCAGTAGTTTCTAGTTTTGCACCAGTACAGTGAGGAGTTCGCTGTCGTATAAGTTAATGTGAGTTATGGCATTTGAATTAGTCAGTCAATTATTATTATTATTATTATTATTATTATTATTATTATTATTATTATTATTATATTATTATTATTATTATTATTATATGGATTTAGTTTCTTTTCCATCTCTGGTCTCATGATCATCCCAGATTCCCATGACGTGCAGGTTTTAACTCCCTCATTATGTATGGCGTGGTCAGACAGCACGCCAAAAAAGTTTCTTTTTTTCTTTTTTCTTTTTTCTTCAAATTAATCTAGTACGCCAGATGTCACATTAAGCCCCCCTTCTAGTGCCCATGCTTATAGACATAATCTGATTCATTTATACCCCAAAAGGCGACTTTGGTTCTTTGCAACATGTAAAGTTAACGCTTGATTTCTTCAAAAGCACTTCATCAGAGCATTGAATATCCACTGCCTGAATTTATGGTGTGTGCTACATATCTTCTTATTTTGAGAAAAAGGTTTATTAGAGTTGTATTGTATTTAGACTCTCGATCCCTAGCATGAAATGAACTTATCCACCCCTAATTTAAAATGAACTGATCCAACACTAATTTCAAGTGAACTGAGCCATTGTAAACTCCCAGATAGGCCAAAAATACAGACCATTTGTAGACATCGGCAAGTTGCATTAAAGTTGATACATGATTCTGTATATACATAGAACACAAAGAAACCTTGCATGCCTGAGTAGCCTCGTATTGAATCGCCAGGCTATGATGAAAATTGATGTACAATATACCCCGACCATCTGATGTAAATATTTTTTTAAACAAATATCGTACGGATTGTTTTATCATCCCTCGATTGCTTTTGTTCTTTCAAAAATTGGAGTCAGCACATTTAGAACTTTATTTGGTCAAAAGTAAGTTTTTTCCCAACTGCGTGACTACTATCAACACCAATATTACAACGATGATGATGCTGACGACGACGACGGCGATGCTGCTACTGCTGCTGCTGATTATTATTATTATTATTATTATTATTATTATTATTATTATTATTATTATTATTATAGATCACTCTTATGGCTACCTCAGTCTGCTTCCTAATTTATTATCCGGATTTGGTTGGAATCCTGGAACAAGAATATTTCAGTGGTTTGGGGAAAATCTTGCCAAAAAGACTGGAAATCCGGACGTCACATTCTACGAGGTAAGAAGTAATTTCTGGTATATTTAGCTAACTTGCTTTTTTTTCGTCAATAATTATTTTCCATGTATATGATGTTTTTTTATTGTTTTTTTATCTTGTTCAAAATTTTATTTTATTCTATTTCAATTTACTCTAAATGTTTTGTTTGATTTATCTCAAAAAGTCCTAAGCGGATATATGAACTGCAATTAACAAAACATTTGGAAACAACATATTTTTATTTAATAGGAAAGAGCAATTTAAAGCAAATAAACTGAAGAAATTATCAGTATATTTGAAGAAAATGAAACATTTAAATTCACAAATAAACAAACACAAACATATAAACATATAAACATATATATATATATATATATATATATATATATATATATATATATATATATATATATATATATATATATATATATATATCGGGGTGGGAGGTGTATGTTGCCTGAAAATGTTTTACAGAATAGGAGAATATGCAGTGGATATTGGCGGAAATGGAGTTCCATATAAGGAGTTGATTTAAATTTGATATAAAGACATGCAATCCTATATAAGGAGCCATATACCCACAATATGGGGTTCTGTCTTAATGTTTGTAGTTCCATCTCGATATATGGCACCGCTATAATAAATTCATACTTGGCATTGTTACTCAATATATTCAATCAAATCATCATATATGATTCAACTCCATATAGTATGGGATAGTATATGCATAAATAGAGCTTCATTTCAACTGCATATATTAAGATATAATTACATATACTGAGTATACGACTATATATATATATATATATATATATATATATATATATATATATATACACATACATACGTATATGTGTGTCTGTGTGTGTGTCTTTATATTAGGTTGCTACTTGATATATCAAAGTGTCAATGTCCTCAAATCAGCCGCAGTTTACTCTTTGGCAGTAGCGCCATGGCGCTTCTGTGGTTTAGCATCAAATAGAGACTAAGAAAGACATGAGGAAAAAATACGTTTAGTTAGCATAGTGAGAACACCTAGTGCGGTGCTAGTACAGGCATTACATAAATCTCACTTGCAAAAACTCTCTCTAAATTGTAGTACATGAGCTTTAAGCTCAAGTGTTTTGGTTTTAATAATGGATATTTACTGATATTTACTTTTTCCGCTATATTTGTAGTATTATTAGTGATATTTTCACATTTTGGATAGTTTCTCAACTTAGTCGTCTTATCACTATTCATTGTGGCGAGATTTAATTTAGAGTCTTTGGAGTGTGTGTTTGTGTCTGTCTGTGAGTGTGTGTGTAATCTATATCGACGTTGAACAAAAAGTGTACCAAGTCATTACACGCTAACTTCATGTACTAAAATGTTGTAAAACCTTGACTGAGATGCATGTCCAAGATGTAAATATCTTTAATAATTCTCGTCTCAATACGGTAGTTTGAACATAGCTACCTGTATTATCAATCATGTGCTTGAAAGAGATAAAACAAAAGACCCTAGTGGGGTTGAGATCACTCAAAAGCATTTTTTTTTTAAATGTTTTGTCTGACATTTTCTTCAAATTGTGATGATTGGTCATGAGAAAGCTCATTTTTTTGCTTTCAATTCTATTTTTGATATCCACAGCCATATTTGATGGCGGATACTCATCTTTAGTATCAAGTTAACTGGCCTTCAAACTAGTTTTCTTATGTCAAATTTGGTCAAAGTGCGTTTGGTGGAGTTTAAATGTTTTCATGGTTTTAGTAACTACAGCCATACTGGCTATTGACTTAATCGTAATTTTATTTAGAGTTATACATACTTAAGTCGTTATCTATTCTTAGTCTGATAGGCGCTTTGTTCCGGAAATTAAGACATATAAGTCTCGAAGTAAATAATCTGGGATCACGGACATACAGATCCTACTTTCTCTTTAACTATTTTCCTTACATGTTAGAGCATAGTGACGTTACGAAAAAGCAATGAGTTTTTATCGAAAAATAAATTTCTTGGAAAATGCTTACCGAATCATTTGAAACATATATACCCCCCCCCCCCAAAAAAAAAAAAAGATGAAAGTTGATCTACTTTCTGATGTGTGTGGATTTAAGCATGCTAGTAATACAGTCCTATGACAAAAGTAGTTTAGTTAACTCAAACTGTGCAGGCTGCTTCAGGTTCTGATATTATCACCATGTCATATAGATTACACAGTTCTTTTAACCTAAAAATTTTTATCCAGCAGTATTGCAACTAGATACCTCCACGCATGAGGATAGTAAGCCTGTGCTTATTAACAATTTTCAGACATTCCAAAACAGAGAAGAAATTGACCGCACTGGGTTATCTCCCGCGGGTAATTTGGCGTTGAATGGCTCAACATAATTTTTCTGTCCTTTTCGGGCCGGCTGGATTTCGAGAGGTATTATAATGACACAAGTAGTTACATGTTTGGCAATAAATTTACTTTATAAAAGAACATTATTTTCCAAGGTTAAAAAAAACTACACTTAACGATTGTATTGTGGCTGTATATAAGAGATAGACCTTTTAATTTTTTAATCCGTCTAATTACTGCTTTGTGTTTAGAAATAATTTGTCATTGACTTGTTTTCTCTGCCAATAGCTGTACAAGAACACAGGGAAAGAGTTGTGTATAGTAGTGACGAACTTGAATATGATGGCTGCGGAATATTGCCATCCGAAAACAACACCGGACATGCCGATCCGGATAGCTGTCAGAATGTCCATGGCAATACCAGGTACCACATTTCTTAAGTAAAACTAATGATTCTTAAAGATTATAATTGTTACTTTTAATATTCAATAATGACTTAATGTAAAGTTATTTTTCTGGCAAACGTTTTACCTTGAATTATATTTTAACATAAATCGATTAGTATAAAAATAAAGATGTGCTAGTGAATGTTAAATAAATCTCATCACTGTGAACTACAATTTTCCATTTGCATGTATTTGTGATAGTAAACTTTTCAAAATTCCCAAATTATTTGAAATGCATATGAGATATCAGAATTTCTGTAGGTCCGTACGTTCGTACTGACTCGGTTCTAATGCGATAGCAAAAACCTATTAAACTTAGAGCCATGCTATTTTACGCACTTTATTACGGTAATTAGTTGATGACCTAGTGGGTTTGAAAGCCATTGCAGCCATTTTTCCAATTGTGCTTTTAAACGCATTTTTTTTTTTACTTTTTGGACTTGTTGACACAAAGCTAGCAGCACGATTATTCACAAGCCACGTGAGGTACACAAATAAAATTTAGTAGGCATATTTGTATCAATGTGCAGCTGATTTTTAGGCATTGCACCAATTTGTCCATTTTTAAACATGTTCGAACGTTTTGACTTAAACTTGTTAAAATTAAAACATTTTTAGCCAGACTAAGCAAAATCATAGGAGTTAAATAATTGAAATATGGTTGGCATATTTGTATTCATATATAAATAACATGACTATATTTTCGAAATGTTTCAACATTTTCGATTTTTTTGGGGTGGGGTGGGGTTGAAAAAACATTGTTGACACAATGAGACAGAATCCACCTGAGGTAGGCAAATTAGATTTGCTAGGCATATTTGAATACACATGTATATTACGTCATTAGATTTTCATGCCATTATTTCAATTTTTCATATTTTCATAAATTTTTTAATTTCTTTTAATTGAACGTTTATATCTGCAGTGGGGTTTTAAATGTTTTACCAACAAATTTTGTTTCATTTATTTACACATTTATTCATTTCTTTTATGGAAAGATATTTCATTCAGCGACTACTTTAAATCATTCGTTGATTTTTAGTATTATCGGAAATGTTAAAAGCCTACAATATACCAAATTCCGCGCATCTTTGTTTTTGACAAGATTGTAGTAAATCATCATACAATTTGATTCACAAACACGAAAATTTACGATTTATTCCGACAGGAGTTATTTCCCATGTACATTTTTTTTTTTTCTTCTTTTTTTTCAGGTCTCTTCCAGGCCATAAACCATAAGGCGTTCGGTCAGTGCAACTGGTATGTCGACGGGGGAGTGCTGAACAATTATCCAATAAATTGTTTTGATGGTAAATAATACATTTGTATCTATAGTCCATGTGATAGGTAGGCCTACCGTATACTCCCCCCCCCCCACGGCGGACTCTATCTATTTGGCATTTTCCTATGCTTTAAAGTATGCCAAAGAATCAAAAAGCTGTCAACATTGCAAATTTTGGGATGCACTTGCTCTGCTGGCTGAATATTTAAGGGAACCACAAGCGGCCCAATTGGGGTACAAAATGAGAAGGTTGCGGGATGTGGTGACATTGTCCCTACTGGAATAATTTCTTATTGATGCCAGTGGCTTTTTTACAAATGGGCAATATATTTTGGACGTTTCCTCTATCCATAACAACACACAGCATCCAAATATCTCAACACTTTTGGCAACAGAAAGGTTTTAAAAACACCTAGTAAATGTGTATAAGACGCAAATTGGTGTTTTTACCCAAATCAATTTAGTTTTCAAATTCACGTCCTTTATGCATTTTGTTTGCCATGTTTTACATTGGACTACTATAGGGAAATGTCTCTTAGAATGAATTGTAGACAGTTTGAAAGTCTCTAGACCTGTTATTAATGTAATGGTATTCAAATGATCATCCCCAAACATAACATGGTTACTATAGCTTTCAATGGCATATTAATGTCTTAATTATTTAATAATCTACACTAACAAAATGAACTTACAATACAGATACTTAGATATGCACTATAAACTACTTTACTCTACTGTGGATACCTCAGCACGTTTGTGAATTAATGTTTAGTGTGCATAAGTATCTTCTGCTAAGCACGTTAAGCACTTAACTAACACACAATAAATGTATTTCGCATACTGTATAGAAGTCAATCGATATATACATTAAACATAATTTTAAATGACCAATTAGGACGTATCACTGTCTGAACCCTGTAGTCATTGTCTAATTACTATCTGAACCATCTGCGTCTGAGAATGCATAATCTTCTGGGACTCCAAACAATCCTGAGTCTTCATCATCGGAAATGTCAGTTTCATAAGTCTCTTCAACGATGTCTATCAACTGCTGTGGCATAATGTCACCATGAGTCTCATCCACACCACACTTCTCCTTTATCATGTGCAGTCTCAAGTCATCAACTTTGCTGAATCGAGGCTTGGCATACATACCATGAGTGAAAGCCTCAAGTTCATCAAACAATTCATCTGGCACTTCCCATGGGTCTTCAAGACTTGCGAGCCAAATCTTGGCATCTGTTGAAGAGTCTTTATTGCCGTTACCTAGTCCAAAAATCCACTTGTGCTGTCACATCCACTGTATGCATGGAGGGACATAATATCTGCGCAGTTCTGTTATGTGCACCCTCGGGCAATTTCACTGAGGTTTATTAGCCTCTTGTTGTTTCCTGTGCCAGTATCAAACATGACTGTGACATTCTCAAGCCTGAGGGCATAATGCAGCAAGATAAAGAAAATGTCAGTGTCAGGGATGTACCTGGATGTAGTCATAGCCCTTTCCTTTGCCATACATGCTGTATAGGACCACCCTCAAATCTGTTTCTTCTTATGTGGAGTTGAGAGCTATGATTTCTGTCTTTACTGTAGTTGTGCCATCTTCAGATGTCAGTTGGTATTCTGTTCCTTCACAAATGAGTATAACCCATCTGTCCTTGAGCTTTGTTGCAAAGGAATAATTGCTCCACAAGTCACACAGGATCTGTATCAACTGCATCTTGTTTTCATTATTTCTGAGGAACTGTTTCTAGTCTGCGGGTTTCTTTGTACTGTCACCCTTGATGATGAACTTTTCTCCACATCCTCTCCTTTTCCTCTCCATTGACTTCACAGAGTCAGTTTTGTACATATCTGTGCTGTTTTCCCAAGTTGTCCTTGTCGGACACTTTCTCGATACTGCAGATACTCATCCATGTAGTGATTCAGAGCTTCGTCCTGCAGAAGCAGCACCAATGTATCTTTGGAGGGCGAATGAAACACTTCAAGCACTCTATTTGTGATTTCCTCTGGCAAACTGGAAAACAAGCTTTCCTCACCCTTGCTTGCCAGGTACTGCTCCAGCAGCAATATCTTAAGGCACTCGAGCTTCACTTTGTGGCAGTTCTTTGCTCTATCACAGTGTTTGTCAGACAACTCCCCTGGCAGTGAGCCAGAGGCAATCAGACCTGCTTCAAGGAGTACATCAGAGAATCCAGAACTATTCGTCTCCTTGCCGATCATTTTGAAGCAAGCACATGACAGGTGAAATGTTCCTATGTGCTTCTGGTACCTACCATGGCTGTTCCAAATGAGAGGATATGACTTCATGCAAACGCCAGGATCGAAAGTGGTGATCGCATATTCTTTACTAACTTCTCTGGTAGCCTCTTCAGAGCACTTCAGGCACTCCTGAACTGTCATATAGTCTGTTATTAGGTGATAGATGACAGGATAGTAATCAATTGTGGTCATCTTGGCAGGTTTCGCACCACTAACTGAGATGAACCCTGTTCATCCAGGCACTAATTGCTGTTATGTTGCTCCTCTTCCGTACAAGGACCCATAGTAGGTTTCCTCTGTTTGCTGTACAGAGTGCCTCTGCACCCTCAGGAATTGTCTTTTGGACAATTTCGAAGCCAGGGTTTTTTCTGTGTGTAACATAGCACTCATGGAGATTTTCCTCTGGAAAATCAGGTGTAAAGAACGTTGTCCCCCTTTTCTGACAGATGACACTTCGGGAATGGTTCCACCATGATCTTCTGCGTTGTCTTCTATCTCCTATATCATGATTCTATGTGCTGTGTGTATTGACCACTTTCAGTGTCAGGTCATTCAGCAGCTGATTAAAGTTGTCAAATTCTGAGTGGAATCATGAGGATGCAGTTGAATTTCGAACAATCTGTGTGGAAAGCAGATTTGAAGTTTGTTGCAGAACTTTGGCAACGGCTGTTTAAAATTCCATTGAGAATGAGTAGCTTTCAGAGTGACCAAGCCTTTTGATGAGTGTGATTAATTCACCATTTCTGAACAAATGTCGAAGGGTCGAGCAGCTAGGTATGTGCTTTAGAAGCTGTTCTGCAAATGTCTTGACCAAGAGAGTACACTAGTTTTTATACCTTTGCTGTGTGGCCATCTGACTTCACTGATACAAGATAGTGTAGAAATTTCTGAAGCTGAGTTTGAATTACGTCAAAATGTTTTAGATACTCTGCAGCTGGAGGCCATGGGAGGCTGTCAGACTTTTCAAAGGCTTCAAGAATTGTCGTCTGCATGTACATATCAACCTCTGCCAACATGTCAGTTGTACCAAGTCCATAGGCAAACTTGACCGCTAGTTCAGCACTTGTTTCAGAATTGTACACAAGTATGGTCTTGAATTTGCCTTGGTTGTCAAGTTTACAAAATGACAATCTTTGTCTGTAGATGTCATTTTTCTCCAGCTTAGCCTTCAAGTTTTTCCCCCTGTAGTTTGGGTTTGGGTGTTTTTGTATTCTGCAAAGTAGAGATCTACAGCTTACATAAGTCACTCAGTTTCAGGATTCTTTGGCCACTTATGATTTTTATGTCGGTTGCTTGGCAAACTGACCAAAGCATTAGTATGTGCCTCCTGAAGCTCTTTCTGCTTTAACGTTTCCTTCTTATCTTCACTCCTCCAGTAGACTGGATCTCGAACAAATTTCTTATGACATTGACTGTGGAACTGTGCCTCACAAGCAAACAAGTCATAACCTCTTATTCTGGTGAGAAGTTTCTCATTCCCTCTCCTCTCAGTTATTTCAAGGACTGATTTCCATTAATAATATTCAAACTTCGAAGTTACTTCCGTTGTCCATATTCCCTTCTGTTTCATTTTCTTTCGTCCTTCTTTGTTGCAAAATATGCAGGCAGGTTTGAAAAGAATTTTATAGGATTCATCAGAAGATAGGCGTTTAGTTCTAGGTTCACATGTTTTAGGTTTTGACAAGACAGGTGATGATTTCAGGTGGGATAGGTTTATTGTAAACCTCTGGTAATAGTCATGGTGGTATCCATGCTCCCCTGTTTTTTCATCAAGTACTTGCTCACAAGTATCCTCTATCCTTTGCCCAGAACCTAGAGGTTGCGTCAGCCTTTGTTTACATATCTCCTTTAACTTCCTCAGTCTGTTATTTGGATCTTTGTTTGGGATAAAAATGTGAAGGCTAGAGAATGTCACAGTGATGTTTGATACTGGCACAGGAAACAACAAGAGGCTAATAATCCTGCAAAGTGAACGACGCATATCTGTCTCTTCTCTTCTCTGAAGTTGAACCTTCACTGCATTCTATTTTTCTCTTCTGTGAATCCATTTTCTTGTTCTATTTCTGTATTCCCTCCAATTCACTGAAAGATCAAATAATAATAACAGTTATGACATCTTATGTCGGTAAATAATGGATTAGTGTATTTACACGACCGGTCCACGAGCTGTAAAGCCACAAACTACGGAAAAATGAACACTACTGCTAATACTAAATTTACTAATTATTAAATGCTAAGTATATGTAAGTACATTGAAAATGATTAATAACAATGCAAACATGGCATAACCTGTCACTCATTCTTATAAAATATGATAATATCTTTTTTATTACTCCAAGAAAGAAAAGAGCTTTAAAAAAGTTAAGTTTCGGGAGGATCAGTCGAATACCATTACATCAATAACGGGCCTAGAGACTTTGAAAATGGCTACAGTTAATTCCAAGAGACTAGTCGCTAGTAGTCCAATGCAAAACATTGCAAACAAAATGCATAAAGGGCGTGAATTTGGAAGCAAAATTGATTTTGGGTAAAAACACCAATTCGCGTCTCAATCCCATTTGCTAGGTATTTTTACGACCTTCCTGTGGCCAAATGGGTGGAGATATTTAGATGCTGTTTGTTTATATGGGCATAGAAAATGTTCACATATATTGCACATTGCACATATGTAAAAAGCCACTGGCATCAGCAAGAAAGTATTCCAGTAGGGACAATTTCACCACATCCCACAAATATTAAGCCAGCAGAGCAAGTGCATTCCAAAATTTGCAATGTTAACAAATACCCTAAAGCATAAGAAAATACCAAATATATAGAGTCGAGGGAGAAGGGGGGAGGAAGTGCACGGTAGGCCTACCTATCCCATGGACTACTATGCATGTGATGCAGTTACAGTTTATTATACTGTGTTTAGTTTGCGATACAGTTTAGAGTACTACATTAAACAAACGATAGACAAAGGCCCGTGAATGGAAAAAGTTATAATTGTGTAACGAGTACATGTTTGATATAAAATGTTTTTCATTCGTTTACCTGTTACCTTCTATCTTGGTCTTCTGTACCTGTATTTTTGTGTTCTCTACTAGTATCTTTGTGTTTTGTACTTGTACATTTGTGTTCTATACTTGTATCTTTGTGTGTTATACTTGTATATTTGTGTTCTATACTTGTATCTTGGTGTACTATACTAGTATATTTGTGTTTTGGACTTGTATCTTTGTGTTCTATACTTGTATCGTTGTGTTTTATACTTGTATTTTGGTGTTCTGCACTTGCGAATTCGGGTTAGGTATGACAATTAGTTTAATTATATGCCCATTATTATACAATTCATCATAAAGGCTACTTTTCCCAAGGCTGATCTGAAACCTTGTATCAGATGTATTATATATCCATCATTATAAAACTCACGATAAAGGCTTCTTTTCCCAAGACTGATCTGAAACATTGTATCAGATGTATTATATATCCATCATTATAAAACTCATGATAAAGGCTCCTTTTCCCAAGACTGATCTGAAACATTGTATCAGATGTATTATATATCCATCATTATAAAACTCATGATAAAGGCTTCTTTTCCCAAGACTGATCTGAAACATTGTATCAGATGTATTATATATCCATCATTATAAAACTCATGATAAAGGCTTCTTTTCCCAAGACTGATCTGAAACATTGTATCAGATGTATTATATATCCATCATTATAAAACTCATGATAAAGGCTTCTTTTCCCAAGACTGATCTGAAACATTGTATCAGATGTATTATATATCCATCATTATAAAACTCATGATAAAGGCTTCTTTTCCCAAGACTGATCTGAAACATTGTATCAGATGTATTATATATCCATCATTATAAAACTCATGATAAAGGCTTCTTTTCCCAAGACTGATCTGAAACATTGTATCAGATGTATTATATATCCATCATTATAAAACTCATGATAAAGGCTTCTTTTCCCAAGACTGATCTGAAACATTGTATCAGATGTATTATATATCCATCATTATAAAACTCACGATAAAGGCTTCTTTTCCCAAGACTGATCTGAAACATTGTATCAGATGTATGATACAATTCACATATTGCATGCTATTTATCCCTAGGCTGACCTTAAAATCTGCATCAGATGCGCATCTGATGCAGATTTAGATTCCAAGGATGACGTCATCTAACAACGGCATGTAGATATGAGTAGATGGATGGAATCAGAGTAAAAGAACAACAACAACATAAAAACTTGTATTTTTATTATGAAATAATTGTTTAGGGTATATGAAAAGCACATGATCAGTACAGTAACTTAATCTGAGTCCATGTGTCGCGTCTCGTTCGATAGTGAGATCTAATGTCATTCCGCTATAAAACTCCACGCGATACAAGCACCCGCATCGAGTTACAGTACTGATAACATACTCCACGTTCGGCATGAACTCTTAGCACGCATGATGTCATTTAAAGGTATTTTCCTTCGCTTGATTCCCTTAATATCTTTGAGCTTATACTTTCATTTTTTGCCCTATATAATTAAATTGCACGGAGTCAGTGCACACCAATTGCATGTCATGATATGACCTTTATGTAATGCTGTGCCGTAAAACAGTCGAATAAACCAAAAGAAAGCAACAATATCCAAGTATCCCTCAGAAATACAACTCGGAGATTAAAAAAAATTTTAAAAAAACGAAAACAAATATATACATTGTGATCTTTTTTTGATTGATTGTATCTTTGCCAAGAAGTCTAATCCAGCTTCATGTTAGTTGAATTATTATTGAAATAGCCTGAAAAACCAGATTACCGTCCATCTTACTCGCCGAAGAAGGAGGCAAGGGTATTAATATTCTACGTTCATCTATGCCATTTTGTAATTATTATGGATAACTGCTGGGAAATCGGGATCGGCAAATATTGTGAACCCGTACCCGATGGGTTTCTTTTAGCCATCTGATTTAGTCTGCACTTCAGAAATTTTAGATGATATATACGTGTTGGTACTATATTAAGCTAATACAATTGTTTTACAAGGTTGGTGGTTGTCTATGGACAGGAAGGACAGCTTTCTAAACAAGCTGCAACCATTAGAGGCGTATCCAGAGCTCTTTGATAGAAAGGGACGTTTCGGAACATTCAATGAGAAAACTCTTGGTTTCCTGTTGGTAAGAGGGTTGCAGACACTATGATTTCATTCCGTTAATTATTTTATTCCGTTCTTTTAGATAAAGTAGGAAACAATAGACACATATAAAGTGTTTCCTTAGACTTCAATACACCATCACAAAAACAAGCAGGTCTCGCGGGACTAGCTAGGAAGAAATACGTTTTGAAAAAGCCAATCATTAAATGTTTTCAAATCATACGATGACTCTTTAACATTCACACACACACACACACACACACACACACACATATATATATATATATATATATATATATATATATATATATATATATATATATATATATATATAACCTTTAGATATCATCTCTGTTTAATCATTCATTATAGGTAAAAGGAACACATTCGACGGTGAAACTCCATTTATATCCTCATGTTCTAACAAACCAACCTATTATCTTCCTGCAAACACAATTTCGCAAAAGGGTTGTGTACATAGTTCAGACAATTTTAGATATGTATGTTAAGTGCAACGTCCCTGTAATGTACCATAGAAATACAGTATTTCAAAACATTGTATTAATATATTATTTGTAGGTAACACTATTATGGTAATGGGACCACATCTTTATTGGGAAAGACACAGCTTTTATCATTTTATGACATTGATAAAAGCTTGCAACAAACCGTACTGTCCTTTCCCGATACCATTCAATACATTGGTTTATTTTCTGTTTCAGTATGCTGACTCAGAGCGAGACATATTGAGGGATAGACTGGAACGGAGACAAGGGACTAAATCACCAGAATTTCCACAAACGAAACTTGGAACGTGAGTTATCTTTTAAAAATTAACTTATTCATAAAAAATTAAAACCTGTTTTACATCCGCCTTCTTCGTCGAGAACGAGACTATTGTAAGATTGTACAAAGGCTGGTATTCAGGTCGATATTCTTCTGTGAGACGGAATTTCACAGACACTTAACCTTTCAATAAATAACATGGCTTTATAAAACTGAATCTAAATTTACTGGTTAGGATTAACCTTTCCGTTGAATTCTTATTTGCAACGACATATTGTGACGCATATAGTGTATAGTATTGTATCTCATAGATATTATATTCTATCTGATTGGTTTTTCTTAAGTCGCATGACAAATATGAAATGAATGTACATTAACTGTAGAGTTAGCTATTTTTGATGATACATTCTAATGGTGAGGGCAATTACCAGTTATTTGTTTGAGGAAGATAATGGAATGTTACCCTGGCGTGCAAAGAAAGGCAATTCTTTACCTTAGCTCATGCGCTTCTTAGAGTCAAATCTGCTTCTAGTGTTAACAGAGTAGATAAGAGACAACTAATTAGTATTCCTATATATTATTATATAGCACAACAGTCTGCCCCAGTTATGTACAGACGTTTTCAGGTATAAGATATGGTTCAAATCAATGCTTAATGTTTTACCATTATTTTGAACAGTCGCAAAAAAGTCATCTGATTGAGACTATCAGTTGTTTTGCATAAAATAGCAATACATTTTTAAAAATAAAATCAGACTTTCTAACCGTTTTTATTTTCATTTTTTATGTTGTCTCATGCCGTCCGCACCCACATCGCAAATAAAGAGAAGTTTAGCTGAACTTCCGAGTCAGAAATAAGCAAAATATAAGCAAACACCGATTGGATTCTTATGAAATCTGAGTCATATAAACATCCAAACAGAGAGTGAGAAATTTCCAGAGAGTGAATTGGTATCACAAAAAATGTATTGCCCTTGTTTGTGATGCAAACATTC
The DNA here is from genome assembly GCA_029931535.1 of Margaritifera margaritifera. Lineage (NCBI taxonomy): Eukaryota > Metazoa > Mollusca > Bivalvia > Unionida > Margaritiferidae > Margaritifera > Margaritifera margaritifera. The sequence goes on along the minus strand of JAQPZY010001625.1, from coordinate 1,685,994 downwards.
AGAATTGTCAGCATTAAGAAGTGACAATTCTGAATGTTCAACGCTCCAAAGCGCAATAATAGTGTACTGTCTGGAAAACATATAACATCCAGGAATCAACATACACGAAGCTTAAACATTTAGATTTAAATACCAACAAAAATGAAACCCTTTATGATGCAAATAATTCCCTCTTAGCCAACTGTGTTGAACAATTAAATCGTTGAAAATTACCTATTACCCAGTATTCTTATGCCATGAAAGAAAGTATAGCTAAACCAATATTTACAAGTTTAGTCATGGAACAATACAGATCTATTCTACAAAAAGACAACCATTTGCTCAATTAATTTGCGACTCACATAAAAAAGAATGGATACCAATCTATCCAATAAAATAGGACAAAAGCTGCAAAATGGCATTCTGCTTTTTTGACCGAACTTGAATGTATATTTTGAGTCATCTCCAAGCCTAGGGCGTCCAAAACTCTCCTCCATTAAACTCTATGTTGATGTCCATAAATACATTTTTTCCACCATCAGTTGTGTTTCCATATTCTCAAAACCTTTCTTGAGCATGAAACTCAAACTCAGATAATTTGATAATCAGCACATCATTGAAATCCAGCTTGCAAGTTGAAGAACTAACTAAAATCTTGAAAGTTCCAAGATTCTTACTTTACTTTAACCAAAGTTAGACACTTAATATTAAGGGATTTTAAGATTAAACTCTCGTTTCTTGCTCAAGCGGTTTCTATAATACAGACCCTGATATTATTCCCATTATTCACTTTTGTAATAATCATCTTAATTTGCATATTCCTTGCTGGTTTCACTCTAGAACATTTCTTGAGATGTTGATTAATACTTTTCACAAGGCATGTTCTTTCGAACGCCATTTTCTTCCCTTGATTTGAATCTTCAAGTGCTCTTGTTTCTTCGTTTCTCTCACCTACTGCAACGTAGGTAATTCTATCTGCTTATTTTATTGTTGACCCTCTCTTGTACTGAAATACTGCTATAATAAACCTTTTACCTTCTTTATGATGGAGTTTTCTTCAGCCTCCCATTTTCTGTTCCAAATATTTTGTTTTGACTTTTTACTCCAAATGGACATAGAAAATAAATCCGGTTTTCAAAACTTTATGTGTGTCGTTACATTATCGTACTTTTTCTAGAGAGAAATTGAAGAAAAAGAGGATGATGGAAAAAGCCAAAATTGAGCATCGCTGTACCTTGGAGGCTGTCAGTGCATTCTTCAAGGTAAAAAACAAAAGTTAAAATTACTTGGTTGTGAATCATGAGGGTACAATTTGCTTTACAAATGGCAACTGCATTGGTGCAAACATATAGTCTCATTCCAAAACGTATATATTTTACTTGTTTCATTGAAGAACAGTGTTTACAATAATCATGCAAATATATATTGTTTCTCAACTTTTGTTTTCTTTATATAAAACATTTAACTGGACTTCAACACAAGAAGAAGAAGAAGAAGAAAAAAAAGAAGAAGAAGAAATGAAATGAAAGATCTTCCTTGCAGATCTGATGTTCTATCCAGTGTATGTTGGCCTTTTGGCAAGAGTGATTAGAAACATGTTTAAAATGTGTCCTTAATTGACAATTAAGGGCTAGGTTGGTGGGGAATAGTGCTCCAGTAGTGAAAACATGACTACATATTTTTGTAATAGGGATGTCTTATTCTCTGTAATAAAATATCCTGTAACACTTAGTAGTGAGCTTGGGAAAAAATAACCTAAAATAAAAAACAATTCATACATTTGTGTCCACAGATTTTGACGCACTGTAGAGCAATATGGAGTTTCTCTGGACTGAAAAGAAAAGGTCATTGACACTCATGAGTCGTCCATTTAGTGCTAAGGAGCAGTGGATTTCTTTAATAAAAATTTCAGAAATTGAACATAAGCTGTTTTACCATGCAAACTCTTTGTAAATAAATGACGTGTTATTCAGTCATGAAAATCTGGAAAGTAGTTCTTAATAAAAGGCATGAAGGCCTGTACTGGCCTTAAGCACATTTATGAAAAACACAATAACACAAACGCACATTTATTTTGGGAACAATAATAATGAGAATATTGTAAGTGTCAGATATTCTTATGATCCCCATGCTTAATAGTTTGGAATAATGAAATATTAGCTGTTAGTATGTATTTCTGTACATGATCTAAGTATGTCTTTCTATCTATATATCTGCCTTCCTGACTGTGTGTATTTTATCACATAATGTGATGTAAAATGTAAAAATTACTTAATCACAATTGGTATTGTAATTATCCATACTGTAAAAATCCATGAGTCTTGTGTATCATTTTCTAATCACATCTTTGATGTCTTTGTAATGGGTTCAAGGCAAACTGTATAAAATTTAAGATTGTGGTCTTATATTTTCCCTTCATGCTCAGTAAGTGTAGACAGAGGTACAGAGTGGCTATGTTAATAGTTCCCATAGTATGTTCGAGGACCTTAGTGCCCAGATGATAGGATTGAACACAGGAGACAACTTTAGTTTCACATCGTAATTCATCTTTTCACGCTCAGTAAGTGAATATATGGTTATTGGGTGGGGTTATAGGGTGGGGATATTGAAAGTTTCCAAGTTAGGGCCCAGTATGAAAAGACCAATTGCAACATGCGACTAACATTGGTCCTTGAGGTCAATCTGTATTCTGGCCCCTTCCCTTTGACTTCGCTCCGGATCATAAATTGGAAACTATTCAGGTTCCCATCTTATCATATATACATTTACTAAGCATGAAAAGACAAATTTAGATGCACCGGTAATATTTACCTTTGGGACCAATCTTACCATCTGGTACTTAGGCAAGAGTTTGAAACTTCGGAATAAGATTAAAGGCAGGTGAGCGTGAAGACATGTGTTTCACAAACATGGCACTTTTCTCCTCACATTATTTCGAATTGTATCAGATCATCTTTTTAAAATAAGTGTTTATTGTCTTCATGTAAGATGTTTGCCTTGAGTAGGTATTTGCGCAGCTTAGTAATGTATCCTGTGTGAAATATCCTTTCATAATATCTAAACAAGAGGCCAAAATGGGCTTGAAATCACTCACCTAGCTTGTATTAGTCTAAAAAGCACATGTAGTAATAAGCATGTGCTTTGGGTTGAGAGACTCAGCCATGTCAGGTTAATTTCCAGGTAAGGTAGAAATTTGTGTCATTTGACATGTTGTTTAAATGTGTTTGTACTTTGCGTAATTTCAATTGGACTAGAAGGTGCATTTGCTTCTTGTGTGTGAATGTGAAAGGTTTTGATACTGGGACTCTATCACGTGGTCTGATACGGTACGGCAATTGGGGACAGAAAGTAGTTATATGACAGTTGTTATATATATATCTCTTAGGTAACAACTAGTCATACTTGACGAAAGTTAGGTATATTTTTTTGTTTTTCACCAGATTGCTATAGAAACCCTACCGTTGTTTGGGCAGTCACCCCAGACAAAACTTTGATCGAGCATGCCATAAGAAATGTTCATACTAGATTTGATCACAAATAGCTAAGCCGCTCTGAGGAAGAAGTTAAAGAAAGGTTTTCTATATGTTTGCTATGGGAGCCACATCATTGCTAAGGGTGCAACGTTGGGCACAATTTTGATAGAGTATGTGCTAGCAAACATTCCTGCCAAGTTTGATTGAAAGTGGGTAAGTCATCCTGGTGAAGTAGTTTAAAATAGGTTTTCAATATGGTTGCTATGGAAACCACTTTGTTGCTAAGGGAACCATCCCATGCATAAAATAGTAGATCAATTTATGAGGAACATTTCTACCAAGATTGGTTAAAATTGGCCTTGAGGTTTTTAAGAAGAAGTCGAAAATAGCAATATTGAAGGACGACACACAAAGGACAACTGACAACACGTGCCGAACGCAGGCCATACCATTAGCTCACGTGTATTTGGCCGTAGACGGAGCAATAATCTTCATGTATCCCAAGCCATGAACAGATTCAGCCCTTTGAAAGCTTTCCACTATGATATAAGTTTTCAAAGCAGACGTGTTTTCTGGTCGGTGCCAATTGTTTCGTTCAGCTAGACTGCATATGAAACAATATTTCTTGAGTACTCCTAAATACAGCAAGTTCTTTGTTTCTGCTTCAAATATTCCACATTCTTCTCCCAGTGCAGTGTATGTATGTGTATGTGTTCTTTTACTCCACCCTCCGTCACAAACCACAGTGATAATTAGCACACCCTCATAAAAGTCTCGCCATTTCTATGGCAATCCTCTTTTCTTTTGTTCCAGCTATCATCATTTCCTCTTCCAGGATAGACTCCCACTATGTCCCAATTTTCTGTTCATGTTAAGAAAAAATAATTGTTCATCGATAATTGGAGCTGGAAGACTCCTACCATTTCCCAATTGTGTGTTCAAGTTAAGAAAACATTTTTTCGCCTCTACATGGAGCTGCAATAGTTCCTAAGAGTTCGCACTATGGCGATGCTCAACTACCATTTGACATACTTCCCCATACGGCTTGTTCAATAATGTCAGCTGTTGTCCTATCTTTAAGTTTTGCACTGGTCTTCATTTCAATTTTTTTACTGCAACCATAGCCAGTAACCCATAAAATGCAATCTAGTTCCCTTTTCCGGCTTTCTGTATGGAAGGTTACATGACTTCCTCCATTATCTAGAACCTTCCTGGCTCCATCACATAAAGTAGAGTGAGTTATGATTTCAATGACATCATCTTTCGGAGACTCTAATTTATCATTCTGTAGCAATCCAGTATATTTACGGATTGTCTGATTTCAAACGTAATAAGTTTAGTATCATATTGAGAAACACGCAACTTCCGATTACACTGAAGGGGAATGCAGCTCACAGTAATTTTAGTAAGCTTCTCTCCAACAGATATCGCCTTCTTCTTTATCAGCTGATATGGTGGACATCTAATCTTGTCACTGCGATACTGTTCCACCTCATAGCTTGATACAGAAAATTCCCTTATGGATTGCCTATATTTTCGAATTTGTCGACCACCAGCTACATTAAATCGCCTCCTTACATTCCTCTTTCTAAAGCACTCAATGTCTTTTCACATTGACGTACTGCAACATGAGCAAAACTGAGCTCTCAAAAGTCTTCATATGTCACTAAAACAATCCCAGTCATAAATATTTCAAACAAATGACACAAATGTGACTTAAAACACCACCAATATGTATATAAATAATTCTAGCAAGATATTTCAACGATCTCCCTTCACGTGACCAATTTGACACACTGTAGAATCTACTGTAGAACACACGGCGACATATGCATGTATACATGTAATACTCACCTTCGCTGACCATGTCTCGCTACACTTGCACTTTATAATTCACGATTAGTGAACATTGTAAAATCAGAGCAAGCTGAAGGAAAGATCATCTTCCAAAGTATGCAACTGCTCATATATCTTACTTAATCAGTTCGTAATGTTCATGAACGATTTTCTTCTCTTGATTCTCATCCTCGATGCGCGGGTAATACCTTCTTACACAGAAGCCGAAACACGTTCTTCACGAACAATAGCTCTCATCGCTAAAAAAAATCAATATATGTACCATTTGGGAATACACGAAAGCAATATTTATGATACTTAGCTTATTTAAAGTACTTGTTGATCATTATCTTTAGACAATTGTTAAGGAGGAACGAAAGATGATGCCGGAATGTATAAAGTTCGGCTGATTAATGTTGACAGGACTATATGCGGCGAAACAACTGAGAAAAAGCAAGTGAAATGAAAACAAAGTAATAACTCTAACTGATATTATATATTTAACAAGTGTTTTGGACTTTTCTTTACTATTAATAGTACTGACCACACATGGATTTTCCATGCGATAACTTTGATAGGGATCGGTTTAATGACACGCGTGTAATATGACTTTCAATCATGGGCCTATATTGACAACGAAAGAGACTAAAATGGCAGTCTCCATAAGATGGCACCTGTGTGTTTCCACATGTGGTGTATGTAAAACCTCATGTGTATGAAAAATCTAATGCTCCTTGCATTTTGCCTATTTGGTATGAAATACGATAATTACAATGGCATCGTTCAATTATATATATATGTGTCATTAGCTATTGTGTGTAATATGCAATATACATTTTCCCTTTTAACTCTCACACATACCTTTTCCCGAAAACATGTTGTACCTCCACATTTCATTGAAAGTTTTGTGATTCAACAATGTAGTTTTTTCCAGTTATTATGGTCTTTCCGTTATACTTTTCTATACTATATGCATACACCACATGACACCTGTTGGTATTACCCATAGTCCTTAAGGCATCTAAATATGGTACAATGATGTCGTTGCTCTGACAAAAGTGTAACCATTGGGTATCCTTGGTTGTAGAAGATGGCAAGATGGCGGGGACTGCTTGGTGTTCCGCTAATGAGCATGAAACATGCAGCAGATAGAACAATTCAACAGCAAATAATAAAATAAATTCTTCAATGGGCTGTTTGTTGTATTTTAGAAGTAAAATTATAGATTTTAGTTGATATTAAATTCATCATTTATGAAGGTAAAATTGTTTTTGCTCGAAGAAAGAAGGCGCTGTTTTTGGTACTGATATGTTGGCTCGAACAGATTCGTTGGGTTAGATCGCCCCAACACACCCAATGAAAAAAATCTGGTCAAAGAGTCAATATACAATTTTATTGATTATACTTCTCGCCATTCTAGGTTTTGCAGAAGCACAATACAGATATGGATGAGTTTATTGACAGAAACGAACTACAAGAAGCTTTAAGTGATGTAAGTAATCGAACGTATTAGTTTTTGTTTTTGAGAAGATTCTTTTTTATATTTAGTCTTATTTTGATTTTGGTTTTTAGTTATTCTTCTATTGGCATAGTGTTTTTATGCGATTAATTTGTCTTTCACGAATAATGCATTTTCTTTTTATCAGTGGCAAATTTCGAAGCAAACAGTAACGTACCACAAATTTGATGAATAATCCAATTGAAACATTAAAATTTGACTCGCAGCTGAATAACTACGCTTCAAAAACACGATTTATTTTACTTTTACAAATTGTGGATTTCCTTCTTAATCAGTGGCAAAGTTTGAAGAAGACCTTTTCGTACCACAAACTGGATGAATTGTCTAATTGAAACACCAGAATTTGACTGGCAGCCAGGTAACGACGGTTCAAAATCACTTTAAAAACAAATATAAAAGATCAATTTACACCATGTTATAAGTAATTTCATTTAAAGGTATATTATTCATTGAGGGAAAAATATATTCTACAAACAATTGCACGAAATTAATCTTAATATTAATCGAAAACTATAAATAAACAGAATAATAATAAAGATGTTCATGTTTATATATGTTTGAGATTAAATAATGATCATTTTGCTTAAAGGAAGATGCGTTTTCTAAAGATCACATGGAAAGGCTATTCGGAAGTGACATCACAGTGAAGAATGTATTTGATACCCTGGATGAGAACAAGGATGGAAAAGTAAGAATGTAGCCCTCTATAATGACGATAACTATGACGTCGAAGACGTCGACAAAGTTGCGGACCGTAATGCTGATAACAATGACGACCTCGACGACAGTAATAGTAAGGATAATTATAGCCATGATGACTATGGACGAGAACAACAACTACATAATAAAAATAATAATAATAATAATAATAATAAAACCGACAACCTCTAGATTATTATAGAACATAAAAGTCGCATTATCTTTGAGCAGGCTGTAAAGCGTCGATACTAGGGTAAGTCTGTTAGAATATACTATGCCATCTGTAAATTGCGATAAAATATTTATATGTATGTATGTATATTTGCATATAGATATGTGGATGTAAACTTTGTCACATTTCACTAGACGCTACAAACATATGTTTTACATTTATCTTTACACCAGATCAATTTCCAAGAGCTGGTCCAATTTGTAGAGAGAACGGGGATATCTCTACAAAGCCGTTTTGTTGGATACCAGAGAAAAGAGATTGAAGGAGTCTTCTCTTTCTTCGACACATTACAGTCGACTCTACTCCTCAATGTTAAAAGAAACGTGGTGGAGGTAGGAATTGGAAAATCGAGAATATTTTGTGATAAATTAATTAAATTGTCGGCTGGGCGTGGCACATTTCAGTCAACAATTACACAACAAGCATTCCAATGAACCGCTGCCCAATCAATTCACCCAGACAGGTTTCAGTGATTACCTAATTACATTTTTACAGGTATAAGTTTTGTTGCTGGACAAGAATTTGTCCAAGCGATTGAGTACCTAGACACTTTCGGCTATATAACATGTATTGTTCCAAATCTGTATAACTCCGCACTATTTTGTCCAATTTTCATGAACATTCAGACAACTTATTTAAAAGTGTCTGTTAATCACCGTGATGCTCTTTCAGAGATAAAACCCTAATTTTTAAATGTAATACCTATGCATTCTCTTTAAATCCGAGAGGTCAGTTTATCGTTTGACCGTATCAATCGTCCTTTCATATCAATTCCGTATCGCATTGATAATCACCAGTAAGATAACTACAAACTAATGCCTGGTGTGACTGATTGGATAATGATCACTAGGATGACTACAAGCTGTCGCCTGGTGTGACTGATTGGATAATGATCACTAGGATGACTACAAGCTGTCGCCTGGTGTGACTGATTGGATAATGATCACTAGGATGACTACAAGCTGTCGCCTGGTGTGACTGATTGGATAATGATCACTAGGATGACTACAAGCTGTCGCCTGGTGTGACTGATTGGATAATGACCACTAGGATGACTACAAGCTGACTCCTAGTGTGACTGATTGATAATGACCACTAGGATGGCTACAAGCTAATCCGTGGTGTGACTGGTTGGATAATGTAACATCACTTAGGTGGGTTTGTGGGACCAGTTAAAAACAGGAAATACTGTTAATTCCCTAGCTTAGTGGGGCACCAATTTTAGTGAATTTCATGGTTGCTGCAAACTACAAATTGAAAGACCCAACGAAAAATAAGAACCCTTACCACATCCACGAATTCAAGTGCCTACCAAACGTCATTTTTCGAACATTCACGACAATTGATATACTTGAAATTAAATGAATTCACAGTATCTAGTTACTTTCAATTTGCATAACGCTGGAAATATTGATTATATTTCTTTAAACATTATTAAGATGTTTTATCTTCACGGTAGCCATTGGCCTTAAGACGTTCACATTTTTTTCGGGGTGGGGGAAGGGGGACATACATAACATTTAGGAACACTTTATTGCTGTGTCTCAGTCTGGTATGCAGCAAATTTTTAATGTTGGTATATTTGTAAGTCACAATTTGGTGTAATTCTCTTCTTGAACAAAAAACAACAGATTAAATATTCATGCTTGTGGTAAGCTTTTCTGCTAGGTGTGATCAGTTCCTTATTTTTCTTACCCAGTTAAATTAATTAACATTACTGTTTCCATTTGAAAAATGTATAGGAACAATTGGAAATGTAATGCTAAGACTACATATTCTGACGAATACCCACACCTCTGGCCTTGACCTATATCTACCAGCACCTACACCTACTGACCAGCACCCACACTTCCAACAAAGATGTAAATGTAATGGGTAGAATGTAAAATAAGAGGGTGAAATAGAACCAAACCCCTTATAAACAAAACTAAAAATCCCCCTACCATCCATATCACTTCCATACAATCCCCTTATTAAAGAAAAATAAAATATTTCTCTACCACCCTTATATCCCGTGTAACCCTGTAAGTGGAGTATAAGGGGAGAAAAGGGTAGGAATGTTCAAACACAAGCATACTACCATACTGATATACTATCACATAAGACAGAAGGGTAGAGGGTGAGGGTGTAAGTTTTAGTTGTGGAAGAGAATACGTACACCAAATACAGAAAAATACGTACACCAAATACAGAAAAATACACAAACATACACACATGAAAAACACACTTTGGCAATATATGGAATGGTATCTCTGTTTGTGAGAGATCTTAGTGACCCTGAAAAGGGTCTGGGGTTTCTTTTGCCACACTTTCCTTTAATGGCCACACCTCCCAAACCGAGCTCTGCATGCCTCCCAGTGTTGTCGTTCCTGCAGTTGCTCCATTTCCTTAGAGTCTGTTGGACCCTTATCCTGTTTTGGTCGAGGCATTCCTGCTCTTTTTTACTCTTTAAGTCTTTCTCTCTCGCTTTTTTCCTCATCCCAAGCCCTCTTTTGATCTTCATCATTTCCTCCTCCATCACCTCTTTAATTATTCCTTTAGCTATTTTCACCATATCCATTTGGTCAACCTGGCCCAGGAGCTGCTCCACCCTCTCAAATAAGCACGTGGCTTCCTTTAGCTTTCAATCTTTACTGTGTTATCTAGTTATTCTTGATAAATCAAGGATGAAGGCCAAAATGGGCAAACGCGCCTCTATATGTCGTCTAGGAGCGGATTTAAACTGAACTGGAAGTTCCACCAATGTGTGTAGCATATTTCAGTCATATCGTGTTTTGTGTTTACCAATCAGAACGCAGGAGGAAGTATGATGTCATTGACAGATCAGAACGCTGGAAGACGTGTCACGTGACTTTCAGGTTCAAAGAGTGCTCTGACACATTGGCACAAACATATCATCACTCACACTGATATACTATCACACAAGACAAAATGGTAGATCGTGGGATTTTACGTTTTCTTCTGGAAGTGAAAACACAAAAAGACAAAGACATACAAACATAAAGACACAAAGATTTTGCAACAGTTTCAGTAGTATCTCTGTTTCTGAGAGATCTGTATGGCCATTTGGGCCTTTTTATTTTTTTTTTTTTTCAGCCACACGCTCCTTTATTGGCCGCAGCGGGCTCCAGCACATCTTTGTTCCCGTCAGTTTCCACTAAAAGGACCCGCAGAGATCGTTCCTTTCACTTTCCCAGTCCTCATTCCTTGGAATTAGGTTTTTCACCTGTTGTTGTTACCGTTGCTTTTGCTGCTGCTGATGATGTTGTTGTTCCTCCGACCACTGAAGAAACCGTTGATATCTTCCTTCTGTCTTTTCTATTCCTCACACTTCCTTTTCTCCCTTGTTTTCTTCATTCATCACATCTTTGATGAGTTCTTTCGACATCTTATAATAAAACTGAATTCTTTTCACCAAGCTCCTATTAGAAAAAGCACCATTTTATCAATCTCGTCCCGAAGGTGCTTCACCTTGTATTGACGATTCGTGGCTTCAAGGAGTTTTTAAATTGATGCTTGAATGCGTTCTCTTCTTTGTCGAGTCGACGATGAATGGCAAGACTGATTGATTGATTAATTTTGGGATTAACGACGTGTGCGGCCATTCGGCCATGTACGTCGGACAGCAATGTGCGCACAGCGCACTATTCAATTACTTGTGGAATGTCTGGCGAGGCAAAGGAGGAAAGCCGCTCGGCAAGGAGTGTGCCGTCGTCCCATAAGGCCCCGTAATGTCCAAAGTATAATAATTTTGATTTGTGTGCCAAAATGAATAAAATATGTCATCTTGCAGCCGAACTTTCAATAAGGAATTTTGAAGTAACCCTGTACTGTATGGCTAATGAATTATTGTTATTGCAGGGGATTAGTAGAGGATTAAGGAGTGGAATTTGTTGCTAAGACAAGTTGCCTTATTACTTGTATATTCATGCAGTTGATGATACTAATTATATACTGCCTTGTGCAGTGGGCCCTGATGGTTTGGGCTGAGGGTCACCTCATAGTGTGATAGGTTATAGGGGATAACAATGGGGTGTGGGTTGTTTTAACCTTTCAATGATTACAGCCTTGTGCAGCTGGTCCTGATGGTCTGGGCTTTTGACAACCTTATATAACTAGTAAGGGGTAGGGCAGTTCTGTGTTTTTCTTATCAATATTGCCGCCTTGTGCAGCTGACCCTGGTGGTCTGGACTTTTGACCACCTTATATTTCTTAATGTAATGAGGGTTGCTAGTTTGCTGGTCGCCTGTCTGGTTTCCGACTCTTTGTGTTAATTATAGCTGTTAGTGTAACATGCCAATACCAGATAGTAGCAGGAGAGAGTTAGTAGAGTTTTTTGTTTGTTTTTGGATTGAGTATATTCCTGTCGCAGGAAAAAACAATCAAAAACATCCATGATGTGTTAATCATAGGGGTAGAGGAGGCGGTATTATAATTACAGTCCTGGAGTTGTTTTTTGTTGTTACCTATTCAATTGATTGATTAAATCCTAACGTTTTGCTTACTCCTCTGTCTTTTCTATGGGAGTGGAGTTTTTCCTGCTCACGAGGGCGGGGATTGGGCGGCCCGTACCGCGAACCAGGCCCTTAGTGGACCCGGCCTACCAATCCCCTCCTCCCTGTGAAACTCCCCTCATCTCCCGCTTTAGACAATTCGGGGTTGCCATTTATGCTGTTTTATTTGGCTACCTATATTTAACTTTTTCCATGTCTTTTCTTTTTTTATGTGGGTAGAAATTCTCTCAACCCCTAAGGGCGGGGATAGGACATTCGTCGCGAACTGGCCACCACGAATGGACCCAGCATACTATCATTTCCCTCTTAGGCGGAGCCCTTCCTTTTCCGCTCATCACAAGTTCTGTGTTCCTATTGTCTATTCGAAGTTTTATGGTGCGTAATTAAAATTGGAAGACTGACTGACTGAATTTGAATTATACTCGTTTTCGGCCATTCGGCCATGTACGAGTGGTTAATTAATACACACCGCTCCATCGCTGCATGGTTTCCCCACTTTGAGGGTTCATTGGCGGCGCGATATGGGAGGGTGTGTAATTTACTCATCAGATGAGTTGCCGTGCTGCAAACCCATCGGACGCATTACTGCGTGCACGGCACGCTGATTAATTAGATGTATGGAGAAGAAGGCTGCACGGACTCGGCAAGGGAGGCGCGAAGCTGAGCAGAAGTAAGCTGAAACGCCACGAACGTACAAAATCTAAATTAAATTCTGCTCAGTTAGAAAAATCGGGCTGTCCCTAACAAACAAAATGTGTGTTAGCCACATTGTAATTGAAAGCAATCTAAACAGTTTTATACATTTTCCTAATTTCTACCACTTTTAGAATTTAGTGTACATAGTGTACATTACATCTTCCAAAAACTACATCAATACCGGGTTATTGTAACCCATTAATTTTGTTTTTGTGATCTTAATTAGGTAATATCGAGTGATCATTTTGGAGTGGTGTGCGAATCGATCGTATTTGCCTATTAAAATAGTTATTATCGAATTGGGTTTTCTGAGCCGAAAAGCTGGGCTGGGACTTGATCTTATACGCTTCAATCCATTCATATAACATCGTCGTAGATAGTGGGATTGGGCACCCACCATACATTTCCCCAAGGGCTCTGATGTTGTCAGCTGCCTTAGTGAAGCTGGATCTCTGCGTCTTATTTAAACTTCCGTCACACTTGAGTCTCTTGGAACATGCAGAGACTGGTGAACGCACGGCTTTATATTCTATAGGCGCAGACGTATATGAAAACATCCATCAGATTTGGTATGGAGATGTGAAAGAAAACATTCTCCTAACAAAACAAATCAATGAAAAAATCAAGAGAAAGAGAAAATGAAAGAGCATGTCAAAGAAGCTTTTTATCTAATTACCAACTAATACTTTTAATAAGCCCCGCTAACTCAATCATGAACAAAGAAATGAAGAGTGATGATTAGGGCAGTCTCTCCTCTTCATTCACAACTGACAAATACAAAAATGTTTAACATGAACCAATTTACAAGGTTGACAACGTTGGGGAGTAGGACTAGACTTCCTATGATCTAGGACAGTGTCAATTTAACATTGATCGACACTGCATTTCTGAGCTAAAGAAAACAGGTAACTATAATGATCACTAAACCACATTTCTATTTTTGCATCGTTTTTAGAAAAATCATGTCAAAAACAAGACAGTAAATATTCTAATTGGAATTCAAGATTTCGTTGATGAAAAAAATACACACAGTATTGATGACATGAGCTCGAACGTCTTTAGGTTTTTGATCAGGACGTTCATCTATAGCACACACTACTGGATTACAGGGAGCCCTGTAAGAACTGTGTGGCAGGAGGTAATGAAATTCCCAGGTATTTATTTTCACAGGTAATGATAGGTAATGATTTTACATTTGATGTTTTCTTTAAAAAGGTCTGTCAAGTAAGTCGATGAACAGGAAGTCTCGGTATTCTGCTGCAAGAGAGTTTCGATGCGTTTCGTCTCCAAAGGATTCATTGGAGATGTCGGACGGTCAGTCAAGTCTTTATAACACTCTTTCAAGATCGTCTCTTCTGGGATGAGTCTTAATGCTTCTTCCAGATACTCTTCCAGTACTTTTTGACTCATCATCAAACACTGGTCATGATCGATTTGACAACCATAACAATGTTCTCCGGGCATGAGTGTGATACTTGTAGCCAAGTGGTAAGCAAACCAAGAGACTAAGTTCTGTTCTTGTTCTGGCCATCGTGACCTCACTGCTGTTTCTTTCTCTTCTCCACTTTGAAGTTGTGACTGACTGATGTCGTTTCTTTTCTGGATGGAAAACATCAACTTTGTCTATCTCCATGGGTTCTTGTTCCATGTTTTTGTTAATAGTCTAGGATCACTTCTATCAGACTGTTGCTTTTGAGGGTATTATCAAATTCTGCGTACAAGTTCACATTCACTGTGTCCAAGAGAGCCACTGTAAACTGAAGTTCTATACGTCATTGGCCTGATTTTATATGGTGGACATGTCCCTTGTCACTGTCTTTGTCTAGAGTGAAATCAAATCCCCATAAACAATACCCTCTTGCATAATCGTCGTGCGACATGTTGGTTTTGTACTTGTTATCATCAGCCGTCAAATGGAACACGGCACTACTTCGATTCAGTCTCAGATGTACATCCACGCTATTCAACAAATACTTGTCTTGCAACCACAACTCCAAGTGTAAACGATCCATTATTTTTCTAAACTACGCCCTTGTTTGATTTTCCTTTGTCGATTATTAAAGCCTACATTGTGAGAATCGTCAGTTTATGTCAACACTGTGTCGTTGAATACATCCAAAGGTGTAAGGTTTCCACACCACAGACTCATCGAGGTGTGTGTTCTTGGTTTCTTTTCCATATGTCAAGAGATTCTCTAGATTATCTCAGTTAGGGTAAGTGTCCATGCTGCCGCTGAGAAGTTTGTTGTTTATGTACAAATCCACTTCATCGAACAACAAATGCATGAAATTGTTGACGAGAGTCACTCTGACATCGGAGACTAATTGGTGTTGTCAGTTTTGAGAATTTTTACTTTCCGGGCACAAGTCTCTATTATTCATATCAATGTAATCTTCGGTTTTTCCTTTGATTTCAAATTCGATGGGATCAAATCGTGCCCACTCGGTGCATCATTCTTTCATAATCAAAAACGTTCAGATCAAAAACAGTTCTTGACCTGATTCGACAGGAATACGAAGTGAAATTATAGTGGTGTCTCGGGGTCTCAAGAGCTCTTTCCTGTCTGGATCAACACAGTTTTCCCTGTCTTAAGTAACGCTTGTTTGGAACTTTGTTGTTTAATGAACTCGTTCTGGAGAAATTCTTTTCCTTGCGTAAAGGCACTATATTTTAAAGCATGCAATCCTCGATTGACCATATGTTTCAAGACGGCTGCCACAGTACAAAAAGTTGACTTTAACAGATCTCCTAAACCATGTCATCTTTGTCGAGCTAATCCTCGGTATACAGAATACATCTGTTACAACTCGCTGAAGAATCATTTTCGAAAATGTAGTTTCACGGCAACTTTTCCTTTGGAGAATATAATATTTTGTCAAAGCTCTCCTTTTATACGAATATTGACACTGTCAAAATACAATATAGTAACAGAAAGATAAAGTTGATGCACACATTCTTGGTGAACGTTATACGCATTTCCTTCTTCTTGGTCATCACCACTGGAAGTAGCATAATCCACTTTGAAAGGAATTACTCCCAGCAACAGTACGGATGTGTTTGCCACCACGTTGTACTCCACGACATTAGAGTACACAAACATCAATTTATCTACTTCGTTCAGTTCGATAGTGTATTGAAAATACTTGAAGAATCTTGTTTTCGTTAATGTCCACGGTTGAAACGAGGTATGTGTTCCCACCAAAAATAGTAACCAAACTGGGAGAAAATGTAAGGACAGCATTTTGCTGTCGGAGAAATCGAATTTGAGAGGATCAGATAATGCACGGTGCTCAATCAACACGCTTCAACTCCTCCAACATAAACTCCAGTAATAAATACAGCTGCTTTCACTGCCGGGACTTCCGACCTGAACTCTTTAAATTTGACCCTGTACGTGTAATCTACCGTTCTAAAATTTCTGGAAGTCATTTTGTGAGTAAGTTGAACGTGAAAATAATCTTCAGTGGCTACTGAACGACTTTCTTTCTTGGCCGATCTTTGACTCTCTCGGTCTTTGGGAGGAAAAGGAGATGGATGGTTTTTAATATGGATCAATCATTTCCCTAGGGTGAACCTTTGACAACAGGGTTTGAGGTGACACAGAAACGTCGAGGTCGTTTTGTGTCTGGTTTCTCCTTGGAAGGGTATGATCGTTTCAAGACGGCGAACGATTCAAATGTGATTTGAATAGGGTTACCTCTCTCTCCCGATATATATATATATATATATATATATATATATATATATATATATATATATATATATACAAAGAGAGAGAGAGAGAGAGAGAGAGAGAGAATAACAGTACGTTAGATAATGTATTCATTCAGTTCTATATTCAACATGTGAAGATGGAAGAGTCACAACAGCTCACACTTCTGGTAAGAGATTCACAGAGTGTCATTCGAAAATACACTTCCAACAAGACTTCTGGAGAGACTCCAGACTACTCCTTCCGAGATAAAAGTGAAGACACCGGTCATGTCTGTCAAGAGAAAGGACACTGGGCTACAGAAAGTCCACAACGCCAATGAAAAGGAACCTCAAAGACAGGACAAACCACGTACTGAGACACATTTAAAGATACTTGTTATCATTGTCAAGAGAAAGGACATTGGTCTTCAGAGTGGACCAAGAAGTAAAAACAAGAGAAACAAGAGGAGCTTTGAGAACCAGAAGAAGAAGCCGATGAACCCATTACCATGAAGAAATTTAAAGGAAGAAAAGCAGAAGCAGCAACAGAATAACCCATTCAAGTTAGGAAATTCAAAACAAGACAGTATGAAGAAAAAATGGACTTTTGTGATTTGTTTGAAATTTCATTGTGATTCTTTTTCACGAGAATATACGAAAAACGTAAGTGAATTGGTGTCTTTATTTGTTTGTTTTTTTCATAAGATATTTACACAAAAACAGACATTTTTGAAGAGGGATTTTTTTTCCACTTTTAATTTTTTATTAATTTTTTCTTCTTTGTTTTGATTTGGCAATCATGGGGTAGTATCTCTTTTTTGAGAGAACTGAGTGGCTCTGAAAAGAGCAGTTGGGCTTGTAAAATAAGTCATGGACTTTTTAACATTAGCTGCTACCTTAAACCGTTTTCAAGTCCAAGTCATAATGCTGCTGTGGTAGTGGTTGCTGCGGATGCTACTGTCGTCTGTTTTAGTGGAGGGTTTGGGTGTAGGTGTAGGTCTCATTCTCTTTGGTTTCACCTAAGAGACTTCATACATCATTTTTAGGTGTTTTAGCACCGCCACAATGTCCTGTAGCAGATTGACAGTTCTGTTTCCACTCCCTTCCTTTCGTTCACTTTTCATCGTTTTTATCATCTTGTTACTTTATCTTTTCTTCGTCTTGTTGGTTTTGGTGCAAATGTGAGTTCTTCTTTATTTTGGCGTTATTCTGATAGGGTAATAGAGAACACACCCTGACTGAATTATGTCACACGCATTCTGATTGATGAAGCCTCCAAATAAGTTTCGATCCGGTCCTAGACTATATAGAGAGGTGCGTTCGCCCCTTGTGTCATCTGTTCTCGAGACAAGTCAAGATGGAGTCATCGACTATCAATTCCAACATGCTATTTAAATTTAATCCAGACTACCTCATGTATGTGAAGTCATTGTGGCCATCACCACAGACACTGCGGAATGCAAAAGAAGAGTACATTTAAAAGGTGCCTCTAGAGAGTATTGGTCTATGGACCTGCTGTTCAGAGAAGCTTGTGTTAAAGAACAATGAAGCGGTGTGGTGAATGTCACCTGTGTTAACAATCTTTTCTTACCACCCCCACCGCAAGGATCCCTTTTGAGAGCCATCGGGATCTCTCAGAAATAGAGATACTACTTAACATATTTCCAAAATATGTGTTTTATGTGTGTATGTTTATGTGTTTTGTCTGTCTTTGGTCTATATTTTCTCTTCCACAATTCAACTTAAACCCCAAACCCATTACCCTTCTCTATTGTGTGTTAGTATATCAGTATGATCGAATGCTTGTGTGTGAACATTCCTACACTTTTCTCTCCTTACACTCCACTTATAAGGTTATAGGGGTTATAATGGTAGGGGAATTTTTTTACTTTCGTTCATAAAGGGATTGTAGGGACGTTATAGGGGTTATATGGTTGGTATGATGATTTTGTGTTTTATTTATAAGGGGTTTGGTTCTATTTCACCCTATTTTATTTACATCCTACCCCTTCTACCTCTGTTAGTAGGTGTGGGTGCTGGTCAGTAGTTATAGATGTTGGTCAGTATATATAGGTCATGATCAGTAGGTGTATTCGCCTTGGATGTCGTTTTAACATTACATTTCCCACTGTCCCTTTACATATTTTCAAAATGGAAACCGTAATGTAATTTCACCTTGTTCCCCAAGTGTCATTTTCCTCATACCACCACATTATATTACTACTTTATTAAATAAGACATCTAATTTTTAACAGTATTAAAGTTGGGTTTTTGTGTGTCTTTTTTTAAAATTATTCAATATATATAATGATTGTACATCGGGTTGTAAGAAAAATATATTTTACCACGTATTCGACAAGGCTTAGATGTTGCGTTAAGTAGTGATTGAGGTGGTAGAAACAGTAGAATGCAGAGAAAAGACTACTGATATGGGCACATCGCATAAAAGCGGGGAGCGAACCAAAGACTTTAGAAGGTACCAAACGGGCGTGATACCACTACGCCTCTTACCGATTGAAATGATAGCCAAGAAGTCACTTTTACCTCATTTGTAAAAACAATTTAATGTTTTCTTTTACCAGGATAGAGATATCGAGAGAACAGTGGGGATCAACACAGGTCACGTGGATACGTCTGATTTCGTCCTTGAAAATGAAGATCGTGAATTTGTCGTCCAGGTAATATATTCAATGTATAAGCCGTTGAATTGCAAGAACTACGTTTTGGTGTTTATGTAGATACGACATTATTTGTCCGCATTCAAGAAAAACACCAGAATCTCAGTCGATTTCGGCTAAACGAGGAATATGTCGCGATACATGCAGCATTGGTATAATGTATATAGAATATTAATGATTGTGAATGAGATCAATCTTTTCCTTATTTTTATGTCATTCAGTTTCTTAACAAACCTTAGCTATTCAGCCACAATTGCATATCCTTATTCAGTTTGTTGTTATCAAAAACTTTAACGAAACGAGTAATTTTTTTTCTTTATCTAAGCACTTAAAGATACCAGACCCCTCCCAACTTTATCAATTTTATTTTGTTCTCATATTTCAGCAAGGACTGAGGGCCACAAAGAGCTTCCTCCAATACTATGCCGACAAAAGGTATCCTGCACAATCGAAAGTATAGGAACATCAAAGGTGAAAAGAGTACTGAATGTGAAAGTGGAACTGTTACAAGTATAGCAATAAAATATATGTATGGGCTAATTATATGTCAAAATGTGTTTTACTGGAGGTCCTAATTTCGACCCTAAAAGAGTCAGGACAATAAGCTTGGATTATTGTCTTATGCTGGCTCGGTCGTCTCAAACTGCAGCTACGGATCTTGAGACTTGGTTACTAAGAAAAAAGTTTGTGAAAGTTAATGTCAGTCATCTTTGGATAAATGTGTGTAATTGATTCTTTAACCTTCTAGGGCTGTCAGATCTCCAATTTGTTATGTAAATCTATGCAAAACTTAGGCAGATGTTGTGATTTGTTTGTGATAACCCAGGTTATGCAATATGCCGTTAATAAAGATAATTTTCAAAGATGAAAACATATATATATAATTAGCTGTTATAAATTTGTCCAATATGTTTAAAACAAATCATCATAAACTGTAATCGCCATGTACATGTGCTGTCACGGTATACATAAATCTATAAATATTCGATAAAGCATTTAGGGTTGCTATGGAAACATATCAATTGAAACCAATTTAAGATGGTATGAATCTTTAATATCAACGTTTTAGCATTCAGTGACATATTCCAAGAAAATATATCTAACAACATATCCAAATTAGCATCGAACATTGTGAAAGAAGGATGGATGAAATAGATTTGAGAGGCAAAACAACCTTTAAATGTATGCTATTGATCCATTCATGAAAGGTTTGACCGCTTTTGTTTTTAATTTTAAAAAGGTATCAATAAAAGAGCTGTGCGCATTGTACGTTAGTGTATCCATTGTACGTTAGTGTATCCATTGTACGTTAGTGTATCCATTGTACGTTAGTGTATCCATTGTACGTTAGTGTATCCATTGTACGTTAGTGTATCCATTGTACGTTAGTGTACGCATTGTACGTTAGTGTATCCATTGTACGTTAGTGTATCCATTGTACGTTAGTGTATCCATTGTACGTTAGTGTATCCATTGTACGTTAGTGTATCCATTGTACGTTAGTGTATCCATTGTACGTTAGTGTATCCATTGTACGTTAGTGTATCCATTGTACGTTAGTGTACGCATTGTACGTTAGTGTATCCATTGTACGTTAGTGTATCCATTGTACGTTAGTGTATCCATTGTACGTTAGTGTATCCATTGTACGTTAGTGTATCCATTGTACGTTAGTGTATCCATTGTACGTTAGTGTACGCATTGTACGTTAGTGTATCCATTGTACGTTAGTGTATCCATTGTACGTTAGTGTATCCATTGTATGTTAGTGTATCCATTGTACGTTAGTGTATCCATTGTACGTTAGTGTATCCATTGTACGTTAGTGTATCCATTGTACGTTAGTGTATCCATTGTACGTTAGTGTATCCATAAATTGAATCGTGTACTGTATGCAATGTTTAGCTCGATACTACCAGCACATGTCGACAAAGTGTCGCATTAGTTTACCCTAACGATAGATACAACAACAAACATCATAAAATAGCAATGAGAAGAAACAAAACATTGCTTAGAAATTTTCTTGACTAATGTTACAACAAGTGCAATTCAAAGAAATCGGTTTTTTGTTTCGTTCAGAGAATCACAACTGCAATTCAACTTATGTGTGCGTGTGTTAAGTCTATCTGTCACATGTACTCGAAACATTTCAATTCCTAACGAACCATTTAAATTGTATGCCTAGCTCTCATTCCTCACCACCGGAATTTCTTATGAAAGTTATTATCGTACTAATATCATCGTGGTAAAAACAAAAACCACGAATTTATTAACAAGTACACTTTCTTATTTGTAGATTGAGAAGCTGGCAAAGTTCATTGATAATAGTGTGATAAAATCGATACTCCACAAATCGTAAATATTTTTGACAGAATTTTAAGCATCGAAAAATATCATATATTGTCCGTACTTTTCTTTCAATTGTGTTATATAGTGATCTCATCTGTCATGTGCACTTTTCTTTTTCCTTATAAACTGTATCGTTGTTGTTTGAAAATCAAATTTATTGGGCAGAATAGCTTATATATATGCACACTGTAATTAGTTTTTGTTAAGGGGATAAGAGGGTGAAATGTTTTGCCAGTAAAAACTTTTGTGAATAAAAAATGAGAGAGGGCAATATTACATTTGATTACATTTGACTAACCCGTGTGAAGTAGCAGACATGACAAATTTTAGCTAATTAGCAGAATTCATCTTTTTTTGGTCCAGATTTTTATCTTTTTTTTTTTTTTAATATAGTATAAATATGGAGATTTGGGCCATTGTTTCCCAGTTTTAAACGTTTTATCCAATCATCTGATTTCATCTCTGAGTATCTTTTACAACTATAAGTTCTAGTTCAAAGAGGTGCGTTGACTACAATTTCCTTTTTATGCACTATGACAATAGAGTACATGCGATTGCTAGAATCCTTGGAATATAGAGACAATACCTTGCTACTATCAATATATTATTTATAAGACTAGAAGACCTGTATTATACAGGTAAGCTTATATTATAAATAAATGTAATGGCATACAGTGGTGTACTAAGGGTAAATGGCGCCCGGGGCGACAATGATGGCTCAAAGGGCCAGAATACGAGGCCCGAATTTTTATCAGCTGTTTTGGCGCCCCAGAACCTATAGCGCCCGAGGCAACCGCCCCGTCCGCCCCCCCCCCCCCCCCCCGTTACTACGCTACAGATGGCATAAAAAGGATAGATACATGTATTAGTTACAAATGATATATAGTTACAAATGATATAACTTTGATAGTATTTTGTGAATTTCTTTATTATGAGGCCCATGGACTCAACGCACTATGCACCGGATGTATCAAAAGTAATACACATTTTTAACGGCCACTATAGAATATTGTATAGTATCTACCAGTATCTCCATTTAATGATTGTTTTACAGAGGTATGATTTGCTGACTATCTTTAGTATATTGCCTTTTATTATATTACTTTTATTGTAGTCAATATATACAATATCGTCTTATCTTTGATTTTTGTTTTGCACCTGTCTTGTTCATTATAGTTCCATTTCTCCTACAGTGTACCTCTGATTTTAGTTTATTCTTTGTTTATTTGTTTGTCTTCTCTTTTTTTTTTTTTCGCTCTTTATATTTTTCACTGCTTTCCTTCACTATGAAAGCTATTGCTCTCCTGTTTTTTGTTATTCACTGCTTTTTCTTGTTCACTGCGTTTTGTTATTCACTGCTTTTTCTTATTCACTGACACCTTTTGCATATATATATATATATATATATATATATATATATATATATATATATATATATAGTTCGCACAACAGAATACCGCATATTCATGAAATTGCTTTATTCACAATAGATTATATGGTATAGTTAGCTCTACCGTGTAGATGCAGATGCAAAAGAAAACCAAACACAATCAATTTATGTCCTTATGTCTGAACCAATTTATTGTGTCACAATTAATTGCCAGAGACTAGGGGACTTATAAAAGAGAAGGTATGTTTTACATTTCTTACAGAAAAAAGGATCGATTTTTTTTACAAGATACGCATTTCATTGAAAAATGGGAAACTATTATAAGGATTCCATTTGGAAATGAATATTACTTTAATACATATTCTACTAACTTTAGTGATGTATCTATATTAATGAGCAATAATTTCCAGCTTATCTTACATGCACTGAAGAAAGATAGTATGAGAAATCAACGTATTATGGATATAACTACTGACAATTAAAAATTCATATTTATGAATTTCTATGGACCTGTTAGAGATAGCCTAGAATTGTATTCTGAGATAAAAAAAATTAAAAAAACCGTTTTTAGATTTAAAAAAATGATTATATAGCAATAAGAGATTTTATCCAGACTTAGACAATTTTAATGATAATTATGTGAATAATCCAAGAGAAAGAGAAGTTCTTTTAGATAGCTGTACGGAATATCGTCGTATAGATGTTAGGCGGGAGCTGAATATTGGTGTTCAATGACACACCTGGAGGAAAAGTAGCCCAGCAAAACAAGAAAGACGTTTTTATTTTTAGTCTCCAAAATTGGATTTCCATTAGTTGAAAATGTTAGCATTCAACCAGGATATAGGAGATATCATTATCTGGTAGAGTACAAACGGTCTCTCAAATGAAAACTAAACGTAAAACATTTTGGAAAGTTAATAATTCAGTGTTTAAGAACCCAGAATGTATTTTTTTTAAAATTACAAGAAACCATTCAAAATTACAATACCTGTACTTTTGTGTAGAACGGTCTGATAATTTGGTAAATATACCACCCGCTGATATAAAGTTTTCTTTGAGATGCTATTGTTAGAAATTCAAGGAATCAGACTATCACATTCTTCTCGCAAGACCAAATCTCATTATCGATAGCAAAATCAACTGCTTAACAGATAAAGCTCTACGAAGAAAGAAATTATCAAAATTTGATATAAAAAAGGAGAGAATGTGAAGAAGAAAATGGAAGGGATAAACGTTAGTGCAAGAGCTAAATGAATTGAAGTTGAAGCGAAAATAATCAAATTCTTCCGCGATCTATAAAACAGAAACTTAACTAGTGAAATGATACCTGCACTTGTCAAAAATAATGGATCTGTATCAGAAACTCAAGAAGAAATTTTCGAAGAAACCAAACTGTATTATAGTAATTAATACAAAATAAGATGACACTGAACTTGTTAATCTTGAGAATATTCTTAATCAATCTGATATTTCCAGATTATATAATATCAAGAAAGCTTCAATGAATGGTCATATTTATTCTTTAAAAGCAACTAAAGGTCTCCGAAAAACGCAAAATGAAAAAAGTCCTGGATCTGATGGTTTCCAAGCAGAATTTTTGAAATTGTTTTGGAAAGATACTGGTTACATTTTGGTGAAAGCAACATATTTTTTATAAGAATGTGGAGAATTAACTCCTACGCACAAAAAGGAGTCATAATATGAATACCAAAAAGTTACAAGCCTAAACAATATCTCTCAAACTGCAATGAGTAATGGGTACATGAAAAAGTTTAAGTACACCCTATGTAAAATAAGTCTAAGCAAAATTGATTTAACGTATATTCGCCCGGCTGTAGAATACGGATCCGTTATTTGGTAATCCTATAATATTGCTGATTCTGAAAAACTTGAAAAACTACAACTCAAGGCTGGTATATTAGTTTCTGGTCAACCGAAATATGCAAGTACAGAAGCTCTCCATTTTTAAAGAGGCAAGCCTACCCATGCGGAGAGAAGAAACATTAAAAACCGTTCTACTGTTTTTACATCATCAACAAACAATGTCCAGGTTATATAACGGATTTGCTTCCACCCTATGCACAAGATATAGTAATGTCGTGCCTCTCTTTAAAACTTCCTTCGAATAATCTATGATTAACACATGGAATGAGCTACCTCTACCTTCAACAAACTGTCCAGAATCTTTTAAAATAATATAGGTACAGTATGGTCGCGATGGATTATGAATCGTACCCAGTACTAAATTTCAGAAACTAACTGCATGCGACAACTCAGATGCAGATAAGAATAATATGCTTCTTCCATACCTTACAAATTTCTTTCATTCTTGCTAATGTTGGATATTACTGCCTTGTTTTAAAAAAAAAAAAAAAAAAAAAAAAGAAATTGAACGGTGTCCGTAATGTTGAAGCGCTACGGCTGGACTATTCTATGTTTACGATGTGGGAGTACGCAGCTTCCGGCTATTCGGCTAATTTCGGAAAAGTCTTATATGAGTTGTGTCCCTTTAAAGCCATTATGAGTAATGCCCCTTAGTTCATTTCCTTGTATGGAAACATTGAGGAAGAAATATAGAACGTCGATGCAGATTATCCTAGTGTACAGCCGGTATGCAGTTTCAGAAGAGACAAAAACCGAATAATTATTAAAGAAATTAGGGTATACGTTATGAAATTTTTGAAAAGTTGTATGTTGACTATGTTAACAAGTAGACGATGTTTGTTTACATACCGCACGTGCATCTGGAACATCCCGTCATCCCTCCTTCTTGCATAGACTCTTCCGGCTTTCGGAAAACAACCGAAACTTTATTATTGTCTTCACCGTCAAGAGTCACATTTTTTTAAAAAAAAGCAGTAACATCTAGCATTGGCGAGAATGAAAGAAATTTGTAAGGTATGGAAGGAGCATAATATTCTTATCTGCATTTGAGATGTGGCATGCTGTTAGTTTCTGAGATTTAGTACTGCCCTAATAAGCTCACCCCTCCCCCTTTGGTCAAAATTCTTAACGAAATATACATTATCTGCGCACGTGTCTAGATCCCGGCATGCCACGGAAGAGGCAAGCGGTTTCTAAGACAACATGATTTTCTTCGAACTTACTACCATATTTTTCTGGTGACTCTAAGCACCTTCAGTTTTAGTGTTCAATCAATCTAAATCAAGAAACATAACAACAACAAAAAAAAAAAGGCCGTTTAAGTCGATGATACTGATATCGGTTTATCTCAATACGTTGGCGACATCTCCTTATTCTTACATGGAACTGAATCATTTCTGGGATCGTTTTTTTTTAATACATTTAAAGAACTGTATATGTTCCAACAAGTACCAGATAATTGCATGCTGCACCAACTTCCATGAATTGCCAGACATTATTCAAATTTCTTACATGATATGGTCTGTTTTTGCTGGTATGATTTTGTAACGTTAGCATACCTGAAACATCGGAATCGCACGTAATGCTTGAGTAAAAACAACGGAATCACACGTAATGCTTGAGTAAAAACAACGGAATCACACGTAATGCTTGAGTAAATACAACGGAATAACACGTAATGCTTGAGTAAAAACAACGGAATCACACGTGCTGCTTGAGTAAAAACAATGGAATCGCACGTAATGCTTGAGTAAAAACAACGGAATCACACGTAATGCTTGAGTAAAAACAACGGAATCACACGTAATGCTTGAGTAAATACAACGGAATAACACGTAATGCTTGAGTAAAAACAACGGAATCACACGTGCTGCTTGAGTAAAAACAATGGAATCGCACGTAATGCTTGAGTAAAAACAACGGAATCGCACGTAATGCTTGAGTAAAAACAACGGAATCGCACGTAATGCTTGAGTAAAAACAACGGAATCACACGTAATGCTTGAGTAAAAACAACGGAATCACACGTGCTGCTTGTGTACAGGATTAGTAGGTATTTTGTGGATGACTGACGTATTAAGTAATTGATAATGGAATAATAACGATAATACGCGATTCGCTATTTTAATAATTGCGAGTTTACTTGTGTGGATTTTGGTTCTTTATTTTTGTTCATTTCTGCATTCAAACGTGAACTTTGGGTGTTGGCAACCTTACAGTCTAGTTCGACAACAGAAGCCGCACCCAAATTTCGGTTGTCACTTAATTTCGGTTTGCAATCAACACTCGTCAATGCCCAATTTATCCATCGTTTTCAAACATGATTATGATTGTGTTGAGAGTTAGAATCGGTACTTAAACAATTGTATTACTATATTTAACGAAGAGTTTTTCCTAAAAATGTGCCCGTTTGTCGTAGAGTGTAAAAGGCACACTGTATGGCTGACAGAATTTCTAATAGCAGCAGCTCACGTAAGTTCAGTCACTAATAATTCGCAGGATTTATGTGGAAAACTAATTTTAAAAAAGTTAATATTTCAATCCTACTTTTTGTTCTTTGGATTTCATTTTCAGGCATTTTTTTATGGCGCCTCCTTATTGATTAAATAAATGTATAACAGAGGGTCTACAGTCTTGACACATTTCACATTTGAATTCGTTCTTCCTGAGAGAGAGAGAGAGAGAGAGAGAGAGAGAGAGAGAGAGAGAGAGAGAGAGAGAGAGAGAGAGAGAGAGAGGATCCTAAGAAGAAGACGTAGAACAAGAAAAAATGAAATAGGCCTATTATGGAAATACAGAATTGAATAACATACTTAAGGGCAGATATGTTTCGTAAAAAGGAAAAGAAAGTAGTTCCAAGAGTGATATATCCACTGTGTCTATAATAGTGGTATCGCCACTGTGGCGATATAATTTTTCTCCCACTGATATATTTCAATATCTCATTATGAAATATATACTAAAACATAATTTCATGGTAACCACCACAAATATGTTATATTTGGACATGCCTTTAAGATTGTAAAGTAACATCCATGTCATTTCCTGATGACGGCTTGATAGTTGCAAACCTCGGTCTTGTAGCTTTATTTAGGGCCATATTTAGATGGGCGCACAGCCTAACACTGACTAACATACTTGCAAAGAATATTCGGCTTGGCGCTGTACGTGACTCGTCACATTCTTACCATTAGAGATGTGCCTTTAAAACTGGAAAATAGTTTTGAAGTGTTTGTCATGTCTGCCTCAATTGTTTCTGAAAATAGCAGAATGGTGTACCAGTCAAGTACGATGAAACAAATTGTGCCCGACAATATTGGACTGTCTTTCGCACATTGATGCAAGACAAAGTTATGTTATAGTAGCAGAATAGTGTACCCGCCTCTTACGAAGTAAAACAAGAAGTGTATTTAATCTATTTTTATCAATGCTATCATGTCACCTTTCCGCTTCCTGTGCATGCATAGTGGGGAGGGCGGGGGTGATTTGCAGAAATGTAGAAAGTAGACGTTTTAATACAAAATGCATTCTTTCAAACGAAACTAACGATAATTTCCTTAAAATAGATTGATCTTAGTTGTTTCATGGACATCCTTCTTCAGTCAGACATAGATTTTATAGTGTCTGCGAAGATACATCGGGAACTTCATAGGGTCGGCTCAATATATATAATGTTAGCAGCTAACATTAGGGGAGACACTTTGAAGGGGCACTGTTTTATAAATTTTAATAAATTTTATTTTGACATTTTTTTTTCTTCTTTCTGTTCATTTCAAAATGTCTAAAAATCGTGAAATCAAAATTGTGTTCAATGTAATAAGGCCGAAATATCTTCGAAAGAAGGTAAAGTTTAGACGTACGTGGGGTTTCCCCTTCTAAAAATAGAGCATGACTACAAGTAATATGGTAACATCACGCCTAAATGTGTAGTCCGAGACGCCAATAGCAGTTAGACGTCAAGATGACCTCACATTAATTTCAGTGGCAATAGAAAACTATTTACTGCTGTCGCCCATGGGATGAAATCGTTTTGATACAGAGTAATGTATCTTCTTAGGAGTAAAGCAGTTTTGATCCGCAATGTTTAGAACAATATATATATATATATATATATATATATATATATATATATATATATATATATATATATATATATATATATATATATATATAATACAATTTACCACTCGGTGACCGCAATTTTGAGATAACAAAAATATTAAACTTGTTGCACTACGAGAAAAATCCAAAATTATGTACATTTTCACAGGAAGAAGTTTTCCCCCATCGTTTCAAGGAGATGTTATTCGGGAAAGACATTACAGTGGAGAATGCATTTGATGTCATGGATGAGAACAAAGATGAAATAGTAGATTACTGATTGCTTTTTCTACCATTACGATATTTATCTTATCAATATTTGTAGAAGAGTAATGGTAAATACCAGTACGGAGATAAATTCAATAATTATCCTCCACCCACACCCATCGACTCCCCCACCCACTAAAAGAAAAAAAACCCCACAATAATTTAGTTCGTCTATGGACTGGCATAATGTATGTATGTATGTATGTATGTATGTATGTATGTATGTATGTATGTATGTATGTATGTATGTATGTATGTATGTATTTATTTATGTATGTATGTATGTATGTATGCATGATATACCAATTCAATTCTCAAAGCTAGTTTGCAGTTTCCCGGTCTCTAAGACTAGTTTACAGTTTAACAACGATTCTTAAATGTTTATAAAACTGACGGGTTGTTTGCCCAACTTGTAATAGGGGAGGGGCTAGATAAATCCATAAAACTCAATAAATCCTTCTCAGTGGTTACAGTGGGGACCAGTATACTGCGACTGACACATCTTCAATAGCATAGTAAGCTTTTCATATCTATCATTTGAAATTGACTGAAAGCCTATAGTGGTTTTATCCATGCAGAATATTGTTTAATTTCTTAATAGAGAATGTACATATACTTGCTAATGTAAGATAAATTTGAAATTTATATTACTCTTCCCATCATCGATGAAAGTACATGCCACCGTCTAACTTTATATACTTTGGATCAATTTCCACGAATTGGTCCGGTTTATTGAGAGGATGGGGATACCAGAGCAAAAAGATATCAAGAGAGTCTTCTCTTTTTGACACACTTCAGTCTGCACTGCTGACAAATGTCAAGAGAATCATTGTTGAGGTAGGAATACATACTGTATATGACGTAATGGCTTGTTAGAATATAAATGATCTTCTAACTCCAGCTTCCATTCACACAATCTGCGATCTATTTCGTACTCTAATCTTCATTTGCCTAAATTCAAAACGACTCTGTACAAAACATCTTTTACATATTCTGCAGCAGTGTTGTAGAATATTATTTCCAATCATATTAAACAAACACCAACACTCTATTCTTTTAAGAACGTGCTTCACATATTTCTTCTTTCTGATTATGCCAAATCTCAAACTAATTGAGATATCTAGTAGTTCAGATATCACATGAAGGTATACACTTAGGACTTAGTTCATATGACGAAGGTATATATCACATCAAGGTATACACTTAGAACGTAGTTCATAGGACGAAGGTATATATCATATAAAGGTATATCAATTAGATCATCGTAAACCAATGTAAAAATGTTTAAACCTTTTTACTCACCCATATCCCCCACAAAATAAAATAATGATCACGAAGTGTTCATTAGAGAAAAGAGAAAAAATTCTGTACATACTTCTTGAGATTAAATGCTTAACTAGTGCACAGACTGTACACAAAGTTATATTCTGTGTGCTGGCTTACCTTTTGTTGTCAGAAAATATATTTGAAGGAAATGTACACATGAATGACTGAAAAGAGAAGAGAAACATCCGAGCATAAATTTGACGGAAATGTTTTGATTCACTCCTGTCATAATTATAAGATATATTGTTCAATGTATGTCTATGCTTTAATCCACCAGGAAAATAATTCAAATACATAATATTTTTCATTGCGTTATGGGGGAGTTTCGTGACATTAATCATGTATTTAAACTAACGTATGAAAGCATGCATGGACGATCAAGATAACATTTTCTCCGTTTTTTCTTCAAGAAATAAATAAAAACATGATGACAACAACCAAAGCCCATTTACTGTTTCTGGCTTGGTAAATGATTGCATTGAATAATTAATTAATAACCTTGGTTATCTATTATCCTCAATCAACGTAAAAAAAATGTTAGTATTCGATAGTTACTATACACTTAATTTCAGTGAACGAAACCATTCTTGCCCAAATGCGAAAATTACCGTCCACCGTAATCTATGGCACAATGCATGGGAGAGGTAAAAGCCTTTAGATCACAATAATGATATTTGGATTAAAGTCGCTTATCGGCGATTACAGTTATGTGTGATTACTTTAAATGTGCCATTTTTCAGATTGTTTAATTTTGATTAAGACCGTATTTGCTTTCTGCTGTACTCTGGTTGATTAAATTTGTCTCAATTATAACATTTTTGGTACTAAACGTCCATTGTTGTCCTAAACATTTACCAATATTAGGCATAAGTTGTTAATCCTTCTCCTGTTTCAATGTTCCAAATTCCATGAACATCGTATCACATTAACAATCTTATAGAGATTATATTAGGAAAAAAAGGCACATGAGTGAATTAGTTATAAATTATCTGGTTTTACAAGATGAATGTGGCAGCATTTTGTGTTGTATGACACTACTAGATTTTACATATGAGTAGATCTGTGCAAAAATGAATTACACCATGTTGGAATTACAGTAATAAAATAAAAATATATTTTGTCAAATAGTGTTTAGTGTCATTTGAATTTTGTATCACTCCGCACGTACAAACATCTAAATAGTTAAAAACATACGTTCGTGTGACATTATTATTGTTACAAAGAAAATCGTTTAATATCTAAGATTCTTGAACTGTATTCGTCTGTAATGTATTGGTAGCAAACAAGCTCCAGAGCAGTATGAAATGGCAATATAAACACGCTCCAGAACAGTATGGAATGGCCATGTAAACAAGCTCCAGAACAGTATGGAATGGCCATTTAAACAAGCTCCAGAACAGTATGGAATGGCAATATAAACACGCTCCAGAACAGTATGGAATGGTCATGTAAACAAGCTCCAGAACAGTATGGAATGGCAATTTAAACAAGCTCCAGAACAGTATGGAATGGCAATATAAACACGCTCCAGAACAGTATGGAATGGCCATGTAAACAAGCTCCAGAACAGTATGGAATGGCCACTTAAACAAGCTCAAGAACATTGTGAAATGGCCATATAAACAAGCTCAAGAACAGTATGGAATGGCCAGGTAAACAAGCTTCAGAACAGTATGGAATGGCCATTTAAACAAGCTCCAGAACAGTATGGAATGGCCATTTAAACAAGCTCAAGAACATTGTGAAATGGCCATATAAACAAGCTCAAGGACAGTATGGAATGGCCATATAAACAAGCCCCAGAACAGTATGGAATGGCCATGTAAACAAGCTCCAGAACAGTATGGAATGGCCATGTAAACAAGCTCCAGAACAGTATGGAATGGCCATGTAAACAAGCTCAAGAACAGTATGGAATGGCCATGTAAACAAGCTCAAGAACATTGTGAAATGGCCATATAAACAAGCTCAAGAACAGTATGGAATGGCCATGTAAACAAGCCCCAGAACAGTATGGAATGGCCATGTAAACAAGCTCAAGAACATTGTGAAATGGCCATATAAACAAGCTCAAGAACAGTATGGAATGGCCATATAAACAAGCCCCAGAACAGTATGGAATGGCCATGTAAACAAGCTCCAGAACAGTATGGAATGGCCATGTAAACAAGCTCCAGAACAGTATGGAATGGCCATGTAAACAAGCTCCAGAACAGTATGGAATGGCCATGTAAACAAGCTCAAGAACAGTATGGAATGGCCATGTAAACAAGCTCCAGAACAGTATGGAATGGCCATATAAACAAGCTCCAGAACAGTATGGAATAGCCATGTAAACAAGCTCCAGAACAGAATGGAACGGCCATGTACAAAAGCTCAAGAACATTGTGAAATGGCCGTGTAAACAAGCTCCAGGACAGTATGGAACGGCCATATAAACAAGCTGCAGAACAATATGAAACGGCCATATAAACAAGCTGCAGAACAATATGAAACGGCCATATAAACAAGCTGCAGAACAATATGAAACGGCCATGTAAACAAGCTGCAGAACAATATGAAACGGCCATATAAACAAGCTGCAGAACAATATGAAACGGCCATATAAACAAGCTGCAGAACATTGTGACATGGCCATATAAACAAGCTCCAGAACAGTATGGAATGGCCATGTACAGACAATTGAATAAAAGAAGCCTTGTTTGAAAATCTTCAAAATACTGTATACAAATTTTTCAAATTATTTCAATATGAATGATTCAATATCACGTCTATCAAGAAAACATTGTGAATCAAATATTTTAAATAAAAGACAGTTTTTGATAAGCATGCCAAATTATAATTCATGAAAATTATGTAATAACAATGACGCACAGGGACTAATTGATGCCATTTAGTGCTGTAAATTTCAAATTGAGATATTCTGAGGTATTAACAGAGATCAAGAAACAAAATCATAAAGCAATCATTATCTCACACTGACAGAGTCCTGCCAATGCCGTAAACAGATGTCAACAAGCCATCCATGGGTAATAGCTAACTTGTAAGATAACAACATGAGAATTATGTAACTGTATACGAAGCGTTCAAAATAAGAGATACATCATGTTTATTACGGTAATTTGTTATTAAGATTGCTTATATCTCCTCCTCCTTTCCAGCTCTTGTTCA
The DNA here is from genome assembly GCA_029931535.1 of Margaritifera margaritifera. Taxonomy (NCBI): domain Eukaryota; kingdom Metazoa; phylum Mollusca; class Bivalvia; order Unionida; family Margaritiferidae; genus Margaritifera; species Margaritifera margaritifera. The sequence goes on along the minus strand of JAQPZY010001625.1, from coordinate 1,652,187 downwards.
TTAAATGTCAGAGTTTTTATTGAAAGATTCACGTATGACATCTGATAACCGCAGAATATTTGTTATCTGTAATCTATGAGCATGTACATGCCTATGAGAATGTACTATTGAACTGAATTTAATTGGCGTCTGGAAGACGGAACAGGTGTTGAAATCATAAAGGCTTTATACTTGAGTTTGAGCTTGATTTTTGTGTTAACCAATCACAGATGACTTTACATTTAAAAAGTCAATTTTGGATTGGCTGAAACTGAAAACTCAATCTCATACTCATATTGTTCGTGGCCATCCCTGTATGGTGGGTAGTTGTATAAAAGTTTTGAGATTCCATGAGTAACCCTCATACTTTTGGCAGCATGCAATTTTCGTATAATAACCATCCCGATGCTTGCCATATCAGTTAGTTGACACATGTTTGATTACTTTGAATAACAATTATCTGTGAGGTTGTTTTAATCATTCATGAAGATGCAACTAGTCATTAGGTCATAAGAAGAAAAAAAACGAAGGCAGTACGCGGGATCCTGCAATTTGTCACAACGAGACCCCCATCCGAACTTTCCAGAAGTCTTCCCGTGTTACAATCATCTAAGCGTTCGATAATACTTTTGAAAGGTTGTAAAATAAGACAATAAAGTCAAATTATGTCCTAGCAACAAAAGTCTCCATACCAGGGTCGTGGTACTTAAGTTTGCAGTAGGGACGTGGTGTCGATCTCGTTATCCCCTGCTCCACTCCTACATCTGGTTGCAGATCTAGGGTCGTCTGGTGTTGAGGAACTAATGTGGAAATAATAATAATAATAATAATAGCGGTGTTTGTAGTGGTATATATGTCAGACATGATCGCAAAATAACTTTTCATGTAGCTTCTCGTTTCGAATTGCAATTATTCCACCTAATGAGCAGGCATAAGGATAGAAAACAAATGGAAAAAGTCATGGTATTATTGCAATAATGAAAATCAACGATTTTTCCATAAGTAACAATGTGACGAAATGAGGTTAGATTTTTCGATGATCGATAGATCTACAAATATGTCATATAAAAATTAACTGGTCACAAGATGTGAGTACAATGTATCATAATATACACTACGTATGGTAGTTAACACCGTGGAAGTATATGTATTATTAGTTATATATATATATATATATATATATATATATATATATATATATATATATATATATAATAGACAGCATCGCTAGTTGTCCAAATTTAATTGTATAGTTATGTTACGAAGATTGTAAAAAAATACTAATGCAATTCCAATAATGATATACTTCAAGCTTTCTTAAACGGCCCTGCTGTACAGGGTTGAGGTTAGGTGTAAAATGTCTGGATGCTATGAATTATGCAATAAAAATGTCACAAGGGCACCGTTTTATGTCCAATTCTGGAACATTAAATCATTACTTCATGACGTATAAATTTGCATTGTAATGTTTCTTATATATAAATCGATTAAGGTCTACATCCATGTAGATTCACACCGCTGGCTGCAGTCATCAAAAACACCGATGAAGACTTTTTTAAAAATATTTTATCACACGAATCATTACAATAATACAGCGGAGTTAGGAATATGCATTGAACATATACATCTACATAACTATATCTGCCGTCCTAAAAATATGAATAAGGTTCAATAAGGTAATATAGAAAGGTGCAAATAAATAATTATATCTACCTGTCCGTGGATAAGATATTAAACGAGGTAAATGACACAATGTATGCAATATTAGTATATCTCTGAGTGGATAATTAAGGACCAAACGTTTTCTCTGGACACAACAGATCTCTGATAACTTAACACACAAACACACACACACACTCACACACACATACACACACACACACAAAAGAGTGAGGATAAAGAATAATCTGAATAATACCATTGTTCGATTTAAAGTGTTACATCCAGGTTTACGCTCCTAATTACAAAAACGCAATTGCACATAAACACACCAGAAACATATGGCAGTCTTCCACGTGCCAGATAAGTTTGCGAAAGGATATATGCAAATGAAGAATGCTCGAATATACATCGCTTATACATGTATTCCTAAATGTTTTGCATTATGTAAGTGTGTTTACTTATTTCATATAAAATGTTGCACATCAAAGTTTGTAATGTATCGTTTTGAACAGCGTCAGAACGCTGTTTGCATTTATTTCTTTTCTGTCTGTATATAGATAAACGTGACAGCATTATTGTGCTCAGATTAGACAGTCTCCAATAGCATGATCGCACTGTCTATGTATAATGATAAATGTGACAGCATTCTTGTGTTCAAGTGAGACAGTCTTTAATTACATGATTACACTGTCTGTATATAGACACATGTGACAGCATTATTGTGCTCAGATTACACAGTCTTTAATAGCATGATCACACTGTCTATATATTGACAAATGTGACAGCATTCTTCTGCTTAGATTTATATGATAAATGGGACGTCATTCTTGTGTTCAGAGTAAACAGTGTCCAATAGCATGATCAAAACGTTGCCTATCAATCAGACTTTGCATTAAACAAATGATACAAATTTTACTTAATTAATAATACTCCTCTGAGTTAGTTTAAATATAGTATTATGAACTAAAGAATAAATTGCAAATTAAGATTAAAGGACAGCTCCTAATGAGTAAAATGTCTCGATAGATGGAATCTATGATCTGAACCTAATATCACAAACGTTTCTTGTAATTTAAGGCTAGACTTAAGACATTTGATTTGTCAAACTTAAAGCATATTTTTCATTCGATTGGACTGCTACGCTTACCTTTAAGCATAGGCTGTTGGTAAAATCATTAGGACTGTTGGTAAAATCATTAGGACTGTAAAATCCAGACCTTTGAGTTTAATCCTTTTAGTTTTCAAAATACGCAAAAAAGAAAAGAATAGAAAAAGAAAATTCAGGACATTTCAAAGAAATGTTTCTCACCTGTAGATGGCAAGATATATATGTAGATGTCACTTATTTGGCGGCGACGACAAAGGCGCCGTCGTCGTCAACAGTTGGTGATGGTTCTAAGCTAAAGTTTAAAACACATGTTTGACTGTATTGAAGTGAAACTTTGAGATAATACTATACAATGCATATAGTTTATATCGAAAAATATATTTTTTTCTGTGTCAGTCGCTGTATTCAAGTGAAACTTTGAGATAATACCACAAAATGCATATAGTTTGTACCCTGATATGCTTAGACAGATAGCTACCTCATTATAGCGTTGTTCAGAATAGTGACACCGCGATTCGTGCAACCCTTGCTATTGTATACTTTTCTCGGTCTTCTTGAAGAATCACAAATAGAGATTAATAATTCCTTACGCAAAATGAGTAGCGCCGACAACGGCTTTTTTAAGTAGGAAAAGTATTTCTTTTAATTTCTTTCAGTTTTCTTTAGTTTGCAATTCAGTATCGACCTTTGAGCAGCAAGAAAATTTCGTCAAAGAAAGTGGATAATTTTATTCACGAAGCGCGCTTAATTTTTCTTTTATTTATCCAGGATTCTGACCCTACACCATGACAAATTTATAGAGGTGTTATTTAAATTTATTAAAACATTTCATTATGCTATAATTCTGTGCATCATCAATCATTTCTCGATGAGAATAAACAGTAAATGTAATACTCACCTATTTGACCACAAGTCGCCTTAATCAGCTGTAAACACAGCTAGTTTCAAAATCATCGTTTACCTGTAAGAAAGCAAAAAGAATTGGTCTCGTACATTTGCTGCATCCTTTGGCTCACACACACACATACACACACACACACACACACACATATATATATATATATATATATATATAGATAGATAGATAGATAGATAGATAGATAGATAGACAGATAGATAGATAGACTTCCTGTCTTTAAATACACATCTTATTTGTATACTAAAGTATTTTGACAAATTCAGCAACATTCAAAACTTTGCAACACTAACTTTCGTCAAAATAAATTGTGAACGGTGTTTTCATTTTCGACGAATTTGGTTCACATATCTTTTAAAGCAAATAGATAAATATGCTTTAAAATCAGTTTTTGTTGTGAGATGTTTGACTTAAGCAGTAGAAATTCTGCTCGTAAAAATAAGGACTGCGTTTAAATGTTCATCAATCGATCTTAGTCTAAAATACCTTTGGTAAAGGGAACAGAGAATTATTTTGTTTACCGTGTCTCCTGACTCTGAATTTTATAAGAGTGCTTCTTGAATTATAGTACAGACATAATATTGACTTGGAGTATAGACATACTATTCTTAACGGTTTTTGTATGACTGTTTCATTTGCAAAATATCCGACCCAAAGACCCACTGCTAGAATACTGAAACATTAGGGGAACAAATGTTGAATTTTATTTTCTCTTGGTGATTTTTACGGAATTAGGCAAAGCTCATATTAAGTTGTTTTAAGAAGCCTCTGATGCAATTACCTTTCTCATCATCGATTATATTAAAGAAAAAAGTTAAAGTATTCACTACTTAAGAACAAAATATGAATGGTTCTCATACATTTTAAAGATTGTGCAATCAAGTCAGTTTATATAGAGAGATACACAAACTCTGAATATTAACATGTCATCTCGACGTAAAATTTGAACAATGATTTAATTATGTAACAATTTAATCTGATAAAACAGAAACAGATGCAAAGAAAATGATTCATTACTTCAAAACATGCCTCTGTAAAACAAAACACATTAATATTTGAAATAACTTATGTGGTAACATTTTTCAACCACCGCCAACAACAACACCAACAGAAACAACAACTACTACTACCACCACCACTATTTTGACTAATACTGCTACTAATACCAATACCACTATTACTGCTCTGAGTCTACTTCTAATGCTTCTGCCACAACTACTACAACATTTTGCTCTTGTTCCTTTCTCCTACATCTATAAACTATTCATTTACATGTCCATGTATTTATTCCATGTCTTTCATGTATACATTTTCCCTTTTAGTATTACATATACATTTGAATGCAATGTCTTTTGCATCAAAAGAGGAAAGATCTAAATAAGTTTCTTGTCTTTGATATCTGTATCTTTTTTGTGTTCCCGAAATGAAAAATATTTACAAATGATCTTGCCAATAGGTATAGTGATCGACCCGGCTCCATCCCTTGACAGACAAACGCCAGCCGCCACTACAACTACCACCACGATGGGACCTACAACAACCACATCAGCAGCTGCTGTAGCTAACCCTCCATCAAGGTCAGCAGTGAATACGTCCATTTTACAAGCGACAGCCAATAAATATTACCGCACAACCTTTGTAGATCATAGTGGTTAAACCGATCCTCACCAGTCCTTTTTTGATCACTTCTTCAGCTCTTATCCTTTTATATATATATATATATATATATATATATATATATATATATATATATATATATATATATATATATATATATATATATATATATTTGTTGTTGTTATATTCGTTGTCTCAAAAGAACAACATCTTAATACCAAGTAGATTCATAACTGAGTTAGATTCATATATTCATCGAAGCACGGGTTAAAATAAGCATTTATGATATTTGTAGTCTTAATGAACGCACAATTTTCTTGTCCTTTCATTATAACCCGCAATGTAATGTATTTCAATACGTGTGATCAAGCATAAAATTTTTAAAAAAATATATTAATTTCCTTTCATCGCATGACTACTGCGTTATTTAGGTTAACATGCCCATATTATAGATAGAGGATCTCAGATGGGTAATAATTTAAAATTGAATTTATAAAACGAGAAGAATAATAGAATACTTGATATCTTTTTCTAGCCTTAGCGAGAAATTAGTCGACGATTTTCATAAACTTCATTTGTAATGAGTACAAATGTAAGGTTGCATTTATAACATGACGAAAATTACAGATCTTATTTCACCAAACCGCAGAATAATGTAATGAAATGGCTTTAAAAACAGTTAGGATGCCCTTCATTAAATGACGCCAGGAGGACATATGTGACGTCACGATATGTTATTATACGTTTTACATATATACAAATTATGATATATGTATCACATAGTTGGTACACTTAACATACAGTATTTGCGGTTTAATATTTGTGATATGTCAACACGTTAACATACCACTTTCTGTGAATCTGATTATTCCAAATAAGCCAATGAAATTCTTGCGCAGTATTTTCATTATTGATTAGCTTCTACCGTGGGAATTTTCCTTACCTTCAGGAACCTTTTTTATTACTTTTACTATCAACAATATGGCGGCCGTCTTTCCAATCATTACCCCAATGGACATTGGGCAAAAACGGGCGATCACAAAAATGCACAGTAGTTGTTACATATGTCGAAATATGGCCAATTTACCCTACGTAGAATTTTCCGAATGTGAAACTAAAACTAGAACATGAGTACATTGCTGCTACCACGCGGAACTGATCTTGCACAATACACCCCTCCCACCCACCCCCGCCGGGACAAAGGTGGTTTAAATGTCAACCTATAGGAGTAAATAAACTCACCTCCCTTATGACAAGAATGTCGACAAATGCTGGTCTCCCAACTAACAGAAAGTTGTCCAACCAGAGCATTCTTCTAAATCAAACAATGCAAATATCCGATCACAAAAACATTAAATCTGGAATCACTATACTCAGCAACACCTCTTGTCTAGATTTAGTACAATTTTTGCATCTAGTAATCATCCCTTCACACAAATATCCAACAACTGGAATGCTATTTTTCTGCCTTGTCCAGTGCTGCATATGTGGTGAATGTCCACAGTGGAAAAGACTCACGTTTTAGTGGAAAAATTGTAAACAGTCTCATCGAAATCCATGTATATGGCACGTCAACTACTCCAGCTGACCTGCCCCGAGTGAACTATGTGACATCACCCAGGATTTTCTATCGGAGATCTAGGGTTGAAAAATGATGTTGTTCGTGTCAAATATTCTATTGATTTGGAAGGACAGTTTTTCTTTGAATTATAATTTGTAAAACAAATCTAATTTTAAATGTTACAATTATCCAATTAGGCATTATTGATTCAATTCGCGTCTGGGACTATTTTTCACGTGCAAGAATTGAAAGGTGCAGCGTCTGAGCCAGAAGTAAATGAAATGCCGAAAATCATTTTTTCTTCTTTCTGTCTAAACTCTTTCAACTAAAACAAAAAGCTATGTAATAAACAGAATCGCAAAAACTGGAAATTGTTCAACTCGTTTCAGAAATTCAATATTGAATAATTACCCATTTGAGATCCTCTGTATATGTAACACGTATAATAACACATCATGACTTTACAGATGTCATGATGGCGTCATTTTAAAGCAGATATCAATTATTCTACTATTTTCCTCGTTTTATAAATTTCACTTGAGATGACCATTAATATAATATGCTCAATTTCGTTATGCACGCCTCTCTGATACATTGTATTACCATAATGCATATTAACAAAGCAACTGTTGATAGACAAGATATGTATGCATGGTAAAGGACAATGTTGCAGCTTTGATATGGACCAAAAAGATACTACGGAGTATGGGTTCAAAATTGTACCTCAGTTAAAAGAATTTACACATGCACATTTTGCAACATAGGTGGACACCTCCTTTCTTACACCCCCCCCCCCCCCGCAACCAACCAACCAATCACTTTTTGTTTTTTGTTGCAACCAACATGCAAAGATCCGTACCTGAATTATTGTCGTAATTACATCGACTGCGTCATTGAAAATATCGTACCAGATGTGCGTTACAAAGCCATACTTATGGACTGTGAGTTCGGCACATCATGGGACCAAACACAGTACATCTGCTTCCATGTCAAGAACGCCACGTGTGAATACAGCGTGGGTAAGTCAACATTTTCTTAGTGGTTTTTGAATGTCTCACAGGTTTATTCGCATTTCTGTCTAAAATAATTGTGATGAAAGTAGAACCAGCCTTCAAAAGACATTTCATTATGAGTAAAAGCAGAAATTCAAAAATTGTGCCTTCGTTTAATTTGAGTACAGTAAACATTATTGACAAATACTTGATGTCACGATCCAAGAAGGTAGCCTGATTTGAAACATAAGTTTGATGCTATGTTGCACTATCCAAATAAAGTGTCTAAAATAGTTTTGTTCATGGATTTCTTTTAAAGCTGATTAAACGAACCTTGTTGTTTGAACGACCAAAAGTTTAAGTCAATTACCAAAAAACCATAAACAGAATATTGAAAACTTATTTGCATGTAGCAGAGGAAAGGCTGCTCCTGGCGCAGTTTCAATATAAAGATTTATAAACTATATATATTTTTTAAAATCAAGTTGTTTTATTAACTATATATTTTAATTCTGTTTTTTTATAAACTATATATTTGTAAAACAAGTGAATTTGTTTCAGAAACTATATAATTTATTTAATGTAAATTTTGTTCATAAACTATTTTTTTTTAAACTTAGATTTTTTAAACTATATATTTTTAGGGGAATTTCAAAAAGTAATTAAGGATGATTTTTTAGATGTCAATTTTAAAAAAGTAATTCAGGGTGTTAATTTAAATGTTAATATAAAAACAAGTTATTCAGGATGTTATTCCAGAAGTTAATTTCAGAAAAGTAATAAAGATGGTTTTTATGTTTTATAGTTATATTTCAAGCAGTGATAAACATGGTTATTATATATTATATTTCGAACGATTATTCTAAAAGTGACGAAGGATGTTATTTAAGATATTTAAAAACAAATTTAACTTATTGATAATAAAAAATGTTACTGGTGTATTTTCCTATAAATTTAATAAATGGGGGCTAATAATAATAAAAACAACAATTACTTTGGTGGTAAAGTAGTAATAACTTTTGGTCTCTTATAAATATTTAGATTGTAAAAATTACTTCATGTAAATAATAGTGTGCGTAACATTTTCAATAAACTCTGCTTTCTTTTATTGTTATTGCTAAAAAAATTAATGTTTGTTTGCTAAAGAATAAAATGATGTTTCTGTTTTCAGTTTATGAACGTAATTTTTATATATCATAATTGTAACATTGTTTCATAAATATATATTTTAATCATTCTAATGATTGTTTATAATATATATTTTAATCATTCTAATGATTGTTTATAGTATATATTTTAATCATTCTAATGATTATTTATAATATATATTTTAATCATTCTAATGATTGTTTATAATATATATTTTCATCATTCTAATGATTGTTTATAGTATATATTTTAATCATTCTAATGATTGTTTATAATATATATTTTAATCATTCTAATGATTATTTATAATATATATTTTAATCATTCTAATGATTGTTTACAGTATATATTTTAATCATTCTAATGATTATTTATAATATATATTTTAATCATTCTAATGATTGTTTATAGTATATATTTTAATCATTCTAATGATTGTTTATAGTATATATTTTAATCATTCTAATGATTGTTTATAATATATATTTTAATCATTCTAATGATTGTTTATAATATATTTTAATCATTCTAGTAATTGTTTATAATATATATTTTAATCATTCTAATGATTGTTTATAGTATATATTTTAATCATTATAATGATTGTTTATAGTATATATTTTAATCATGATTATTTATAATATATATATATATATATATATATATATATATATATATATATATTCCAATATCTTTACGCCCATATACATGAGTGTTTACTCCATCTTCTCTAATATATCTGTTTGAGTCAAATGGTGATATAAATAAATTTTCATCAGATATAACTTTAATTTATGGCTATCACTTTTGATATTATACATCTCATGAATCATTTCTACTTTCTCAAATAATAAGCCTTTATATAATTTATGGTTTAATTGTATTTTAGTGATTGGTTTTGAAATACCTTTAGCTTTATGTTACGACTAGGGGTAAAGTAACAAATGAAAAGACTCAAACAAGCTTCCAAGATTTAAAACACAAATATTTAATTTCATAAAATATTAAAATATTTCAATAAACAATCAAAGTGAAAGAGTTAAAAATAGCTTCCAGTATAGAATATCCTTAAAAGTCCCTCAATTGTTCTATTGTTCACTGATCCGGAAGTTAATCTAAAATATTCCGAATGAAGAATATTCCGAATGAAAACACCACTGTGCTGATGTACTAACAAGAATCAGTTATATCCATGTATTATTAATTTCAAGTAATCCTTGTGAATATAAAATATCACTCAAGTTCTAGAGATGTATCCGATAATTCCAACGGAGCTGTATAATTCTTAAATATCAATAGTTAATCCCAAAAATGTAATGTCTGGAAATATTTTAAGTAGCAGTACTAAATCTAAAATGTACAGTATAATAATATCTCTAAAGCAGAATACCACACACAAAATAAACCAATCTCGTTTATGACCTCTCAGGCTGACGAACTATATAGAAGAATCGCGAACGCTGCGATACATCTTATTATATAGTTTTCTTAATCTAGGCCTTACAAACAAACAAAACCCATTTCTTATTCCGTCTCAAATCAACATCTTACTATTACGATCTTATTCTAACTTCTGGTCAACAAAAATGAATCATCCTCGGATTGCGAAATCCAGGTCAGGTCAAGGATACAAACTCACGCGCTGAATCATGTGACATGACCCATGCTTCAACCGACAATACTAATTTCCCCAGGACCAATGTACTGGTTTACATTGAAATTACGGTATATGTGCACTCTGCAAAACGACACCTATTAGACTATTATACAGAGGTCATAAACTAATAAAACTATACCATTATTTAAAGGAAATGATACATAATTCCGTAACATTTATCTAATTGGATATTTTCAATTTCATTTGTAACTTTATTATGTTCTTTTTCGTTTAATATACCAAATTGCATTTTTGGGCGTAATCCAACAAATTCTTGCATAGGCTTTCCATTCATCTCATCTTTAAATTTTCCAGGAACATTTGTATTTCTTCCACTATACAATGGATAATGTTTCGGGTAATCAGATGTATCAAACCAGTCCTATTATCTTTTTCATATCTTCATAAACATCCTTGGCTTTAATTAATACTATTAAACTATCAGTATATGTGTACAATAATTCAATATTATCACCATAGATAGGTTTTAACTTGTTGCGATAAAAATCATACATCAATAATTTTGAAAATCTAATATACACATTCCTGTATAAATTGCTCAATGTATGTATAATTGTGTTTTAACGCGGTGAAATACCACTAAATCTTTATTGAAAATCTTTCTCTCAATAAATCTTAGATCTGCTATCATTTTTCTAATTGTATATGTTTCTGAAGTTCCAACTAACTTAACATCGATTCATTTTTGCATATTATCCATGCTTTTTCCAAAATCTGACTTGTTCATCAGTTTGAAAAATTATTTTTGAAAATCTGTTTTAGAAACTTTTTACAAATCTGTATTTAACTCGATATAAAGTTTTATCCAAGCAGCCTGTCTACATTCTAATATACTATGATTTTTTTAAATTTCATACCAAGTTGTATATATAATTTTAAATTTCTATGATGAACAACATATTTTTTCTTTATTCATCAAATTAGGTACTAATTAATCACAATTTATAAGTTACATTTTAAATGGTTTAATAACTCATTTTGGTAATCACTTAATCAATCCTTTTGAACAGATACTGATTCCACTGCTCAAGGATATGAATTATGTGCATTATGTAAATCTAATGGATACTCTAAATCACACTCAATAATATATCCACATATATTATCATCAGAAATATATTGAATGTTATTTTTTGCTTTATCTTTTAATATATCATCAGTTATCCAGTTAAAATTAGAAGTTGGTAAAGACTGCATCATAGCCCGGCCATACAATTTTTGAATAGTTTCTGTAAAGTTTAATTTGCTGATTATATAATACATATTTATATTATTTTTATTTTTTTCTAATTTAAACCCACTTGAGAAACTATATATACTTTTTCAAACTATATGTATTTTTTTACAAACTATATATTTGGAAATTTGTGAAATATAAATAAATATCCTGTTTATCAGAAAATGGTACCCATGAGTTACATTTTGGTCCATAATCTTTCCATTTAACAAGTGTTTGTTTTCTTATAAGCACGTTTTAATTTTAAAAAAATCAATTCTAAAGATTTTTTTTAGTTATTTATTTTTTTGTAATTCAGGCTCGTAAAATGTACCATAAATTTTTTCACCTTGTGAATCTTCTATTTCATGAACGATTGGATTTGTGTATCTAATATAGATTATTTTAAACATTTCTTCAGTCCAATTGGGGATATATCTCTTTCTAAATGTATGTTTTTTCTTAGATACTATAACCATATCACGTGTTTAAATTTGAGTATTTATTCCGGAAAAATGATGGTCAACATAAAGATTTGTGTAGACAGTTGATTCATTTTCAGGTTGTTATGGCCTGTATATGAGTCATTTTAATACTTTTATGTATCGTATTATTATATTTATATATCCGTTTTTATAAAACATCTAGATACTTATACGGGTTGTTTGCTGTAAAGTACTTATACATAATTCCTTGAAGAGTTCGATTAAAACGTTCAACAAATACAGATTTACCCTGATTAAACGTATGACACATTTCAATATTATTATCATTCAATCATTTTTTAAAGGTTTTGTTATACAATTCTGTTTCTGGTTTTCTTGTTTTTATTATTTCTTTAAAAGAATTTGCTATATTAATTCCAGTTTATTTTGGAGTGGTATTACCACCGCATATTTACTGAATGTATCAATTACAGTTAATAAATTTCGAAATCTTTTATTTCAGTTACTAAAATGCTGCATTTCAATCCTATCAGCCCAACATATTGAATCTATTTTATCTGTAATTACACAGGGCTGTGTGAAATGTTTTTTTTTTTTTAGGTTTATGTAATTCTTCGGACAATTTTGTAATCCACGTCAGCCTATCATTCCGTTTTATGACTTTTTTCCTAAACCTAATTTGTATCTAATTTTTTTGATTGGTTTGACAATTACTTTTTTTGCTGCTTTTTCTGATATTGTTTTACCAGTAAGGGTATCTAATTCGTCAAGCATTCCCTTATCGCATTGCGATTTAGGTGTACTAGTACTGTAACAATAATCATGTTTTTCACATATGACATCTAAATTATGTTAGCCATTTGGTAAGGGATTGCCAGGGAAACAATAACTGTAACCATCAGGCAATGTTAATCCTTGTTTTGGCAATAAAGGTAATAACTTGGCATGTATATCTATATTACCACCGGTTTTAGTTGATACAAATTTGTTTTTTCTGGTTCAACATATTGAACATATCCCCCTCATAATCCTTTTATTATATCTTCAAAAATACATTTTTTGTGTCAGTTTGAGGTTTACACTTTTAGCCAATATTATTTCAATTATATAATTATATTATACTGTTTTTATGGTAAAAGTTGTGTGTCCCTGATAACTCTTGTATTATTTTATGTATGTCCAATAACTTCACCTTTTGTATCAGTTTTTATTTTTGCACTGTAAACAATATGATTTCATTGGCTATATAATTATATTATGTTTTTTGTATATTGTTTTATTAAACGTTCATTAAAACACGTGGCTGTTGATTAAAATCTAATAATATAACTATTGTTTTTTACCATGGTATCTGTGTATGATATAATGCACACAATATTAGTATGTTGTATTTGTGATGAGTTATAAGTAAAATATTTTTACTGCCAATCATATAATTTTTGACAATATCAGGTGGAAGTAAACCAAAAGAATCAAAATATTTGAAATCACGACTCTTGGGGTTAATATAAACAGCAAACCAATGAGTACCATCTCCATCAAAAAAGTCTTCAAGATTAATAATAATGCTTTCATTCAATTTTATTTTATGAGGAAATATATCCTCACTAAAACAGCTTCTAAAATTGTTTATCTTATTTTTATTCAGAATTTTCTTTCAATTTGAATATTTCTAAGAGGGGCTATTACTTTTTTGTCTCTGGTAAGAAAGACATTTACCTTTTCGACCGCGTCCTAATCTTGTTGCTGGAAGTGTTAAACCTCTTCCACCAAATATGCTTCCAAATAAACCGGGTAAAAGACTACCAACAGGAAAAGATGAAAAGGAATTATTCCTCCTTGTTGTTTCTTTATTTGTGCTTTTGAAAATTGCTATATCTGCACCATGACCTTTACTTTTGCTCTCATAATTCTCTTAATGTGTGGTTTAGTTAACATAAGTTTATCTGATCCACATACTTGGTCTTTTTGACGTTTTATGGCAACTGATTCTTTTTTCTGTGCATATTCTCTTATTTAATTTTTCTGATGTTGACTTAAGCTCAATCAAATTCTCTGTATGGCATCAATATATATATATATATATATATATATATATATATATATATATATATATATATATATATATATATATATATATATATATATATATTACAATGCTTTTTTATAAAGTTTAGTAATTCTGAAAAAACCAGAACCAGTTACTGCTTTTTGTGTTGCACCACTTATTGTCCCAGTGGCCACTGCTAAACCAAATGCTGGTAACGCTGTTTGTAATATATAAAAAAGGTGCAGCTATTTTCAACAAATATATTGTAGCCCTTAATTTTGATTTTGTTTTCTTTTCATGTATATAATATATTTATACAATAATTTGCATTTTGCCATTTATTGCTTTTAATGATAAATACATATCACTTAAGATAACAGCATACACATGATATTCTTCGGGTGTGCCAATTGGGTATTCAGATCTGCAATCTAGTTCCCATGTAATCTCAATATCAGATGTATTCATTGCAAGTTTATCATCGTGTTTTGAAACTCCAAATGAAATATAGGATATAATGTGGCATATTCAAATATATTTACATGTGTGCCACTGTCAAGATCTGAATATTAATTTACAGCTTCTTGATACATTGAATATGCTCTTGTGTAATTGGTATTACCAGCTGAAAAATTACACAGTATTTTTCGCTCTGGATATTGTACAGAGTTCACTCGTACGTGTATTCCTCTCAAATTTGTAGTATCAAATACCATATTGTTTTGTTCGTGTTTATTACCTTTTCTTACAGCCTAAAATGCTATAAATATATGTCTGGGAAGTTTTCGAATGCATTCGTGTTGATTCTCCATGTTGGAATTAATTCACCAACGTTAAACTGTCATCGATATACTTTCATCTGTTCAAAATACATCTTTTTGGTATATCCACTTACCAATTTGCCTTCGATATCACTTGCCACTCACATTGATAATTCAAAGTTTGGCATCCATAAACTAATATTGGCAATGTTACATTTTCCATTATCTTATGCACCAGCTCCAGTCTCCTTCGTGATATATTGTCCGGGTGGATTTCTATCTAAAATTATGGAGTGTTTCAAGCCTGTAAATACTGTATTTATATCACGGCGTACACCAAATATGCTAGGTAATGGTAAAAATAATGATAACTGTTTGTCGCCAGTAGTGAGAAGCTGTCTTCTTGTAAATCCTTCATTACCACCGTATCTATACCTGCATTAGATGCTGCTCTAAAATGAACACCTTCAATAGCTTCATTAGTAGCACGAGTAGCAACTGGTATTAATTCAGTACCAGTTTTAAATATTTTCATAACAGTATTATCAGTGCCTCTATCTTTAAACCATAGCATATTGGTTGCACTACTATTTGCATAATATATAGTACTAATCCTATCATTGTGCTACCTATTGGAAGATATAAAGATATTTGCTCTATCACATTACTATCCATATTAAATATTGAGCACTATGAATGAGACTCCATGCATTATTAACTAATGATATTGCATCATTCGCACCATAATTTACTGGAGGATTTGCGTCTGTTTGTAATCTACCCCGGATTTCAATAAACCCCTTATGTGGTAGAAAATACATATCTCTATCCATTGTCTCTATGAAGTGCTGGCCATCCTTATTCATATTATTACTATTTCTTGGTAAATATTCAACATGCTCAAATTTTTAATTGATTCATCAACCGGATTATCTTTAAAAATAATCAGATAAGGATATACGACATGTGACATAGTATATATATATATATATATATATATATATATATATATATATATATATATATATAATATATATAATTATATAATATTTAAAAAAATAATTCCTCCTCCATACATCAAATTATTCAAAATTGATTTAGAATGTGGGTTTATTTTTCAAAATTCCTTGTCTATGCGGTGTTTTTAGTTTTTTCATTCCACTTCCAACCGTTAAATTACTACCAATCATCATATCATTAGGTATTTCTTCTGATTGTTTCGATA
Source organism: Margaritifera margaritifera (assembly GCA_029931535.1). Lineage (NCBI taxonomy): Eukaryota > Metazoa > Mollusca > Bivalvia > Unionida > Margaritiferidae > Margaritifera > Margaritifera margaritifera. Next base: position 1,635,827 of record JAQPZY010001625.1, on the reverse strand, counting down.
TTATTTTCTTTGATGCATCCTCCAATACATTTTTACCTCAGTATTACAATATGATAAATCTTTTTCGCCAAGTTTTTTTTTTTATTGGGATTCAACAATACCTCTAAACCCACCATGTAAGCCCTCGAGTTCTCTCAAACATATTGCATTTAACATATCTGTACTAATTGTTGGTAATTTACTTGCTAATTTGTTTTATTATCATTTTTATTTTTTTTGTTCTCTTTGAGAAAACACCTTTTATGGCATCAAATACATTTTCATATATTGAACCTCCAATATTTTGTTTCTTTTGGGATATCTAGTATTTCTTACTAAGATGATTGTATATATTTATTATATTATATTTCCTTTATTGATAAAACTCTTTCATTGTTTAAATCTACCTCTATATTATTCTGTGATGCTATACACATTGTAACAGATGCTATTTGGTACATTTTATTTACTGGCACATAAATTAATTCAATTGACCGCATGTTTAAGAAATAACATCTTAACTGGTTCCATTAATATAACTTCCGCTAACCAAATTACAGTGCATCAATAATGAATTAATATCAGCTATATTTACAAATTTATCTCCAATATTTACTTTGTCGTGATTATTTGGAACTGTAAAATCAACCTTATAATTTTCTGATAGTTTTACTTTGCATCCTAAAGTGTTATGGTCCACCATAATTCTTATTCTGGTATGTTTACTATTCTCAAGCATTTTTTTAAAATTAATATTATTATTATTTTTATTTTTAATTTTTTTTTTTTGTGGTGAGACCTAGATCTGGGATATTATATTATTATATACTCCGGGAGGTATAGCTACCTGATACAATTTATCAGTAACATAATATCTGAAAATATTATTCGCTAATTTAATATTGTACCAACTATACCAAACCTCTGAACTAATCAATGCAACTTTATATTGCTTGTTAATATCTAAAACAATTGGAGCTGAAACCCCAGCTCTAAAACTTTTGATTTTAAATAAGTTGCATTGCACCATCAAAGAATAATATTGTTTCAAATACCATCTCAATAACATATCATTCGATATTATTTTCAAATATTGTTTTCATTACACAATTCATTAAGCATTTCGACAATCTCATTTGTCGATTCGTTTTGATTTATTTCCAATCTTCTTATTAGCACAAACTAATTGTTATCTTTTCACTAAATCATCTGGATTTTTTTTCACAAACTTTTTTGAATTTTTTAGACCTTTCGTTACGTTGATGTCCAGCTAACTCTATTAGTTTTTGGAAAGTATTAATTTATATATTTTATATATTTTTTCATAGTGTTAAATAGCTTTGTTATTACATCAATCAAGTCATAATCAATATTTTTAGACAATACTCTTTTATTATCATGATAAGCATCAAGATGTAATTGTAATAATCTTAGAGATTTTATATAATTTACCAAAATATGATTGCGGTGTTAATTTATATGAGTTGGTTATTTTAACTTCTGGACTACATGTACTATCATATTCTATTTCTTATCCTTTCCCAGTTTTCTTTAAATATTCCATTTGTGTAGCTTTTTGTTTTGTTTTTTGTGCTGTGGTATATTTTTGTTTCTCATCTATTGCTGTTTTAGCTATGTCTATCGCGTCTTTATATTTTTAAATAGTCGCTAACATTATTCAAAAATCCTTTTTTGCCTTTTTTGTGTGTACTGCAGTAATTTATTTATCTTTTGGAATTTTGGTTTGTTGTCTGTTGACCTTCTGAATTGTCTTTATATATTTTTCTCTTGTTTCTTCTAGTCCAGTTGGTGTCCTTTTGATATTGCGAATATATCAGGTAATTTTATTTCATTATATACTATTATATCATCTTGTGTTGTTGTTTCTTGGAGAATTTGTTCCTGTGTTAAAAACGTCCCCGGTTTTGGTTGTGTAATAGGTATTATTGCTTGCGGCTCAGTTGTTGGCGCCATTATTGCCTGTGGTAATGCCACAATAAGTTAATCTTGTTTTTCTTTTAATTTGGTATTAGCATCAAACAATGTAGTAATTGTGGTAACATTAGCATCAATCGTTGTTGTTATATCATTAACATTAGTATCAATCTTCAGATCAATATTTATGACTTAACTTATTGTTGCAAATTTAGTAGTAGCTATATATCTGCTGATCCAGAAACTGTTAATGTTCCAAAAATAGTGTAACACATTTATATTATATAATTGCATAATAGAGATGCCTGAAAAAATAGTTTACACACATGAAGCAAATGTTTTAGAAAATTTTAAAAAACTTTAAACACAATAAAAAAATCTTTTTTATGAAAATCATGACAAGGACCGTGCAATTACATTCATTATTAAAAAAGAAGGACCGGATAATATTTTATTAACCAAAAAAGAGTTGCAGCAGTTAGAAATTGAAATTATTTATGATAATGATAAACTGCACCGATATCCTGCATGTTGTAGTGACGTTAACACTTCATTAAAACATTTAAAATCCAAAATAAAACAATTATACAATTTGTTAAAGTTGTGGCTCTATTTCACTAAATAAGAAATCATACTTTATATTAGTCTGTTTCTTTTTTTCTTTTTTTTTAGGAGGAATATTAATGCTGATATCATAATAAGAAAAGATTTTTGCGAAAATATGATCAAAATGTATTGCTCTTTTATTAGGTTGTAAAATTTGTCTTAATAAATCTGCATCAAAATTAACTCTTTAATAATTGGGTTTTTTTTATCTGGGTTTAAATTAACCTTATATTTATTTCAATCATTAATAACTTAAATTTATATGATATTTAGTATATGTTATCTGTTTATTTGTGTGGACATAATAAAAACATGTTGTACGAATACCTTCTTATGACAATTTATATTCATGATGACCAGCATAATTCAAGCAGACATACCCATCACCAGTATCTAATAATTTATTTTTTATCAAAATAGTCATGTTCTTTTATATTATCTTCTTTAAATTGCACGTATTTATTTATTTATTTTATAATAAATCGTCATCATTTATATCTGGATTATATTTAATATTTTTTCAAGATTATTATTAATTAGTTTAATATTTAAATTTTCCATTAATATATATATATATATATATATATATATATATATATATATATATATATATATATATATATATAATATCTATAATATTTTTTAAACTATTTTAAACGCACATTATATGCATTGTAATTTATATTAATACATGCCATCATTAATAACCTCTTTTAAGTTAATTATTTTTTATGTTGATTTAGGTAGATTTTGTATTAATGTATAACTAATATCAATCTGTCCTAAAATTATTAAATTAGAAATTGCATCTGGTAATTTCCTCACATTATTTAATGCTAAAGATAATTTTTTTAAATTAACTAATTGCTTGATTTTTTTTTATTTTTTAAATAACATTACAAGATAAATTTAAATATTTTAACCTTTTTAAATTTCTAAAATGCATAAGATATTATTTTTATTGTATTACAAACTAAATCTAATTCTATTAAATTTTCTAAAAATAATAATCGTGTTATTGTTCTTATCTCATTACACCGGTCTACAATTTGTTCGAAGTCGTCTGCTTCAGAGATAAAATGTGCTATTTATTATGGATTTTGATGTGCTGAATTCAAATATGACAATTAAAACAACTGATTGGCTACTGTTTCCAAGATATTTACGTTTTTTACATTATACGTCTATGTATATTGTGTACATAGTAGAGTTTTAATCCTAAATTGTAAACCTAGGTCTTTTCATGTGTTTATGGTTGCTTTACATGGTAATATTCACCTTTCCTGTTTATGTAACACTTTAAAAAACAGCAAAAGGGTTATATAAATAAAAAATATATTGAAACAAAAGTCAAAAAACTAGTATGTATATGTAAGTACATAGTTTAGTCCTCATTCAGTGTCTACTCGGAGCTTCTTGGCTTGTCTCTTGTATTCATTAAATGGAGCATCTCTTGTCACTGTCCAGCAATAGTCTGCAAGCATTGATGGGCTCCATTTGCCCTGATAGCGTTTCTCCATTGTTGCAATGTTCTGGTGAAATCGCTCGCCGTGCTCGTCGCTCACTGCTCCGCAGTTCGATGGAAAAAGATCTAGACGAGAGTGCACAAAATGTATCTCTAGTGACATGTTGCAACCAAGGCTTTTGTATGCCTTGAGGAGGTTTTCAACCAACTCCCTGTAGTTGTCTGCCTTGTTGTTTCCGAGAAAATGTGTTGCCACTAACTGGAAGGCTTTCCATGCCGTCTTTTCCTTGCCACGCAATGCATCATCTCGAAGAAGTTCACGAATCTGAGGACCAACAAAGACACCTTCCTTTATCTTAGCTTCACTTAACCTTGGAAATTTTCCACGGAGGTACTTGAAAGCTGCTTGTGTTTTGTCGATGGCCTTGACAAAGTTCTTCATTAGACCCAGTTTGATGTGCAAGTGTGGTAACACAATCTTCCTTGATTCAACAAGTGGTGGATGCTGAAAACTTTTCATCCCAGATCCCAGACTCCAATGACTGTCGGAGTGGCCAATCTCTCTTGATGTAGTGGGAATCTCTCGCACGACTATCCCGTTCGCAGAGAAAACAGCAGTACTTTGTGTATCCAGTCTGCAGACAAAGCAATTGAGCAAGAACCTTGAAATCGTCACAAAGCTGCCACTGATGTTGGTCATAGTTTATGCACCTCAAAAGTTGTTTCATGTTTTCATTGGTTTCCTTCATATGGACTGCATGGCCAGCTGGAATTGATGGCAAAACACTGCCATTATGCAGCAAAACAGCTTTAAGACTCGTCTTCGATGAATCAATGAACAGTCTTCACTCATCTGGATCTTGAACAATGTTGAGGGCTGCCATCACACCATCGATGTTGTTGCAGGCTACAAGATCACCTTCCATGAAGAAGAATGGGACAACATCCTTTTGACGGTCACGGAACATGAAAACCCTAATATCACCTGCCAGGAGATTCCACTGCTGTAGTCTGGAGTCCAACAGCTCTGCCTTACTCTTGGGTAGTTCCAAATCCTTGACAAGGTCATCAGTTCACCTTGTGTTATGAGGTGTGGTTCAGAGGAGGAGGATGGGAGAAAATATGGGTCATGTGACATTGATGGTTCAGGACTAGAAGTTTCATCCTCTTCCTCTTCCTCGTCTAACTCAAGTGAGAATGATTCTGGTGCATCAGGAACCGGCAGTCCTACTCTGTGGGGTACTGGGCGTATAGCTGATAGAATGCTTGGATAATGCACAGTCCACTTTTTCTTCTTTGACACACCTTTCCCAACTGGAGGCACCATGCAGAAGTAAATATTGCTGATATGATCTGTTGACTTTCTCCAAATCATTGGCACCGCAAAGGCATAGATTTCCTTTTCCTGTTCAGCCACAGGCGAAGATTTGTTGCACAAGTGTTGCAGCATATGTATTGGGCCCACATTTTCTCCTGATCTCCAATTTTTCAGTCAAAATAAAGGTGATAGGCTTTCTTAACCATAGTGGTTACAATGCGCTTTTGTGATGCAAAAATCACTTCACCACAAACATAGCAGAAGTTATCTGCATTGTTCACACAGGTACGAGGCATCTCTGCTCACTTGGGCTAAACAGAAATGTGTCCCCTTGCAAAATCAAACACTGACAAATAAGAGAGCACGACACTGTATGATTTGTAGAGCTGATATAGGGCAATGTGTTCAGCAGAGTGATGTAAGCTTAGTTATGATTGCATCATCCATGACTTCTAGGAATAACATGATGCAATTCATATCATTTATGACGCAATACCAGCTTCAGATTGCATCATTCATTGTTTTGCCTAAAAAGCAAGTACTGTCCAAACCCAGTCATAGATTTATTCATAGATCCAGTCAAAGATGTATTGTAGTCATTTCTGGTTTAAATTGAGATCCCTTCCCTTTATAACTCACTTATCCTCTGCCATTCCCAAGTCAAGGGTCGTATATACTGACCCAGTACACTATCTTTAAAACTAGAGCCAATCAACAATTTTACGCATCATATTCGTTCTCAGTGACCCAGAATTAGTAAATTTTGACATCATTTATTGCGGAAGCATTTTGTCTGTAGACCAGTGAATTATTTGTAAAACTTGTCTCGTAAATTTCTCAGTAATATGATTTCCACTGGTATATTGTTTTCAATTCTTTTCAATAACAATCTAACTTTTTTGCATTATATATTGTGTTTATAATTAAAGTTATTCATTTATATGATCGTATATTTTATTATTATTTAGATGTGTTTTTAGGTATGTGTACAAAATGTAAATAAAATATTTAATTAGTTAATCTTTATTTACATATTCAAATATGACTTTCCCATAAAGTTTTGATTTTCCACTTTTGTGATATTTCACACCTTTACAACATTTTCTAACAACGCTGGTATTAATTTTTAGTTTGGGTTTTACAGAAGAAATACACTGGAAATATAACATAATTTTTATTTCTAAACATATAACTTTAACAGGTTTCCTATTTTTAAAAATATTTTTTTACGTATGAAAAATCACGATTTATTGTCGACTTTTTATTATTTTGTTGGGGGATTAACAACTACAAATTTTTTATTTTATTATTCAATTTATCCTCGTTAATGCGATCTACCACTAAATTATCTGGAATTTGTCCTTTAAAACATTCATATATGAATCTATGGAATAGGTAATATTTCCATTTCTTTGATCCTCGTGGCCTGTCTCTTACATGATAATAACCATTATGATGTACATTTTGTCGAATAATAATTTTTTTAATGTATTTCTGATTGATATATCTTTTTCAGCCTCGTACAAATCGTAAATAGGATGAGTTTTCCAATTATTATTTTTTGTTGTTTCAATTTCTTTTTGCTTATTCATACATATGTATTATATCATATTTTTAAGTAATTTAAACACACCTAAAAAAAAGTATGTTTATAAACGGAAAACAAAAAAAAAATTATTCGTTAGCAAAACATTTTAGCAATAACAATAAAAGAAAGCGGAGTTTATTACAAATGTTATGCACAATATAATTTACGTGAAGTCATTTTTTCAATCTATATGTTTACGAGACCAAACAATTATTACGCTTTTGCCACCAAAACCATTCTTTGTATTATTATTATTAATCCCCCAATGTATAAAATTTATAGGAAATGAACCAATATTTGTTTTTTATCAATAGTTTCAAGAAAAAAATCAAATATCTTAAAAAACATTTCTTCATCAGTTTTAGAATAATCGTTCGAAATATAATACATAATAATTTAAATTTAGTGACACAAATATATTTGCTTAAATTCAATGACATAAATATTTTAGGGTTTTCAGCTTGATCTTGAGTTTTATGCTCAAAACGTTTCAAGAATAAGGGTCATGAAGTCATCGATGGACATATTATAACGTGCAATTTTAGCAGAATGTTCCGCATAAAAATAGTTCATTTGGTGTGTGCAAGAAAGAGAACACTCATCATATCTCTTGACGGAATAGGGAAGTCCACCCTATGGGAATAAGAGTTGTACATGAGGCTCGGCAAGCCTCGTCCCTGACACAAATCTTGTCCCCTCGGGGAAAGTTTGTTTTAATCCAGGAGTTGCTATTTTCACCACAGACCCTTGTTCCATTACAAACCGACCCAGTGTTGATCACGTAAACAACAATTGCCGAACATACTGGACATGCATCAAGGGAAGGTCTTTTCCTGCCTGTTGTCCCCCAAACATGTACTAAGACGCCATGAGCGCACAATGCGTGAATGATTCGACATGTAAACAATCCTGTCCAATCATCGATGGTAAGACTTTACTGGGCTTCTTCAGTCATTAACGGTAAGGTAATCTAGCAGTTTCATTCACATGTCGCAGTATTGCTGGAGCTCAGACAATACACTTTAGTAATCATCGTATATATATTTCTTTTATATCTTAGGCATGAAAAGCAGATAAAAAATGCTACCTCGTTGTACTGTAATAATTTTATTATTTTGCCATAGTACTATTCAAATAGCATTTGGCAACGTACACAATACAGTAAAAAGGCTTTCCATGTTGAGTTACCCAGATGCAGTTGTTAAGTTCTTTCAAATTTTGATAAAGTATTTGAAATGGGCATATTTTTTATGTTTATGTGTTATGGCTTCAATTGTACGTTTGTTTATTCTGCAATTCAATATGTGTGTTGCAATTTAATTAAACTAAACCAAAAGGCAAACACGGAAACAAAAGGACTTGATAAAGAAAATGACAAACAAACAATGTAAACTAACTTATCATTAAAGTGAAATTTCAAGGTAAGTGATTTTGCTGAAATCAAGATATGTCACGAGTGTTTGAAAAACGTCAATTTGTTGTTAGAACTAGTGTCTATAAATAAGATACTAACGAGTTAAGAATGTACCCTATTGAAAGCCAAGTAATATAAAGTGGCGGACTGACCTCAAAATTGGCACTCTGGCGAAAATGGGAAATAACATTACGGCCGCCATCTTGAAAGCATGACATTATGTCCTCAATGGGAATTCCATCTTAAAAAGTCAATTGGTTTAGCATGTGAATGGCACTCTGGCCTCATTGTGAACTTTACATTAGTCCATAGGAATGGTATTAGGGATGTTATAAAAATGTCACTCTGGGGTCAATGGGAATTAACATTAGTCCGCCATTTTTAGGATTTATAGGGTCATTGTGAATTCCACGTTAAAAAGTCCATATGTTTAACATTAAACTGGCACTCTGGGGTCAAGGGGAATTTAACATTGAGGCTATAATTTATTGTTTTGGGTCTCTATGGCCTCTAATGGGAAATGTAATGTTAAAAATGCCCATAGGTTTAACATGATGGATGGTTATAGATACAATTGGAATTTAACATTAGGCCGCCATTTTAGGATTTATAGCGACAAGGGTTAAATGTAATGTTAAAAATGTCCCTAGATTTAACATTGTGGATCTGCTTGGCGACAAGAAAAACGCAACGTTATAAGCGTCCACAGGTTTAACATGTGGGGGACTCTCTGGGGACAAGATGGGAAAACATAATGATAACAATGTCTATATGTTTAACATAATGGGACTCTCTGGTGACAAGATGGAAACTACACCTACTAATTAACACGCCGTTTGGAGTGACCAATACGTAGTTATATGGAGTGTCTGTGGTATTTAAGAAAAGAATTTTTTAGTCTTTAAAATTTCAGAATGATCCTCTAATTCCCTATTCCCTTATAACTTCCCTATCATTTACTTGTAGACAAAACTAACAACCCCTTATAATCCCTCTAACCCTTACCAGTGAAGTGCAAAGAGAGAAAAAAGAATAGAAATATACACACAATACACGCAAACATACTTATACTCTATCATACGTGGAGTGAAAAAGAGAAAAGATTAGGAGTACTTACACACATTCTCTGTTATGTATATTTAATCTATAATGTGTGCTTAAATCATGCCCATGACGGTGAGTTGCACTTTAGATTCTGGTCACTTGTAACAGAATGTTTACTAGAAGTTGAGTTCAAGGCCAGTCGTGTTCACAGTTAGACTGTTCTTCCCCCCTCCCCCCATTTTATTGCTTCACATCCTGTTGATATAGGTCAAATGAAAATGTGTATAAATAGGGATTTGGTAAACAAATATATCATTCGTGTTTTAGATCAGTCTGTGGGAATCCACTTGAGATCAGATTTTATAGTTTGTACCGTTGAAGTCAGATATATTCGAGAAGAATTATTTACTTAATACATTCATTGGAATCAATAAAGTGCTCGTTGACTTTTAAATTAATACATTACTTTGGACTTTCGTGAACTCATTCAAAGACATTCCGGATTGTATCATTGTGTTATATCAGGACATTCAACACAATTGGAACTCATTTGGAACATACTATATTCTTGGACTTGTGATTAGGACATTTAGGATTATTTGGAATTTGATTCACAATATTGTAAGTATCTCCTGAATTTCACTTTGTATTATATGAAAATATATTGCTTGTTGATATTACTTACATCGTTGTTTTCACTTTCTTTCTGTTACATATTTTTTAAGACCTAGAGTCGAAACAACACAAACATACTTATGCACTATCATATATGGAGTGAAAGAAGAGAACAGGCTAAGGGTGCTTGCACATTTAGACAAACATACTTTTACACTATCATACTGGAGTGAAAGAATAGAAAATAATTGGAGTGCTTGCACACATGTACAAACATAGCCTTCTATATACATTAAACAGGATGGATAGAAGAACAAACACACACTTAAGGACGGGCATTGACTTACTTTTATAATCCAAGAAGTGTGTTAAAACATATCCGACATTGACCCGTCTCTTTGCAGATGACTCATCTCTGCATTATTCATCCCCTTTTATTATGCTGAAATGGAACTAGTCATGAATAATGATTTCATAAAACTGCATAAATTGTCTAAGCAATGGCTCTTAAAGTTTAACCCAGAAAAAAACAATGGCTATGTTTTTTACGAACAAGAAAGTAACATATTCCTGAACTTGTCTTTGAAAATACTGATCTTCGATATGTGGATTCCCATTGCCATCTTGGATTAATACTTTCGTCAAGTATGAAATGGACTTGTCACATTGATAGTATTTTTAAAACAGCATCATCCCAAACAGCCATTCTTAGAAAACTAAAATACAAACTTAGTAAGCAAATTTTATCAAAACTGTATATAACCTATATCAGGCCAATCTTGGAATATGTCAGTATAGTCTGGGATAAATGTTCGTTGATCGATTCTGAAAAAATTGAAAAAATACAGCTTGAAGCGGCAAGAATAGTTACAGGACCTCCAAAATACTCTAGTAGGAATTTCTCTCTATTTTGAAACAGGGTGGGAAAGTCTGGAGTCCAGACGAAAGAGACAAAAGTTATTAACGCTTTACAATCTTAAAACGAGGCAAACGCCGGACTATCTGTTTGAATTACTACCACCCCCTGTGTCCGAACAAAGAAATTATAACCTCCGACGTCCAAATATATAGCCACTTGTAATTTAAGGCTAAATTCCACCAAATCATCTTTTATACCCTCAACAGTGGCCTTGTGGAACAATCTTGAACCGGATACACAATGTAGCATGTCTTACGGTGCTTTGAAAAAGTGTTTATGCCCAATTATCAAAGCCAACAATATGCCTAGTTTTAAACATCGAGCCCTAAATATTATCAATACTAGATTGCGACACAATGTAAAAGCTCGTTAAAAGCTGATATGTACCGCGTTCAACTTGTTGACACCCCTGTTTGTTCCTGCGGTGAGATAGAAACCACTAAGCATTTCTTCATGCACTGTCCCAAGTAAAGTCAGCAACGAACTGAGTTGATGAGGAAATTACTCTCAGTGTCATTTCCAACTGTTAGCTTAGATTTACTGCTTTGGGGAAAGGGCGATGCAAATAAAAAATATAGAATTATACAACATGTGTGCAAATATATAACTGATACTGGACGATTTCAATAACTTATTTAAATCATGATTGATATCATTGTGCCACCATTCTCTCTCTCTCTCTCTCTCTCTCTCTCTCTCTCTCTCTCTCTCTCTCTCTCTCTCTCTCTCTCTCTCTCTCTCTCTCTCTCTCTCTCCAACCATTCTTCATTATTAGTCACTGTGGTCATGTCGATATATGTTGTAATGCTTGTATCATGTAGGGAGATGGCTAATTTAAGTTGTTAAAACTTGTGCCCAATCCCATTGTATCATGTTTTGACAATAAAATATGTTTAAACCAAATCCGACATTGACATTAATCCTGTATGGAGTCAAGTGGGATTTAGAATTTGTAATACTATATTCGTTTTTGCCGTCCTATATTTAATTCTCTCACTAAAAGGCTACCCATTTTAGCTTGATAAACACTGGCAAAAAGTGTGTTGCAATTCCAATGCATTATGAGGTCGATATGGTTCTTCATTTTGTTGCAAATTTACGTTTTGCCACTGAAGATTTAATACACTTGACTTACCTAATCTCAGTTCATATCGTTACAATTATTTTTTTCGTACGTTGTGTGAAATGTGACCTATGAAGAGAGTTATGAGTTAAATTTGCCACCTTATCAAATTAAGTGAGAATTTGTCGTGAAGCTAAGGGTTTATTGTAAAGTTGTGAAATTTCTTTTTCTGTTTCTTTAAAACGGCTAAAATTAAATGAATCGAACATGGAGTGTCTGTGCTTATTAAGAAACGAATTTTCGGTCCGTCTGTAAAAATGCAGAGTGACTTTAGTACTATGGAATGAAATGATACGTAAGATTTTAAAAGTGTGTTGCAATGCCAATGTTTTACGAGACAGATTTTGGTTCTTCAGTTTCTTACAAATTTATGATTTGCCACCCTATATTTAGTACACCTGACTGACCTTACCCAATGTCAGTTCATTTCATTACAAATATTGTTTTTCTCTTATAGTACGCTGAATGAAATGTGACCTATGAAGAGAAACAAGAGTTAAATTTGCCACGTTATCATACTAAGTGAAAATTTGGCGTGAAGCTAAGGGTTTACTGTAAAGTTGTGACATTTTCTGTTTCTGTGTTTTTTAAACAGTAAAAATTAAATGCATCGTACATGGATTTTCTGTGCTTGTTAAGAAAAGACTTGTTTGTATGTCTGTAAAAAGCCAGAGTGTCCCAATGCCAATGCTAAACAATATGCTTGTGTCGTACACTGAGTGAAATGTTACCTATGAGCTTCTGAGACGCGAGTATATTTGCCACCATGTCAAACTAAGTCAGATTTTGGCGTGAAGCTAAGGATTTACTATGAGGTTGTGACATTTTTTTTTGTGCAAGTTTGAAAACGGCAAAAGCTAAAGTACTTTGAAGTTGTGCATTGTACATTGAGTGTCTGTTGTTGTTTAGAAAAGAATTTGTTCTGTCTGTCTGTAAGAATGCAGAGTGGCTCTACTCCTATGGAAAGAAATAATACGTAAGATATTGTATAGCAATAGTTGTGACTTTTTTACTTTTACATTAAAGTTTGGATAGATTTTTTTGGTGCCAAACCAAAGATTGACAGAGAGAGAAAGTACAATTTTCTCTCCGAGTTTGAAAACATTGACCCTATAAATCCTAGAAATGGCGGCCTAATATTAAATTCCCATTGTTCATATAACCATCCATCATGTTAAACCTATGGACATTTTTAACATTACATTTCCCCTTGTCCTTATATATCCTAAAAATGGCGGCCTAATGTTGATTCCCATTGACCCCAGAGTGACATTTTTTAAACCATCCCTAGTACCATTCCTATGGACTAATGTAAAATTCCCATTGAGACCAGAATGCCACTCACATGCTAAACCTATTGACTTTTTAACATGGAATTCCCTTTGAGGCCAGAGGGTCATACTTTTAAGATGGAAGTCGTAATGTTAATTTCCATTCTCCTCAGTGTGCCATTTTTGAGGCCAGATCGCCACATTATACTCCTAAGCCATAAACAAATACTCACGAGTCAAAAATGTACCCTCTTGCAAGCCATCAAAAGATGCTGATGAACCGAGAATTTACCGTCTTGCAAGCCAACAAAAAAGTTTAACTGACAAATTAATTAATAGAACCTGAAGGTAAATATTCTGGATTCAAATTCTCTTCTAATAGTTTCTGTAAACGTTTGAACTAAAAGAATCTGTTTGATTGTTATCCTGTCACAGCGATAAACTTTTTGTGGTAATTTTAAAGGGAAAACCTCCACAAGATCACTTTTTCTTGAAAAGTTTACATCTGTTTTAACATAAGTTTCAGAAATGCACTGTTCGGCGAATTGCCGGTAAAAAGTTCGCAAAAGAGCATGAGTAAAACAATAACTGTACGCAACTGGTTCGGGAAAATCCGGAATTAAATGGTACCGGCATGATCGTATACGAATTTACATGCATTTAGTCAGAATTTCAAGATTGTTTCCTGAATTTCAGACGTTTTTGCGGATTTCACGAATATATCGTACGCTTGTAATGACAACAACTGCCGGACCTATATTTACTGTGGGAGTGGCCAACCACAGCCAGCCTGTTCCCCCTGGGGTCATCGCTATGACAACCAAAGCCAGCAGTGCTTGCAGGATGCATCATGCGACCACGAGATCTGCCCAGGTCAGTTCATTGAAATAAAAAGTAGTTTTAATACATGCACTCACTGAATTATAAACAGCACTGAATCATTACCAAGTTAAATATAAGATATGGGGGAAAAAGTCTTGTTAATTCTTTGCAGTGCTGTTAGTTAAAGATTAGAAGAGACAGACAGACAGACAGACAGAGACAGACAGAGACAGAGAGAGACAGAGACAGAGATTGCAGGTACATTTAACAAAATCATTACATCTAAAGTTCGGGAATGACATTGCCATTTCGCTATACATTTTGTAATTATTTTCCCTTTTGTGTGTAAAATTCTGCAACTCAATTTATACTATACTGTCGTTGTCACATATTTATATTTGTTCTAGTTGGGTTTTTTTTGTTGCTTTTTTTTTTTTTTTTTGTTTGTTTGTTTGTTTTTTTTGTCAAGCAATCTGCCTATTTTCTCTCTTTTTTACCTAAATTCAGAAAGAATAAACATGCCTGATATTGAATAATTGCACTTTAAAATTTATATTAAAAAGCTCGAAGGTGAAGTATTCTCAACAAAACTATTGTTTAACTTTTTACTTCATGCTGTTCCATGTCCTTGTTTCAATACAAATGATATGGATGTTTTCAGCTATTCCACATTTTACATTTCTAGCACGCATGTGCTCGAAATATGATTCAAAAGGACGGTATTTTTACATCTGGGGGCATCTACTGCATACCCAACTGTTCTTTTTAATGAGACACGTGTGGTTGTGCCACTGCACGTAACCAATCCGTAGTAGGTAAGATGGCATGCGTTACAAGCAATGCTTGATAATGCGAAGTGATAATTGCGTATCTTTCCTGTTTTGCATGCCAAAGTATTAATTATTAATTCGACGATTGTTTATTCTATTTTAAGTTAAGGTGTAAGATTGTTACAGCTTTTCATAACTTTAGATTCAATACAGAGAAGTATCGTATTAAGTACTTTATGGAGTATTTCATACAATTTGGTCATTCGCTTGTATACACCCCAGCCCTTTTATAAAAACAAATATCCTGATATATATTTTGCTGGATTTCGATCATTTATCAATCATACTATCCTCTCCGCTGCAATAAAATTTTATTTGTAATAATTGCATCTTTTATGAGAATTTGATGGCTAGTTTTTGAACCAGCAAAATTGTATATCTCCGACTTCACGTTGATCCTGAATCGGTTTTTTTAAAGCGCTATTGATTTGGAATTGCACAATCCAGACTACACTGAGTCAAATGGCAAATGTTTATGTTGCAAAACATTCTATCTCGTAAAGTATTTCCAAAGGAAATCTTTTGCTCCTTTTCTTTCTCCAGGATGCAAAATAGATTTAAATCTCACATTTGACGAAGGGGTAATGGTGGACAACGCAGAAAAAACTTGGCTGGAGAGTTCTCCTGCTTAAACGTACCGAGTCAACAAGATGCCACTTTCAGGAACGGTGATTCCGCCCTTTGATCCGGAAATATGACCACGTGGCTTTTGACAAAGTATTCACCAAGCTTTCCTTTACACCAGGCACAATTTCAACCACCGACAAACAGATCTTTATATCAAACTGTAGAACGAGGACCTCCAGCTCAGGCAGACCTTCCTTTGATGTCAGGCTAAACCCTTCTTCAATTCTCATGCAAATCAGGACAGATTCTGATTCGGCTAATCTAACTCTTGCATACCATGTATTCTCACTTTTATCTAAAGTGCTCTCTCAAGTCGTACATAATCAAACCTATTTTAACCAATTTGAGTTGTGTAATACTGTACGTCAATTACTGTCGATTATTGGATTCACAAATGCCATTTTTACAGATTTTGTTTCGGAATCTTCCTTGTGCTCGTCTCGATTCAGATGCCTACGTCAGCAGGAATTGAATTTTCCAAGTATATTGCCCCTAAGTGTTGTCACTTTAAACCCTTGGTTCCGATCAGCACATTGCTTAAACAATGTGGAATATTATTCAGAAAACAAAGACAGGAAGCTAACATTTTTCATGTTATTTGTAGATATTTAACACACAGAGTGGCTGATTGTATAACAATTACAAAAAGTACACGTTTCATCTGGATGAAACCGTACCGATTCATAAAACGCTGTAACATGAAAAACAGTGTTATGACGATGATATTATTGATAGCAGCATATCGTCTGTTCCAGCTCAGCAGATGTGTGGATCTGTAAGAATTTTAATTACTTGCTTATGCTGTATCATTTCTAAGTATCTAGCACGGTTTCACTGAATTTTTCCAAATTTCTCCGTAAGATTTTTATTTTGACTAATTTTTGGTACCTTTTTTGAAGGTGAAAATATTGTAAATAATTCAAATATCTCCATCAGTTGTAACTGTACATCTGGAATCTTTTATTGATGGAAAATGGGAGAATTCTTCAAATCTGAAGAAATCTTTTAAATTTTTCTCAGAAATACAATTTTGTTTTTTTTCAGGAAAATTCAAAATAAAATGATTGTATTTAAATCTTTGCTGATAATTGTTCATGGAAAAAAATCTATTGTTGTCACCAAACAAAAGAAAGAGTTTTTAAAAATCTCAATTTGAAAAATAAAATTTGAGATGTTCAGTGAAACTTGTCCCTAATTATGATATCGAGGACGCATTATGCATCATTATCTAGAATAAGGACTAATTAGAAGTAACACTGTTCTTAAAGCTGCAAGAAAAACAATTTATAACGATGATGATAATTATCTTTTATTTTTTTTATTTTTTTATTTTTTTTTTTTTTGCAGAAAGCAATCATGTGGAAACAATAGATCTGGCAACAAATCAAATCAAGTCTTCAGAGAAGGAGCATAGCCTGCAAGCAAGGGCCGTTCTTAGGGGCGGGCGATACGGGCGACCGCCCGGGGCGCCAAGTCCGGCGGCGCCGTTTCGCGGAGTTCGCTGTATTTTTTTCCGAATGAGGGGCGCAAAAAGGCGATGATCTTCCGGGGCGCCGTTTCGTTCAGAGGAAAATTGCGACGGCCCTGCCTGCAAGGTATGTGGAACTATAGGAGCATAGCCTACAAGGTATGTGGAACTACTGTAGAAGTGTGAAGAAGCGTATAAATGCAACCAATTCTGTTTACTTTGACTCAGGTGATGATTTAGTTTCGTTTTAGTGGTTCTAACTGGCTCGCAATTTACTTAATGGGCGCCATTATTGTTCAATGGCAGGCCTATTAAACCCATATTTGTCACTATAATATAATCGATTTACAGACACGAGTCATTCAACTCAACATAACTATGCTATTCATTTTTCATATCTTTTGTAGAACAAGATGTGAAAATTACAAATGCGCTTCTTCGGTAAAAATTTACTACCGCCCAATTCTTGATTTTTGCCCCATAATTAGTAGAGAGTTAGATTGTCCAAAATTACCAACTACATTACATCCCTTGATTTAGGTTCCTTTTACTGTTACGTACTACGTCATTTTGTAAAAGTTGAATTTGGATGCCGTTTTTATATTGAAAATGCAACAGTCAGAATTGTGACATGAAAATGTATGGTGTAAAAAATCCAAGATGAAAATGACTAGGGCCAATTTTGGCCGAAACATGATTGCTCTGACCTTATAATAGCCATCAGTGATGTGCTAATATAAATAACATCATTTCCGTTATCCCCCTGTGATGTGTTAATACAAATAAATGTATTCACTTTATCCGTGTGATGTACTAATTCAAATAACAGCATACCCTTTTTCCATGTGATGTGCTAATTCAAATAACATCATTCCCTTTTTCCATGTGATGTGTTAATACAAGCAACATCATTCCCTTTTTTCATGTGATGTGCTAATTCAAATAACATCATGCCCTTTTTCCATGTGATGTGCTAATTCAAATAACATCATTCCCTTTTTCCATGTGATGTCCTAATTAAAACAATAGCATTCCCTTTTTCTATGAAAGTATCAAAATTCTTTTCAAGTAGTTTTTTCTCTAAATGAAATCATCCTCAAAATGGCAGACTCCAAATTGAATTGTGCGACAAAGGTTAAAATCAATCAGCAGATGGAACAGTATCAGATAGAAAGTGCTTGCTCTCTGAAACATCCAGTATTCTTCTATGGTTTTAACACCTAGTAACTCGTTAGGAACTCGTGTAAGCTTCTCTTTAAATAAGAAAATGAAGGCAATAACTCAGGGATATTTCGCATAATCTTAGTCCTGCAAGATTGATGCTAATTATTTATGAAGAACGCACCTAAATTTACTTTTCTATAATTCTTAGTTAATAATGTGTGACTATCTCATAAACTACTGACAGCTCATAAACTAAACATCCTCCAGAGAACCTAATGAAAATAAACCCAGACCACCCCCCAACCAACCAACTAACCAGTCAACCATTTATAGATCACATGTGTCAAAAGTAGTGCAGCGATTTGTTTGTGGGTTATCAAATGCATCACTGGGAAACCATTTAAATAACTTCGAAATTCTGATTTGCTTCTGACCTAAACGTGATCCGAGAAGGGTTTATTTCCACTATTTCTTAGATGACTAGTGTAACTACCCGTAGTCTGAGCTATTTTTATATCCGTCTCCATTTGTAAGTTATAGATATATTGTAGATTATCTGTTTAATTGTGGGGGTTAGGTGTTGGCAATATATTTCTCAGACCGATCTAGCTGTTTGATTGTGGGGGTTAGGTGTTGGTAATATATTTCTCAGACCGATCTAGCTGTTTGATTGTGGGGGTTAGGTGTTGGTAACATATTTCTCAGACCAATCCGATCATTAAGCATTAGCTGAGATACACTATGCATACTATACCCCCATGTATCATTCGTCATGCCACTTTATTTTCACGTCCGCTTGTCCTGATCCATTCAATACCTATTTAGGAAGTAGTGTGGAACCTCGAGTCGAAGAAGTCCATGACAGTCTACATTTGACCCAGTGAGTTATTTTGCAGTAAGATTTTTTTTCCCAAGAGTAGTATCAATACTCCAAATCAAACGGCATCGTAGTTGCGACTCTGGTTCTGTCTCGTTAGTTACATAAACATGACATTTTATACCCATCCAGACTGAGATATTATCTATGGCGTGTCAAACGTTGCAAAATTAATAAAATCGATTGATATGCAATACGTTTTATTCATATTACACTACTTTTCAATTTATACTCAATATTTACTATGCGTATGCGATAATCACCTTTTGTATGCCACATTTTACGTTCATATCCGATGTTTCTCATTCATATCCAATAAATTCCATTAATATTCAATATTTTACATTCATATTCAATATTTACCATTTATATGCAATATTTCTCGTTTGTATTTGATAATTATTTTTTGTTTGCGATACTTTTCATTTAAATTCAATGTTATTAATTCATATCCAATAATTTCCATTCGTATTCGATAGTTAGCTTTCATATTCCGTGTTTATTATTCGTGTAGAATAGTAGCTTTTATTCACATTCGATAGTTTCCATTATCGGTAATCTTAGTCTCCTACAAGACCGTGGAGAATTTTAGGGGGATAAATCCCCATCTCAACGTCCTGTAAACATTCGCTTTGACATTAATAATTTTTCCTGGTAACCGTTACCTGGAAACTTCAAGCAACGACTTAACCATCGGAGCTAAATATTTTCCTTGAAATCCATACTTGGATTGATCTCTCGGATATTAATTTATCGAATCTTTGCAATCTTACCTCTCAAAACAACTTTGAAATCGATCCTGAAGGTACTTACTAATTACTACAATTACAAATGTCAATCGAATGTTTGCATGACGTGGAGATAAGGGTTTATCCCCCTAATATTCTCCACGGCCTGGTACAAGACAGGGGTAATCTGACGTCACCTCTCTGGTAAGCGAGGCTTTGTGGGTAATATGAAAGACAATGTCCGTTTCCAGAAGCCATGATTATGATGTGGTGAGAGTCTGCTTATATCCCCATGGCCAAGTAATAAAAATATACCCATTCAAAATGGAAAACTGAATACCAGCAAAAGGCCGTTGGGGGGAGGGGGCTGGGGTCGAGCCCTATCAAAATGACGTGTTTGATCTAGATCCTTTATCCATCGGCGAAAATGATGTTTTTGTCGTGGTGACTGACTTGATTGGTTGGTATGTTAAAAATATACTGTAACAAATAACGATATACGTCAATGCTCCCGCTAAAACATTTTATGGAAGGGGATAAGAGTGGCACGTTTTACCAAGGCAATGAGGTATTTCTACCATAAGCCCTGCTGGAGTTTTAATCGAAATCTTCAGTTCACCCTCAACCGCAAGACTGAAATCTAGCAATCAAACAAAATTAAACGTAAAGACTCAATGGCACTCTACGGTATTTTGCAATAGTTCTCACCCGCAATGCGATTTTGTAAATATCGCTATCCGAAATACTCAAAGTGAACGTTTGAGGGAGCACCTGAACATTGCTGCCTGCGTTAGCAACTCCTGATGTAAGGAATGATTGTCGCTCACTTCTCACCAAACAATTGTAAACAAACATATCATGTTCCGTTTTTTTGGCGCAAAGTGAATATTATATATGTAATGTATTTGTACCATATATGAAGAAATGACATTCTATGGCGTGAATGGGTTCTGTGCATGGATATGAATACTTCAATCTAAATAACATTATATCTTTTCTTGCTATACGCTTGTTTTTGTTTCACTGGCTTTTGTGCATGCTGCAAATTGGGCTGTCCGTCTTTTTTCAATAGCACAGGACGGGTCGGCAGCCTTGGATTGTCCTTGGGAAAGGCACTTAGCTCCCATTTCCTCGCTATGATATAGCCAATAATGTGCTCAAAGTGCCGTTAAATACCAACCAACCAACTTTGTTTCAACCGTTTTGTCAGGTTTTTTCTTTCTTTCATCTATGTATTTTAAGTTTTGTATTTCAACTTCCGATTCTAGATTGTCTTCAGTGTCAGACAAATCACTGTTGCTTATTTCAGCTTCTTTGGGTATTAGTCATCTTCAGCCTCAGCAACTCACCATCCTCATTATCAGCAGAAGCTATACTTTAAAGGATTTTTAAAAGTGTTTCATCTTCATCAAAGTTTTTCTCTCTTGATGAACCTCTTGTTTCAGATTGTCTTGCCAAGTTTTCATTTTGTTGTTCTGGAGCTATGATCACGCTATTTTCCTTATGGTTTTATATACAACTGTTTTCTGTAAATTTTGTTACACAATTTGTGAGGACTTGGAATTTTAGGGTACTCCATTGTAAGTATTCAGTACCGTAGACATTAATTAACAGTGTGGTAATCTATTGTGTAGAGTTTAAGTCCTCTCCATGTCTTTTGCTACTCTTAATTTCTGTCTTTTCAGCCACACTTCCGTCGGAATTGAGGAAATCTTTCCACTGAGTATAATATAAATTTAAGTCGTCCCATTTGTCAATCGTACCTAACCCCAGGGGCCGTAACTTATGCACGGTCATTTTCTGACTTCATTTGAAATGCTATCAATTTGGCAGCTTCACTATAAAGCGAGAGATTAACTTCTTGGATTGTTGCTCTGGGTGCTTTCCTATGTGGAGCAATTATGTTGGGGCCTGGTTTGTATTTGCTGTGTGAATCCTGGTCAAGGTTTACCTTCGAGAGATCGATCATATTAAAGTCGACCATTTTTTTACAGATCTAGGAAGTAGGTACTTAAAATTGGCTACAATTTAAAATATAACAAATGTATTTGTCTAGTTCTTTTGTAATGATAACATTTAGCTTAGTTAAAGAAGCATGCTACTTTTGTGAAAGTTCGCTTGACAAATATTTTGCAAACTAGAAGTTGACTGTTTAAGCGCAGAACATGTCGGGCACTGTGTTCTCTTTGAATTAGTGAAGCCACCAAGAGGAGGCAAATACTGGTTCGTTCAGGTATCAGGCCTTTACCACCGAGACAAGATATTATATTTAGTGAGATGAGGTTCCATATAAAAAACTGAAACTATAGTCTTAAGAAACGTGTTCTTTTACTTTGATTAGAGAAAGATTACCATCTCCACAAGACAGCGTACATAGTGTTAGCTTGTATTTAAAAAGAATACAGTCCTCCAGTGGTAGCAACTGCTATTCCTGTGATAGCAATTCCTGTCTAGAGACGCTGAATTCATAAATAGCAACCATAGGCCAACTTATGCACTATTCACACTATTATTTCGCTCGGCCCTGGTGTGAATCTGGGGATCCTCTTTTCCCGTTACGGGCCACTACGCTGATATCTCTAAGAATCCTGACTGGTAACAGTATATATTCATTCGACATCCTATTTGACATCCCTAAAATCTTAACTCGACTTCATGCTGGTAATCCTGCATTTGCCATCATTCAACTCGACTTCATGCTGGTAACACTGCAACTGTCATCAAATTTATTTCATAACTTATAACCGAAATTTTTTATCATTAAAAAATGCACCAACCTGAACTTACGAAACGGTAATTGAAAGTGTAATTAGTATTGCATGCATAGACAATTATTGTTTACAATGGATACCTTCATGCTAATATGAATAATTGAAATAAAGATTAGGTCATCGAATTTCCGAATGGTAATTTTAATGGGTTATTTAAGCTTTAATTAACAAAGTTATTTATTACATAAGTGACGAATTACAATGTAAAGTTAGAATTATGTAGATTGAAATTAAAGTATTTATAAACTTAAAATTTGAGCTGTTAAGGAATTGAAAAACTTTGGCTAAACATGTATCACTTTCCTATAAAAAAAAACACACAAGCAGGAGCTGCCGTTCGCTATGACACCTTTTCATTCCTTTAATTGTCATGTGCACAGTCTTACGAGGAGTATTTTTCTTTTTCTTTGTTGAATATGCTCCTTGCCTTTGGAATCACCAAGGAATGAAACAAATTATATAGAAACTGCCACAATATAAAAACAAGCAGCGAGAGTCACTTAAGTCTTAAAAGACAAGTATACTGCAAACATTGGCAGTAGGTGTGGAAAACATAGCGCTTAGGCTGGTTTGCCGTGCGTTTAGTGTCTAACTTGTTGTTGTTGTTATTACCACTTCTACGTTCATTCTTGAATTTATTTTTAAATTTGTCTTGAATTTATTTTTAAATTTGTGAGATCATCTGTTCGTGTTATTTCTGCGCATTGTGTCGAGGCTTGGTCTTATTCATGTAAATAATAAACCTACTAGCATCAGCTGCTTACTTTTATTTTCTTCTTTCAGTTTGTATTTGTCCGCTGTGTTGCTGGTGGTATAATGCCAGTAAATCAAGAATAATATAACAAAAATACAAAACAAAAAAAAAAAAACCACTTCAAGAGACTGGTCGTGTAATGAGACTGGACAAATTTGTCAGACAGAAGACATCATATCTCAACAGTTTTCAAACATAAAAAATCGTTGGGCTTAGTAGGAAAATGTTGTGATTATTGTGTTTATCTCTCTACAATTATTAGATCTAAGTTTTATCTGAAAATGTATTCAGAAAATCAACATGATTAAAGATACTGAGTATTTTGGTATTGTTTAAATATGCTACGCATGTGCCACGCTAAATCTATAATTTTAAAGGGAAAGAAATAAAACTTATTTGAACAACAGCCGGTAACGCAGACTCTTAACGTAATATTGAATACTGTAACGATTGTAATGGGCAACTATAACATATGTTACAAGCTATCAGATATTCGTCTTCCGTAATTCCAAATTCTCCATTTATTAATGAATGAACATAATAATATGTTTATTTTTCCAAGTTAGAGGTATTTTGACTCCCGAAAAGGGCCACATCTGCAAGAGACTGATGTAGTGCTCTGATTGACAAACAAATACTTGTTACGCAGTAAGAGAATACAAATGTAATTTTAAAAATGCTTTTATCTTTTCAATAACGGAATCTATTTTAACATGGCTACGTATAATTTTTTTTACACATATTGTATGATGATCAAGAAAAGTATTATATATGGAACAAATTTAACGCCAAACATACAATACACCTGTATTTCATATCTTTAAAAACATGAAACGAAGAACATATTCTCTACATATTAAATTAGAGAAGGTGGCTTTTGCTTGACAGTCTGTTTGGCTCTAAGATTAAGGCTCGAACCAGGGACCCAAACAGAATTTTGTGCTGGTTTCCCCTGAGTAATGGAAACTGCTATAAACTAGTATATAATTTCTCTTGCCCTTTTCCCAAGGTTTCGTCCCTTCTCTGAAACTCCTCGAGGAGCTGTCCATACCGTAGTCTGATATTGTGACAAGCAGGCAGGGAGTAAAACCATGTACGGACTGACCCTTGTTGGTTCACGTAAATAACATCAACGGCTTGGTTGGACTGGGAATCGATGTTTGCGAGTAGGAGATACTACTCAAATTCGTCTAAACATTTTGCAGCATCTTCATGCATATAACTTGAACATTTCTTAACAGTTCTTTCTACAACTGCAGCTGTTTAATGATAAATGTTTGTGTTCCAGCCATATCTGCATGGGAACCTGATGTACTTGCCGATGGTGGCGGTCCTGATGGTACAAAAAGCTCATATTACCATCGTTTCTCTCTTCAGCAGGGGTTGAAAACGGATTTGTTGAATTTCGATCCATTTCCAGTCCAAATGGTATCAAACTCGAAACACAATTGTCCGTTTTCTCCCACGTACGAACATGTGGTCTTGCTACATATATATACGCGGTTTCGGTTTCGGAGCCTTAAGAAGAAATCACGGAATAATTCGTAAACATTTTGAATCATCCTTATACTGCACTGAAAGTGAAAACTTCAAACTAGTCATGGGTGCAGAAATTTGTTCTGTGACAGTTTATTTATAAGTACTACGTTTCGCTTACCTTGTTCATAACGTCATCTGATTCAGAGCGGTTGATAGAGCGACTCTCGCAGCCATCGTAGAGAAGAGAAAAGAATGTATGGTGACACAAAATGACAACAATAGCAAATATAATAAATAGTCATCTTATTAGGAACCAATATTATTTTTTTTTAAATCTTATATTTGTGCTTAATTTTCTTAATAGAAAAGAAGTAGCAAATTTGGATGTATACACTTTTTATGCTGGCTCTAAAAGAAAATTAACTGTTAACTTATAAATTAGGTATGTACACAGATGAATAATACTTGACGCTTTCTTTAAACATCTCTACATTCTGTCATGGTTTACATTGGCAGTTCTGGATGACAGGGACAACCGAAGATATCATTCCGCCGCAAGACTCTTACTTCGGTGTAATATTTATAATGAACTCAGTGATTGCAACCTTGAGCACAACATTGTGCCCAACTGACGAACTCGATGTAATCATTGTGTTTCATTGCATCGAGCTGTTCTTGTTTGCACACACAACAGGGTTCACCTTCCTCTACAAACTCAGAGTCATCCATTTGTTCCGATTCCCCTACTGATATGACCTGCTTGCCCGATGGACAAGCCATATTAACACAGTCTGGCTGGATCTTAAAAGGGTGTCAACTTTATTTTTGCGCGGTCTTTTTCGAACCCTCTGATACTAAAGATTCCTCAAGCTTTAGCGTTTTTCCGTTTTCTACATTTTTCTCTGCTTTTTTTTATGATTGCTTTTCAAGATATCCTATTATTTCCTGCACAATGCTATCTTCTGTTATAGGCTTTCCACCAACTACAGCCGTTAGGACTTTGCGTTTCACAGTGCTCGACTGCTTGGACTCAGAGTTTGAGAACCTACTGTTTTGTCATCGTCAGGAAGAAAGCATCCGTTATTTTATGGAGAGCTGGCATTTTTGGCGTCGGTAACTGTGTTGGAATCAGAGTCGTGCTTTGACCTTGGAATACTGTACCTGGTATGAAAGGACAGATGGATTAAAGGGGTAGGTTCCACATTTTTTAAAAGATGATGGAAGATTTGTTCCAGACAGACTTAAGTTGTAGGCTCTGCATGCTATCTCACATATGGTGTGCTTAGGAACAGATGATGATCTACTTTCTAGCATCAATTTCGCTCTTTTTTTATTGTATATCTTCTGAAACGATCCAAAACATCCGACGTCAAGTGATTGTTGAACATGACTAGTGTGTGGTTGTAATACCAAAAAAAAAATATATTATGTTGTTTTGCACAATCGATGATGGCCAAAGATACGCGTGATCTGTATCCGTCATACAAAACAAACAGTAGCTGGGATGGATCACGCCCTTGTACATAGATGATGAAATGTTCCTCCAGATATTTTTGAATACTTGACCATTAGACCATCCACTCCCACTAACAGTACCAGAAACCAAGTTGTTGAACCCTCAAGCAATTCATTTCTCATTCTCTTACCCGGAAATACAAAATAAGCTCGAATAGATGTACCTAAAGCATTTCCAGTCACATTATATGACATTCTAGTGGTAATTGCGATCGGTTTTGAGTTTGTATTGGCGACTACAAAAGGAGGGGTATGATTGTCGGAAATGGCCTTCTCATCGATGTTGTAAATGTACTGTGGTTTCTCCTTCAGGTTATAAGTGTTCATTATGTTGTCCAGTTCTTCAAAATTAGCGGTCACTTTCTCTCTGGAGGCGGCGTTGGCACGTTCGATTGCGAGAGATCTTGGCTTTTTAACTGCTAAATTAGACCAGCGCGATGTTAAGTTGCAGTGATAGCGGATTATCCTTCTCACGAAGTGCAGTGTCAATAGCATAATCAGTGCCCAAATTACATACATCTGAGCGGGTATAACCATAGCCTACTCTCGCCAAAACCGAAATGTTGTCTACAAGGCTGGCTTTCTGCTCCAACGAAAAAAATGGACTTGGCCCCGATTTAGCGGTGTCAATGTCCACTTCACCAATGACACGTTGGCGTAAAGTTGTTTCCGGAACACTATGCAACCTTGCCGCCCTTTTATCTATTTTTTCTCATTAACATCGATGTATGCTTTAGTTATAGCTTCTGGGTCATAGCAACGATAGTGTCAATGCAGTTTTCCACCATTCTGAAAATACCGGAGAACAAACCAAGTTGCACCAAGGGTTTCAATACATTGACAAATATGGAACAATAAAGACATTTTGAATGGGTATGAAAGTGTATTAGCAAATTTTTATGTTTTTTATTTATTTATTTATTTTTATTTTTTTTCTTTCGGAGGGGGGGGGGTATTGTTATGCATAATGTGTGTACTTACGGCATCCAGACGAACTCGAAGCATTTTGTTAACTTGTCAACAAAACTTCTGAAAACTGAGTCAACATATGCCTATTATCACACGACACCAACAAAATAAAATGGCCGCTGACCAAACTGCAAATAACAACGCCACCTTGAATAACGTTGGTCTGTTTTATCAATATACGTGTTGTTTCATGATCAATCTGAACGTCTGCGGCCTTTTCCATCACATGCTCGAAGAAAACAAAAACCTCGGATGTAATAACTGAACTGCCCTCAAGCCTGTGGTTGCAGGAATAACATTAAAAATTAAAATAACATAAAATTCAAATGTGCAGGTATTTCATTGTTTGTTGAAACGTTGTCGAGTGTCATTTTCAAAAAAAAAGCGTGTTATAAGGTTCTGTTCTTCGCAAATCTAGCCGGATGGTCATCCGCCACAAATTTACCAATTTGGGAACCATCACTACGACTGCCTCTGAGTCTCTTTCAGCGAGTCGAAGTTATTCGACTCGCATTGGAAAGAGACGATGATGGTTTGATGATATAACGTAAATTTGGCGCACGTTGACCTTGCATTAAAATGACAGGGGACCTAAAATGGGAATTTCTCAGTCATTACCGTTAGGTATAAAATATTTTTAGACCGAAAGTTGACGCTTCGGAATCCTCTGTTATTATCGTTAGACCGTAAGCTGACAATTCGGAATTCTCGATCATTTATATTATGACTAAAGGTCTATTGTATGACGTCATATCCGGTTTTAATATAATGTCGTAACCAAAAGCAAACACTGAAATTTTATTTTTAACCTGCGTAAAGACTGAAAGTCTACTTTTGAATGACTTTAAATAGATTTCTTAGACTAACTATGAATTCTTTAGTCTTAAAATCGGTTTTCATGATTATAATTCATTATCATTTCAATCTTAGGTCGACGGACCCCATGTTTTGACTTTAGGAAAAAAAAAATTGCAAATATTGCTATATTTTTGTTGTTTAAAAAGAAAAGAAAAACAAAACAACGTAATTTACTAACTTTTTTTAACTCTTGTAGAAAAAAAACAGAATTATTCTTTCAAATTAGGGATTAAAGGAACAAGAGTTACCTCCCTTCTTAATCAAGGGATCAAAGGAATTAATGCGTTACCTCCCCTTTCATCTCAGGATAAAGAGGGCCGCATGAAGTGCAAACATAAAAAACAATACAAATAAAAATAATAAGATTAAAGTTAAATTTAACATCAAATTAAAACTTAAAAAAATATTGTTTTAGCAAAAGAAACAAATACAAATAATAACAATTAGAATTAAACACAATTAAAATGAAATATAAAATAAAATAAAAATTAAAGTAAAAGTAAAAAAGGTAGAAATTAAAATTAATAGAAATTACAATTTCACAAATAAAAAAAATGATAAAAAATCTAAAATAAATACAAACGAAATAAATAAGAAATTAAATTTTTAAAAAAATAAGATAAATAAAAATAAGTTAACATTTTTAAAAAAGTACATAACAATAAAAAGTAAGAAACTGTCAGTAAGGAATTAAGGGAAGAAAAATTTACCTCCTCCCCTTCCCGCCAAGGGATAAAGAAGGTCCCATACCCCCTAAAGCCCCCCCCCCTTCTCAAAGGAAGCGGGGGGCGGGAGCCGGTTGAACCATAGAATGAATATTACTAATAGGTAAACTTGAACATGAAGTATTTTGAAAAGTTTCACAAGAAAGAATTTATCTGCATTTTCCGTTTGACTTGTAAAAAAACGAGAAATATTATAAGTAACTTACGGAATTTAGCTGACAATGAAAAAAAAACTCTGAAACATATATAAAAAAAAAATAACATAAAATTAATTATACGAAACTTTCTTCAATATAGCATAAAAAAACCCCACACAATTCCACGTATTTTTCTGTTTGAAGAGTAAAAATATGAGACAAATTGCTATTCACTTTTTGTAAATTTCACCTATATGGCGAGAAAGGAAATTTCCATGTATTTTTCAGTTTGAATTTTAAAAATGTGAGAAAAATTTGAACCAATTTTTGAAGAAAAAGAAATTATTCTGTATTTTCCGTTTGAAGAGCAAACCTTCCTGTTTGACTTGTAACAAAACGTTTATTACTGAAAATCTATTGATTCCAGATTATAAATCATAGTTAAAAAAAATTGTTGTTTTATTTTATGAGTTCTTCTAAGTCAAAATATTATATTTATTTTTATTCTGATAAAAAAAATAATGTATTTATCTTCTACATTTCCCCACCTAGTCATCTTGAATTAAATGTTCTTTTGCCGGATGGGTTTGTGAAAATTCCCGTTCGATTTGTAATAAAACTG
Source organism: Margaritifera margaritifera (assembly GCA_029931535.1). Lineage (NCBI taxonomy): Eukaryota > Metazoa > Mollusca > Bivalvia > Unionida > Margaritiferidae > Margaritifera > Margaritifera margaritifera. The sequence goes on along the minus strand of JAQPZY010001625.1, from coordinate 1,606,204 downwards.
CAAATCACAGCCAAAATTATTTTCTCCTATCTCAAAATAATATTTCATTTTTATTCTAATTTAAATATAGAATATTTATCTTCTATATTTCCCCCACTAAGTCATCTTGAATTTTCTAATAAATATGATATTGCCAAATGGATTTCTAATAATTAAAAACGTTTTATTGCTGTTAAAAGTCTCCAGATTCCAGACTACAAATCACAATTAAAAAAAATTATACGAGTTTTCCTATATCAAAATAATATTTATATTTGGATTATAATAAAAAAAGAATTTCTTCCTATTAAAAATAATGTCATAATTCTCGACATTTCCAACCAACCATCGTGAATTTACGATTCAAGAACCTAATGCACTTTTCCAGATCAAGGAAGATACAGTGTTACAATTTTGATATTAAATTTAGTAACTTGATACTAACTTTAGTAATAGGAACTTATTTATCAACCTTGTTTTTTTTTCATTCTAGTGGCTATAACTTATTCACATAATACGTACGATGGAGTACTAACGACGGTTAGACTAAATGGTAAGTTATTTTATTTAATCTATTTACTCTAGATCGATTTATTATAGGATTTCCTGTACTTTTTAGGTACACATTTCTGTATCCTTTCTTGAATATTTTCTATTTGCGTCCATCATATCCCCTTATCTAAAGATCCTTTCTTTAAGAAATAATTAGTTATTTAGACCGTGCGATCGCGGGATTGTGTCTTTCTTTAAATATTTTTGTATACATCATAAAGAAAAAAAAAATCCATAAAGATTCCATCATAAATTTTCCGTAAAGATTCCATTCTGAAATTAATCAACATGTGGTGAATTCAGTACATGAAGATATTCCCCGTACTTTATTTATTAAATTATTATTTTTATTTTTATTTATTTTATATTTTAAATATTTATTTATTTTTATTAATATTTAATTTTGTAATTTAAAATTTGATCTTTATTTTTATTTTATTATATATGGCGGAGGGCCCTCTTTATCCATCCTATGGAAGGGGAGGTAACTCTTCCTTTAACCCAAAGTTGGAAAGGGAATTTACTCTCTTAATTATGTTAATCTCTTATATGAAAGGGGAGGTAACTCTTTCTTCCTTTAATCCCTTGATCAAAACAAACATTCTTTTGTATCCTACAAATTGAAAAAGCAAGTAAGATGTGATATAGTTTTTTTATAACGTTTTCTTTCCAAAAAATCAAAATAGGGCGTCCATTGACTTAACATTAAAATGTATTGAAGTTTAAGTCTAAAAGACCGATGTTTAGACTAAATAATCCATAATCAGTCTAAAAATTATACTTCAGGTCATAAAAAGTAGACTTTTAGTCTTGACGCCGGTTGAAAATAGACCTTCAGTCTTTTCTTCCAGTCTTGACGCCAGTTAGCATACTTAACCGATCGAACGTCATAAAAAAACAGGATATGACGTTACAGAAAGAGACTTTCAGTCTTGATGCTGGTTTAAAATAGACCTTTATTCATGACGCCGGTTATTATACTTAACAGTAATGACAGAGGATTCCGAATAGTCAACTTACGGTCTAATGATAATGACTCCGGATTGCGAAGCGTCAACTTCCTTTTAAAGGTCTAAAAGTACATTATACCTAACGATAATGACATACATATTCCCCTTTTCGGTCACTTGTCATTGTAATGCAAAGTCAACAGACGCCAAATTAACGTCATATCATCAGTTGTTACATGTAATGAAAGAAATTTCTGTTCGAGGTGATGTCAACCAAAAGAACATAGTGGGGAAACAGAAGCACAAATAAAAAGTTATCACTGGAAAATTAATTTTATTCATGGCTACATAATTTCGCGGTTTCCTATTGCCAAGCTTTTGTCCATCTATAAAAATTGTCCGAAACATCTGCCAACGGTATTCTTATTTTTTGCATGAAAAACAATGGCGGGTGTTTACTTTTTCAGATAGATTCCCCATGCAAAACCTATACTCAGGCTCTAGAGAAGAAAAAAAAGTTCTATATGGTCCCCATCAACAATAATCTCGCGTAGCACGTTGGGATCTGAGCCATGCGATGGTCTGGTTCAACGAGACTAATATTGTGTGCAGTATTATAGTCTCGTTCAACCACATGTATCGCTTGTGCTCTACAGGATTTCCGCCAAAAGTGTCTGGTAAATATACTAGATTGTTTATGGACTATTAGGCAGATCCATTACGTTCGTTATCTCTATAGCTGTAGCCGTTGCTTTGATTGGATGCACGAGGAAGAGTTTTAATCTGTGACGTTTTAATGTTTATCCATGCGTGTTACACAGAGCTTTCAACAGACGGGGAAAAGCCTAGGAATAAACAACAATATAGCAATATTGGTTAACGATAAATTATATTTATAAGGATTAAATTAAATCACTACATCAATAATTAAATAAAATGAGAAAAATTCCTTTCACAGCAATACAACGACAATTTTAACACCAATCTGTGTTTAAATAAGAAACGTAATTTAGTTTCTAAGAAGAGTACCCAAGGGGAGTAAATCTTGCTGTAATAAATTTTCATTGAATTTCATATAAAAATCCAGTATGGCAAAAGGGCCGTAATAGTCTCATTCCGTCTGCGAGAATGAGATGTGTATAGTCTACTCAAACAACGGGAACAGGAAAAGTGATTTGATTATTTCATTAGCTGAAAAGATGAAGCGAAGTAATATATATATATATATATATATATATATATATATATATATATATATATATATATATATATATATATATATATATATATATATATATATAATTGTGACGATCAGATAAACATGGACGGTTTCATTGGCTGATTGCACTGGCGTCTGGTAAATTGAAACATTGATGTGTAATATCTGTTTAATATTACAATATAATTTTGCCTTAAATGATTGCAGAAAGAATGTCTAGAAAATGTTTTTATAGCTTTCTTGATGTGGTTGTTCCGGTTCTGCAAGATTTGACTGGTCCCCTGTCACAAGTAAAACTACAGAGCTTTTCCTGAAATAATACGATACGCGTCTGAAAGTAGGGAATTTTGTTGAAGGATTTCCATAGAAGAATGAAGAGAGTATATCAAACGCTGTACATATAAACTGTTCTTGACAGACAATATATTACGATGCTCACAGTCAGCAAAATGACGAAAAGTCAATCAAATTGAAGAAGTCTGAAATACGCTAAAGTGTTAAACCAGACTGGAAACGTGTGAATGTCTGCATGTCAAGGCGTTGTCTGTTGTGTTAAATCACAGTGATGTCATCAGCTTGTTTGTGATGTGTCATGGTGGTGCTGATGTCATTCATACTGCATTTATAACCACGTGATCAAACTAACCAATCAGTTTTCCGGCGAAAATGCCGTCTGACGACTGAGCCCGTGACCTGTTCCAACTTTGCGCACTGCTCCTTCAGAAGATACCATAAACGATGACCCTGCCTGCACAAGCCGTTTGACACCAATGTCAGGCTGTTTTGAAACGTCATTTCTGTTATTTTAGCGATGAATTTGGGATGAAACGTTAGATACATTTACTATGACAGCTCTAGATCTGGAGCTTAAGCAGTATATGTTCGATAGCTGCCATTCGGATCACTTCGGCTATTTATGAAACAAGGATTGACCGAGAAGTTACGAATGATGGAACTAATTTGTTTCATTCGAAACCTCTAGTTCAATCATACAGTCAATCCAATGATAGGAATGGCCGAGCTGGTCCAAATAGATTGGGTTTCTTTTTTTGCAAGAAATTTTCGGCAAACAAAATGTGTGATTTTTCTGTATATTACTGCGCTTTTTTGCATTTTTGTCTCACAGAAACAGCCGATGTAGTTTCGAATGCCAGCTTTGGCGACATTATATTGGCGGTGCTGAAATTGGGACACCGTACCGGTGTACTACAAAGTTTGACCCAAGCACCTTCTATCGGCAGCAGCGATTCATGTAGCAATTTACCAGACCCTCTTATGGCGGATATTTCATGGAATCTCTTGAGAGTCTGGTCGAACGAGACTATGCAGTATTATTGGAAAGGCTTCATGTTTAGTCCTGAGTCCTGGACCTTTTTTGAAATCCTCAACAGACATAATTCCAAATACAGCTAATCTTCACCAGCTACATGCCTAACTGTCGGTCACTAAATATATAATTAAAATGTCAACATACAAAATGTGGCACAGATAAGATAGTGTTTAATTGCATTTTGCTGGTTTCACACCACAGTATACCAACTTCAACGTCCTGTTAAGGTTGTGTCACTCACAAAAGAAATCAGTTTCAGTGGCTTTCATATCAATTGGTAAATCATTAATGAAAAGGAGAAAGAGCAAAGGGCCAAGTATAGAGTCTTAAGGGACTCTACTTTTGACGTATTGTAAAGAACGTGTTGCATCGGCCACATAAACGTACTGTTGCCTTCCTGTTAGGCAAGAATCGAACCAAGCAAGCGAATTATCACTGAATTTGTATGCCTTCCGTTTTTTCATCAATATTTCATGATATACTAAATTAAACGCTTTTTGAAAATCTAAATAAATTGCTCAGGTTGTTTTCCGTCATTTATAGATGTTAACCGTGTGAGGACAGTTTGGCATGAATGCTTTTCTGTGAAACCTTTTTTTGCGAGTTACGTAGAAGATTATATTTCTTTAATAATCGGTGAAGATGAAGAGCAATGTGTTTTTTCAAACATTGTACATAAGGTTGATAAAATTGATATAGGTTGATAATTGTTTGCTAACGATCTATTACTTTGCTGAAAGACTGGGAACACCTTGGCTATGTTCAGATTAGTTGGTAAGATTTCCCTATCAATATTTGTATTTATAGAACTAGCAATTGAAGGGGCAGCAACCTGAGCTGATAGTTCCAGTATATTTGGTGAGATTTAATTTAATACTATTGCTTTGATGCCATCAATTTTCTTTAAAATATCAGTAACATCTTAAACAATTATGTAAGAGATATATGAGATGGGACTTCCGACTTAACATAATCTACAAGGAATGAACAATCTTGTGATATAAAAGAATGTTTTCCAAGTTTTGAAGTTAATGATGTGGAAAATTTTTTTTAGGTAGAGTGCACTATTTGATGGCTCTGCACTAGTATAGCTGTCTGTTTTAAATTCTGAAGAGAAATCAGAAACTTTCAACTTGAATTAAAATTACGAAACTGTTTCCATATTTTTCTGCATTCACTTTTCTTCTCAATTATTCTTGAAATATGATCCCTTTTTAGCAATAGCGATTAATTTTGTTTACTACAATTCTGTGTTATGTTTTGTTACTTCTTTTGTCACACAGTTTGGGATAGAAATCACGCAGTTTTAGAGTTAAACTAGGCAACTTGCTTTATTTTCTTGACCCTTAGCATGTCGATTTAGGAGAACAAGAAATGGTGCAGTCCAACGTTGTACATCAATGCCTGGATTTATAAAAGTAGGTTGACAATTACTTCGAACATATTTTAAGTCGTTCACAAAGGTATCTTCATGGAAATGGTTATAGGATCAGTACTTTATAGTGGTATGGGCCTTTTTGAATGGTGTTCAGGACTTGTTTCTTGGGCACAGATAAGATAGTGGTCATTAACAGAATATACGTACGTATGTAAGCATGCAAACATTCATCCATCTATCCATCTATTTTGCACTTTACTTACCTAATTATCTTATTGTTCCTTGCTATATGAGCTCTGAGAACTTTTGACTTGTTGCATTTAATCAGTTGCTACCAATTTAGAACTGAGTTTTTGATGGCTTATCTATTCACTCATCTCTAATAAGTTGCCTTTTCTGCGTTTGATTGCCTCTACGTGGCAATTCATACTGACAGTTAAAGACTGCACGTTGGTTATATTGAATAAATGAGAACTCAGTAACATCGCTTAGTTCGTGGCCAGTTACCGATAACAAAACATTTTAAGATGTTTACAAGCTTTCTGTGTGTTTCACAATGTAACACACTCATTGATATGTAACAAGCGAAGAGGCAATCAACACTGTCCGAAAAGCCAACTTTTCGAAGTTGTTTCGTATTAATTAATCACTACATCTCACAATAAAAAGAAACGCTTGGGAATAATTTAAAATGTTTATTAGCAAAAGAAGTCAGAAAAATAAATATTTTTATTTTTACGATTTTGCACTACAAATACATAACTTCAAACAGTGGAAGACGAACAATGGAATCATAAGGATACACCTTTGTATGGAAGAAAATGGATTTACACATATATTTAACATAACAAAAAATACACTAGCATAAAGCTGACACAGTGACAACAAAAACCTGCATAATTTAAATGCACGCGTATAAAAGTATATTGAATGCAACTTATCTGAAATGGATTAATTGTCACGTCAGTGCTGAATGTTTCGAGAAGAGTCTTTCATCCGTTTAAGAACAAGAAGCTTACACCTTATGATGATTCAGAGAATAAGAAGCCACGTGTCCATAGGCTTGCACTTCACTAAACATTTTTATCTCTCATTAGATTTGTTGAAATGTAGTGTGGTGTTTCACAGAACCAATCTGGATATGCCTAAAAAAAATCAAAACATTTTCGACAAGAGAATGATAACTCCAGCTTTGTGCACATATCTTTTGCGACGATTAACGGACTATGCGTAAGTGTTCAACAATTCAGGTCAAAATGAATGTAAATTATTGTGGGTATCATTAAAATAATAAATACATCCTTTTTTATTTCTTTCTAAAAGAAATCTGCGAAGAACAAGATCGCTGCCAAATGTTTGGGTTATATGAGTGAGTTTGCTCCAGAAAATTCTCTCCAAATATGTTGCCTTCAATCATATGAATGTAAAATGAAGAAAACATTGATATCTGCCGAAAATTTGGATGGAATTACAGATTTATAAAAACAAAAAATGTAAAAATTGCATTTTACAAAAACATTTAGTGCAAGAAAGGTTGCAAAGCATCTGCCAGTTTAGATCCAAACATTTGAGACGTATCTGCCTTGAAGATTTATGGCGGTGTTACTGGTATTTTGGGCATCAATTCTACCGGGACGCATCTGGCGAACAGAAACTGAAAAAGATGAAAAATTACAAATACTCAGATGTCATAATCTACATTAAAAGATCATTCGTAAACACAATAAGTTAGCACTTTTAATGTCACGCATTTAAAACATTATCTTTTCCATGGGTAAAGACGTTGAGGAATGCACAGACAATTGTCTTTCCCTTATTTTTTGTATTCCCGTCCGATGCGAATATTTTGCTCAAATATTTCTTTATATTCTAACGAACCATGTCATATCATAATAGAACTATATACGAACTCTTATAGAATTTTGATATTTTGCAGGTCTTCTTGTCTCTCTTACCTCGTTCATTTTACCGTCGAATCCATCGGAGTACTGCTGAGCCTTGTGTTCACAAGCTCCAATCATCAAGGGCACGATACCAGCTATCAATTTACCTGCAAAAAGAAAGTGGTCAAGTTCATTTTCATCGTTAAGGATACTAGTGACGATGTCCAAAAGTTACTCTTGCTATTTTCTTGCTGATTATAATTTTGTTCTGCAATAAATTTCCCCTACATGACCCTTACGCTGGGGTATTCTAACCGTCTTGACACTGTGCAGTAATCATTACGTACAACATCAATAAAGAAGTGTGGAAATGAAACTGTAATTAAAATATGGGTATTTTAGTTCTAAATGATTACTATTATTATATATAACGTAAAGTTTGACACTTTATGTAGATTTAATGATTACTGAAAGCTTCTGATACTCTTACGTCATACGTTCATCCAGTAGCGTGGTGGCAGGTGTAAAACAGATAAGGCCACGTGCATTAGCAAATAGGGTACGTGCGTTTTGGCGCCCCTACAAGCGCGATTTCGGCGCCCTCACAGCTGAGGCCATGGCCCCACTGTGGCACCTTGCCATCACGCCACTGTGTTCATCTCTGTAACTCGCTTTTAGGAAATATGGAAAAAGGAAAGAAAGAAAGAAATGCTTCTATCAGACACCTGATTCAAACTTAATGGAAAAGGATATGTCTGTCTGACGAACATCTCCTTTATATGAATCATTCATACTGACCAATAATTGCTCGTTACAGCAATTAGGAATAATTTTAATGTTTATTGTTGACGATTAGCTTTATGAGTTCACGTTTAACGTTGTATATATATATCATTTGATAACCACGCAATATTTGTAATATGTAATCTATAAGCATGTAAATGCTTATGATAATAAACTATTGAATTGAACTGAATCTATTATGGCATTGTGATATCTTAAAAAAAACAACAACAACAACAAAATCCCCCAAGAAAACGGGAATACTGCGCAAATAAACTGAGCTTTCTAAAATTATCCACCTTGAAGCGGAGCATCGGCCTGGAATAAAGGGGTCCGGGTCGTGTTTGAATCAGTAATTTCTACGATAGCCTTGACTGTTTGACCATTGTAGCTGAGGTAAAGAACGTTGCGGGTTCCGTCCTGCAATAATAATAATAATAATAATAATAATAATAATAATAATAATATAATAATAATAATAATAAAAACAGCAGTAACAGCAACAACAGCTTAATTAATCCCATCTTGGAGTTACAGTATATTGTTCTTGAAATCTAGTGGTTATTCTACAAGCTTTGCTGTTATTGGCTGTCATTAAAGTCATATGTTACGTACTGGAAACTGTTTCACATGTTTAAAATTAATTCCTAACATTACATTAACTAATTAAAGGCATTCAATGCACTGAATGTGTGCTGTTCTTTTCTTTCGGCATACTTTTATTTTTACAAAGTAGATGCTCGTATGAAGCAGAGATGCACTTATTGACCAGTGAAACAAGAAAAACAAGACAACGACTGCAAACAGATGGGAAAAGAATGTACTTCTTAATGCATCTAACTGACCATACCTGGTAAGGTAATGTTATCTTCGCTTCTCCCATATCCGATTTTAGCTCAATGAGGATATCGTGAGTGGCTGGGTCAAGTCGAACATCAAAAGAAGGTCCAGCGGGCTTATTGCCATTGCTAGACATGGTTCTGCAGTTTGAAATAAGGATCTGTTTCCTGGCAGAGGTCACAGGGTCGGGGGTGAAGGACAGCTTGGTGAATGTACTTCCAAAGGCCACGTGGTCGTATCGTCTGATGATAATGGCAGAGTCGCCTCCCTTGAAAGTGGCGTATGGAGCTAATCTAGTGGGCAGCTTCAGGCTACGGGTGCTCTCCAACCAGGCGTTTCCGGCTCTGTCCACAAGACCCGTGCTGTCGAAAGTGATATTCATGTCCATCTTGCATTCTGAAAATAATGTGATGGTGTTTGCTTTAAAGCTTTCTCGGGCACATATTGTTCATAAAATTTAAGTTTCATCACACAGAAATAACACTGGGTACCACCGCTTAAAAACCCTATGAAAAATATTTCACAAAATCAATGATGAAATCACAAAAGTGGTCCAGGGCGCCTACTTCTATATACTACTTTAGACAAAATCAATGATGGGGGCTATTTTATCACTTTGTATATAAAGGACATTCATTGTATTTAGAAACTTAACTTAAAATTATTCAGCCGTTCATTGTATTTTATCAGAAAGTGTTTTGATTTGCGTAACGCTATTGCAGCAGGTTATACTTCTTAGGCCATCCATCCCATTGTGCAAGGGAAATAGGTCTGCGAAATATCATGTAACTTTATTCGTAAATCCATGCATTTTTGTTTAGTATTTTTACCAGCTTCTCAAATTTGTAATGTAGACATTTCGAAGTTTTTCACCCCGTCATAATTAAAAATTCAATTGTGAAACAATATATGAGGGTTTCTTTTCTTTCTCTCCAAGATATGACCAAGCCGCGATCAAGATTTGTCTTTTTTTAAGCTCTCAAGACTCAAATCTGAATATTGTGAACAATGTACATCGACGTAGAGACGAAATCTGTGATCTATAGTGTCAACAAAATATGAAAGAAAATAAATTATCAACAGGTCAAAAGGTTTTGAAGGACGGGTTTATAGTGGTTTTTGGTGTTTTACGGCACAGCAAAACTTTTAAGGTTATATGGTTTGGCTTGGTTTAATTTTGTGGGGTTTAACGCCATTGTTTCAGGCTAAACATGACGGCCAGTATATTTGGTGGAGTTTATATGACACAGAGCAAAGTAGAGTGACGTGCCTGGCCCAAGGACACACCACGGCAGTCGATCCGGTCTAATACGAAGGTGGAATTCGAACTGCACCCTTCTGGTCAGGAGTCCAACGCCTTAACTGTTGAGTGACCGCGGCTCTTTTGAAGGATGGGGCAGTCTTTTATATTTTTAGGTTCTAACAACAGTGATTTGGAATGCTTCCTCTCTGATTCTAGTTTGTGACCTTTAGAGATGTCTCTCACACACATATACATACAAACACGCGCACAGAAAAGGGAATTGCATAGATATCATACTTAAATGACAATGGCTTACCACTAACGGATTGCTTCAATATGGAGCAGCTGCACGAGGTCTCGTTGAAGAGAGTTCCGGGAGAGCAGGGCTGAGGGGCGTGTTTAGGCAGGTAGAAATAGCTTCCCTCGACGTCATACCGCTTATATGCACACTCTGAGTGGAGACAAATATTAGTATTATCAATATAAAGAAAGACAGGCGGACTTACCGATAGGCAAATAAAATATACTTTTCAGAAAAAAGTCACAGACACTGTACATACATACATATATATATATATATATATATATATATATATATATATATATACATACATACATACATACATACATACATACATACATACATACATACATCCGGACTAAGCTGACCTGGATACTTATTTACATTGGAGAAAATCTTGGTATGACAATGCAGACAAGGATGCCTAACGTCACTTACACATATAGACCCTTCCATTATTGATCTATAACAAATGCATATTGGGTGTTTTAGGCTCAATGGTAGTGTATCGGCAGTTGACTGATGTTACTAGCACCATACTGCAATAAGCTTATATATATTAATATTTTTTTAAAAACTGTATTGACGGTCAAATTTCGTACTTTTCATTTCAATAAACTGATCTGGGCAGATCTCGTTGTCACAGGATGCGTCCTGGACGCACTCTGCAGTCTGGACATTATAGCGGTATCCCCATTCGCAACAAGCGGGTAGAGGCATGTGGTTCTCACAATGGATGTAAGTCCTACAGTTTCCGTCGTTGTATTCATAGGAGGTCACTGCGTCGTCAGAGCAAAGATCTGAATGTAAACAATGCCATGGTTACGAATTGGAAATGACATCCATAATGGGACATACTTTAAAGCAAATTTAGTGTTAAGAAAACGTCAAAAAAAAATTTGTTTAATTGCACTTTTATATGTTGAACACTCAACGTCATACGTTGTCATATCTAGTTTATATTTTCACCAAGGAATGTCAATATAAAGTTAATCAATGAATAAAAACCTTATTAGTAACAACTGATAATTGTCTGAAAATGTAGAGAAAATCTTTTGCTTACTTTTGCTGTATCATTGCTTTTATTGCATCATCTCAGGGATCTATGTCTCATGACATATAACACGCGTGAAAGATGACAGCAAGATAAATATTTTATCACAAAGATCGACATTAAATACTTACTGTCGAAGTTGATTGGACAGTTGGTGTTACAAGTGGCATCAGGGACACATTTTACTGTGGCAGCATCATAGCGCATGCCCGTTGGGCAGCATGCGGGCAAGGACTTCCGTTCAACGCAGTTCCAGTAAGTACGACAGTTACCATCATTATGGTTAACACTGGGGGCTCCGGTCAGGGAGCATTTGTCTGCAAGCACAATAAAATTGATTATCCCTGTATTTGTATTAATTGCTGTAAATGGACCTTTCAGGCTTGTTAAATGAACTTGAAGTAAAACGTTTAAAATTTGAGCAAAATCAAAGTTTTTTTTAGATAATTTGGCTTAAAGTTACTATATATTTCCTATATTTCAGTCCAGATTGTGGGAACATTTCCCTCATGTCGACCCACACTATTTAACATAGTCCAACTGCTTACACCAGGCCTAAGATAGTCATTCAACTGGCCATTGGTTATTAGATAAATAGATGCTAGGCGAGATTGATTCAATTGTCGGAAATGTCTATTTGATGTCAGCAGTTAAGAGTCAAATTGCTATTTAATCGAGAAGTCTTGTGCTGAATGCTTTTTGTGCGTGTGTTTTACGGCACAACACAACTTTGAAGGCTATATCCTGTTGAGGCAAGTAGGATAAAGTGTCTTCCCCTAGGACGCACCATGGTGGCCATTCCGGGCTGATTCGATGATGGGAATCGAACGCGCACCATTCTGGTCACAAATCTAACGCCTTAAGCACTGAGCCACCGCGGGTCTCCTTCTTGTGTTGAAGGCTTTCAGGACGTTAATATATCGCAAATAATCAGAATTAAACGTGTAATGTGAGCATTTGTTCAATATCGAAACAATAGTTATAATTAAAAGTTGCTGAATTTCAACATTTTTGTGTGATCCCTGGTACTTTTTGCGCCTCCATAAACAAAGAAAATTTGTATTCACGATATCAACTTAGTTCATTCATAGACGTCTTGGCAATCAAACACCATGTCACTCTCTTGTACATTTGGTTCAGATATATACATTTTTTTACAAGCAACCTTTGCTGACTGCAACGTTTATTATTTGTCAATTCAGTCAAACAGAAAATAGATCAAAAAGAAGAAATACAAAAGCCTCACCTCCCGATTCAAAATTGATAGGACAGGGCATGGCACAGTAAGGGTCTTCTACACACTTTTGACTGGCGTCATCATAACGCATATATGGTGGGCAACACGCGGGGTAGGACTTGCTATCATTGCATTTCCAGTAGGTTCGGCAGTTATCGTCTAGGTGGTCAATGCTTTTTTGGTTTAGGACCGAACATGGGTCTAGAAAAAAGAATTCATGCCAGATTAAATTTCAATGACGACATTTGCAACTTTACAAGTATCTACAAATATACGAATGCCCGAAGTACATAAAAGAAACAAATAGTGGAAAATAATAGAAGTAGATGAAAGCAAAACTGAAAAAAAAACGATTTGAGAAGGCTTGAAATCTCCATTTTATGAGCTTGTCATATGAAAGGAATGTGTATAGATTTTAAAAAAACTTATAATTATGATTTTGTTTGATGTGCAGTACTTGTTTAATTTGAACTAAAAATGAACTATATGATCTTGTCCTGTATATACCTGCTTTTACTCTGATTTCTATATTCTGTCTTGATACGTTTCTCGGGGTAAACATAACGACTTTGTTCCACTGCCAATTTCACAGAGAAGTTCACACGTAACATGCAGTTCATCATATATGCTCAAATAAGCAGCTTACCAATACTGAATTCGCAGGTGACATTCTTGACGTGGACACATGTATACTCCTGCTGGTCCCACATTGTTCCGAATGCACAGTCCATGATGATAGCCTTGTAACTGACTTCCGGTATCATCGAATCGATGATGCAATCGATGTAATTACGGCAGTCATTGGGATAGGGGACTTTACACGTGTGCTCCGTGCAACCATACTCAAAGCAGATAGCTAAAATTGAAAAGGTACAATGCGACCATTACATCAATAACAACAGCAACTACTACTACTACTACTACTACCACCACTAGTGCTACTTTCACTATTTGCGGTATGCCCAATTATCCCCAGCTACTCTAAGTTTCACCACAATAGTCGACGCCTGGAATGATTATGTAACATTAGTTATATTAGGGAACTAACATAGTTTTTTCTTTTTTGACAGAACGAAACTTGTTCAAATTCTTCAGCATATTAAATACAGTGTGACATAAAGATCCTCATTAAATTGATGCTACCACCACATTGACGTCGTATGATTGATAGTACAATGCATTTTTCTTAATGAATATCATATATGATGGTAAACACACAACTCAGTCGGCCCCTCTTTTGAAATTATGAAATAATTTTACCTCGTTTTCTTCAAAGAGCGGTATTTATTGGCTGTGTTTTTTTATTAAGAACGTATGATTGATGGAATTAATCGTCCCGTTGTTTTGTTTTTTTTTTGTTTTGTTTTTTTGCTTTTTTTTAAAATATTATTATTATTATTTCATTTTGACATATTAAAGTATACAACAAGTGTAATATTTGATTAATGTGTCGGGCTGGTTTAATATTATGTTGTAAATAGTATTTTTGTCCCTATTTTCTGCATTGTAGGGACTGTGAATAATAATACTTTCTATGTTAATCATGCAATATCCTATAAACTCGAATCACTTAGGACGTAGTTCATATGACGAAGGTATATATCACATAAAGGTATACATTTAGGACATAGTTCATATGACGAAGGTATGTATCACATAAAGGTATACATTTAGGACATAGTTCATATGACGAAGGTATGTATCACATAAAGGTATACATTTAGGACATAGTTCATATGACGAAGGTATGTATCACATAAAGGTATACATTTAGGACATAGTTCATATGACGAAGGTATATATTATATAATTATAAGATATATTGTTCAATGTATGTTTATGCTTTAAAATCCACTAGTAAAATAATTCAGATACGTACTATTTTTCATTACGTGATGTGGGAGTTTCCTGACATTAATCATGTAATTAAACTAACGTATGAATATACGCATGGACGATCAAGATCACATTCTCTCTGTTTTTTCTTCAATAAATAAATAACTAAAAACATGGTGACAACAACAACCAAAGCATCTTTACTGTTCCTGTTTTGGTAAATGATTGCATTGAATAATTAACTAATAACCTTTGTTATCTATCATCATCAATCAACGTAAAAAAATGTTAGTATTCGATAGTTACTATACACTTAATTTCAGTGAACAAAGCCTTTCTTGCCCATATGCGAAAATTACTTTTCTCCATAATTAATGGCACACTGCATGAAAGACCAAAGCAAGACAGTGAACGTAAGTGTACATCTAAGTGGGAGAGGTAAAACCAGGTAGATCACAATGATGATACTTGGATTAAATTCGCTTATCGGCAATTACAGTCATGTGTGATTACTTTAAATGTATGTGTTTGCACGTTGTTTAATTTGGAGTAAGACCGTATTTATTTTCTGCTGCACTCCGGTTGATCAAATTAGTTTCAATTTTAACATTTGTGGTACTAAGCGTACATTGTTGACGTAAACATTTACCAATATTAGTCATAATTTGCCTTCTATGGTCTTCATCAGTTTGCCTAGGCATTTTTTAAACAAATGTCCAGAGAACACCGCGTAGTCGCGAGCATATATGTCATATCTGGCAGGTAATCTGGCCTTACTGACAGGAGGTGGCCCGACATTTCCACCAAGGTGTGAAAGTTCACATCTGATAGCCTAGGCTTTAATGCAGTCAGAATTCACAATTAGGCTTAACAATATTTATCTGGCGTAAATGTTTATATAACGTCATACAATAAAGAATCAGAGTATTTAGAAACAAGCTCAAATGACTTTTGTTAATCCTTCTCCTGTTTCAATGTTCCAATTTCCATGAATATCGTATCACATTAACAATCTTATAGAGATTATGTTAGGAAAAAAGGCACATGAGTGAATTAGTTATAAATTATCTGGTTTTACAAGATGAATGTGGCACCATTTTGTGTTATATGACAATACTAGATTTTACATAGGAGCAGATATGTGCAAAAATGAATTACATCATGTTGGAATTTCAGTAATAATATATAAATATATTTTGTCAAATATAGTTTAGTGTCATTTGAATTTTGTATCACTCCGCACGTACAAACATCTACATAGTTAAAAACATAAGTTGGTGCGACATTATTATTGCTACAAATAAAACTGTATTCGGCTGTAATGTATCGGTAGCAAACGAGCTCCAGAACAGTATGAAATAGTCATGTAGAAGCTCTAGAACAGTATGGAATGGCCATGTAAGCAAGCTCCAGAACAGTATGGATTGGCAGTGTAAGCAAGCTCCACAACAAGCTCAACAGTATGGAATGTCACGATAGCAAACAAGCTCCAAACAAGCTCAAATAAAAGGAAATGTTTTAAAGCTACAGTTTTTGATAAGCACGCCAAATTATAGTTCACGAAAATTATGTAATAACAATGACGTGCTAGGACTAATCGATGCCATTTAATGCTGTAGATTTCAAATCAAGATATTCTGATGTATTAACAGAGATCAAGAAAACAAAATCATAAAACAATCATTATCTGCACTGACAGAGTTCAACGAATACCGGAAACAGACGTCAACATGCCATCCTTGTATAACAGCTAACTTGAAAGATAACAACATGGGAATTAGGTAAATGTATACGAAGCGTTCAAAATAAGAGATACATCATTATTATTACAGTACTATTTTGTTATTAAGATTGCTTATATCTGGCAATCATCTTCCTTCCAGCTCTTGTTCATTAACTTTCAGAATTTTTATTGAAGGTTTTTCGTATGACATTTGGGAACCACGCAGTATTTGTTATGTGTAATCTATGAGCATGTATATGCCTATTAAATTGAATTGAATTGGTGTTGGGAAGACGGAACAGGTGTTGAAATCATGAAGGCTTTATACCTGAGTTTGAGCCTCAGTTTTGTGTTAAATAATCAAAGATGACTTTACATTTGAAAAGTCAATTTTGGATTGGCTGTAACGGAGAATTGAATCTCATACTCAAGCTCAGACACCAATAATTTCATGGCTAGACCTTGAATTCATACAACTTTAAAACTTTCAAGATTGAGACTGATAATCTAGTTGAAACTTCAAGAGTATATATCTTAGAACTAATTGATAATAATTTGGTTTTAAATTTTCAGTTCTAACCACTTCTTTAGTATAACATATTCCTGCAGATTTTTTGAGTATTTACTTTCGGGCAAGCAAATTTTTTTTTGCGATGAAGTTTGGAGTAAAAGAGTATGATGCTCTGCTTTGAAAAGTTGTATGAATTCCATGATAAATTTTCATTAGAATACAAAAAGCTTGTGTTGCGAGTGAAAGGGTCAGCAAACTTTGACTTGGCAGAATCTGGAGAAGGTTAGACAAAATACGATCGCGGATCACATGGCGTTTTGAACAGGGATAAAACAATGAATATACATTGCTCATGCAATTTTAATATAATGACCATCCCGCTGCTTGCCACGGCAGTTGACTGGCCTATGTTTGATTACTTTGAATAACATTAATTTTGTACTTTTAAAGTTGCTTCAATCATTCGTGAAGTTACAAATAGTCATAAGGTCATAACAAAATTACAAAGGCAGTAAACGGGATCCTGCAAAATTGTCAATACGAGACCTCCATCCGAACTTTCCAGAAGTCTTTCCCTCTCTAAGCTTTCGATAATACTTTTGAAAGTTTGACAAATAAGACACAAAAATCAAATTATGTAATAGCTACAAAAAGTCTCCTTACCTGGGTCATGGTACCTAATTTTGTAGTAGGGACTTTGAGTCGTTCTCCTTGACGCCAGGTCCACCCCTACATCGGGTTGTAGATCTAAGGTCGTCGAGCCTGGAGGAACTAATAGATCTAATGTGGAAAAAAAAAATAATAATAATAATATCAGTAGTGGTGGTGGTAGTAGTTTTTTGTTTTTGTGGGTTTAACGCCATTTTTCAGTACTTGTATATTTGGTCAGTATATTTGGTGGAGAAAGAACCCGGAAAAACCATAGAAAGAACCAACGACCCACGGGAAGCTATTGGCAGGCTTTTTCCACATATCCACGTTGGCCGAACCGAGACTCGAACCCACGCCGACAGAGGTGAGATCTGTGAGTGATCTGTAAAGACGAGCGCCTTAGACCACTCGGCCACCTGTGGCCCCTAGCAGCACTATCATGGCAAAATAAGTTCTGATGTAGCTTCCGGTTTCAAATTACAGTTTATTCCACCCAATGAACAGGCATAAGGATAAAAAAAAAGATGGGAAAAATCATGGTATTATTCCAGCAATAATGAAAGCCGAGGATTTTTCCATAAGTAAGAATGTGAAGAAATGAAGTTAGATGATCGGTAGTTCCACAAGTATGTGTCATTTTCGTATAAAAATCCACTTGTCAGAAGATGTGAGTACAGGGTATCATAATATATACACTACGTATGGTTATTACCGTGGATATATTGCTACTAAGGAAACTGACTTCGTAATTCGCCACAGACAGCATCGTTAGTTGTCCAAATTTAATTGTGTGGTTATTATTACCAAGATTGTAAAAAGTAATAATGCAGTTTCGAGAATGTTATACTTCAAGCGTCCTTAACCCGCCCTGCTGGACATGTTTGAGGTTAGGTGTAAAATGTCTGGATGTTATGAATTTGGCAATAAAAACGTCACGAGGGCCCCGTTTTATGTCCCATTTTGGAACAGTCAATCATTACTTCATGATGTATAGATGTGTATTGTAATGTTTCTTATATGTAAATCGATCACGGTCTAGATCCACATGGATTCACACCGCTGGCCGCAATCATAAAAAACACCGATGGATAATTTTTTTTTAAAATTGTATTATATCACACGAGTCATAACAATAACACAGTGGTTTTAGGAATATGCACTGAACGTATAAATCTACATAACTATATCTGCCATTCTAAAAAATATGAATAAGGTTCCATAAGGTAATATAGAAAGGGGCAAATAAATAATTATATCTGCTTGTCCGTGGA
Source organism: Margaritifera margaritifera (assembly GCA_029931535.1). NCBI lineage: Eukaryota > Metazoa > Mollusca > Bivalvia > Unionida > Margaritiferidae > Margaritifera > Margaritifera margaritifera. Next base: position 1,587,463 of record JAQPZY010001625.1, on the reverse strand, counting down.
TAAGATATCAAACGAGGTAAAGGACCCCAAGTATATAGTATTAGTATGACTTTGAGTGGATAATTAAGGACCAAAATTGTTTTCTGGACACAACAGGTATCTGATAACACACACGCACACACACACACACACACACACACACACATAGTTTGAATAATACGATTGTTTTATTTCAAGTGTTACATCGAGGTTTGCGCCCTATTTACAAACACACACATGCACATAAACACACCAGCAACGTATGGCAGACAATTGCATTAGATGTCTTCCATGTGCCAGCTAAGTTTTCGAAAGGAAATGTGCAAGTTAGAAATGCACGAATATACATTGCGTATACATGTATTCTTAAATGTTTTGCTTTGGATAAGTGTTTGTTCTTATTTCATATAAAATGTTGCACATCAAAGTTTGTAACGTATCGTTATTAAAAGCGTCTGAACGCTGTTTGTATTTATTTCTTTTCTGTCGGTATATTGATAAATGTGACAGCATCGTTGTGCTCAGATTAGACGGTCTTCAATAGCATGATGACGCTATGTATATTGATAAATGTGACAAAATTCTTGTGTTCAAGTTAGACAGTCTTCAATTACATGATTACACTGTCTGTATGTTGACAAATGTGACAGCATTCTTCTGCACAGATTAGGCCAGGGGTCTCCAACACACAGCCGGAATACGGCCCGCCAACCTTTCACAACTTGTGCCGACTGGTTGTGGAAAACGTAGGCCAAGTTTATAAACGGCCCCGTGAGTGAGAAAAAAAATTGCAATGTGGCCCCTCACGCGAAAGGGTTGGACAGCCCTGGATTAGACAGTCTCCAATGCCATGACAACACAATCTGTGTATTGATAAATGTGACAGCATTCCTGTACTCAGATTACCATAATCACACTGTCTGTATAGTGACAAACGTGACAGCATTCTTGTCTTCAGAGTAAACAGTCTCCAATAGCATGATGAAAACGTTGCCTATCAATCATCAGACTTTGCAGACAATTTAAACGGATTTTACCTAAATAATGATACTCTCTTAAGTTAGTTTAAATACTTAATTACGAAATAAAGAATAAATTGCAAATTAAGATCAAATGAACATTTCAATGCTCCTAATGAGTAAAATGTCTCGATAGATGGAATCTATGATCTGAACCTAATATCACAAACGTTTCTTGTAATTTAAGGCTAGACTTAAGACATTTGATTTGTCAAACTTAAGGCAGATTTTTCATTCGATCGGACTTTTTACGCCTAACCTTAAGCATAGGCTGTTGGTGAAATCATTAAGACTGTTGATAAAATCCAAACCTTTGATTTCAAAAGTTTGAGTTTTCAAAAGACGCAAAAATGAAAAGAATCAAACAAGAAAGTGCAGGACATTTCAAAGAAATTTATCACACCTGTAGATGGCGAGACATATATGTAGATGTCACTTATCTAGCGGCGACGACAAAGGCGCCGTCGTCGTCAACAGTTGGTTATGGTTCTAAGTTAAAGTTTAAAACATATTTTGCTGTATCAGTCGCTGTATTCAAGTGAAACTTTGAGATAATACTACAAAATGCATATAGTTAGTACTGAAACACATATTTTGCGGTATCATTAGCTTTATTCAAATGACGCTTTGAGATAATACTACAAAATGCATATAGTTTTACCCTAATATGCCTAGACATAAAACTAGGTGATTATAACGTTTTTAACAAAAGTGACACCTCAATTCGTGGAACTCTTGCTGTTGTAGACTTTTCTTGGTCTTCTTGAAGAATCACGAATATAGATTGACAATTCCTTACGCAAAATGAGTAGTACCTACAATGGATATTTGTTTTAAGTTGAAGAAGTGTTTCTTTTCTTTTCTGTTAGTTTTACTGATTTGCAATACAATCTCGACCTTAGAACATCAAGAAAATTGCGTCAGATATTGGAGAAGAGAGTGTATAACTTCAGCACGAAACGCACTTCGTTTTTCTTTTATTTATGCAGGATCCGGACCCTACATCGTGACAAATTTATAGCGGTGGGGTTTTTTCGGTTTTTTTGGAGAAGTTGGGGTTGGGGGATTTAAAACATTTCATTATGCTCAGTTTATGTGCATCATTAATCATTTCTCATAAAAATAACAGTAAATGTAATACTCACTAATTTGACCATAAGCCGCCTTAATCAGCAGTAAACACAACACAGCTTGTTTCGAAATCATCGTTTACCTGTAAGAAAGCAAGAAGAATTAGTCTCGTACATTTGCTACATCTTTTGGCACACACACACACACACACATATATATATTTATATATATATATATATATATATATATATATATATATATATATATATATATATATATATATATATATATATATATATATATATATATATACTTCCTCTCATTAAAATACACATTCTATTTGTATCCTCAAGGATTTTGAACAATTCAGCAACTTTCAAGACTTTCCAACACTAAGTTTCGTCACAATTAGTTGTGAACCATGTATTCAATTTGGACGAATTTGGTTCACATATCTTTTAAAGCAAATAGATAAATATGCTTTAAAATCATTCTTTTTGTCAGATGTTTTACTTAAGCAGTAGAAACTCTGCTATTAAAAATAAGGATTGCGTTTAAAATGTTCATCAATCAATATTAAACTAACATAAAGTTCGTAAAGGAAACAAGGACTTATTTTGTTTACCGTGTCTCCTGACTCTGATTGGTTTTAGGCTTCTGAATCTAATAACAGTGCTTCATGACTTAGAGTACAGAGATACTATTGACTTGGAGTATAGACATACTATTGACTTAGAGTACATATATACTATTGACTTGGAGTATAGACATACTATTGACTTGGAGTATAGACATACTATTGACTTGGAGTGTAGACATACTATTGACTTGGAGTACAGACATATTATTAATGATTTGGAGTACAGACATACGATTGACTTGGAGTATAGACATACTATTGACTTGGAGTATAGACATACTATTGACTTGGAGTATAGACATACTATTGACTTGGAGTGTAGACATACTATTGACTTGGAGTACAGACATATTATTAATGATTTGGAGTACAGACATACGAGTGACTTGGAGTATAGACATACTATTGACTTGGAGTACAGACATATTATTAATGATTTGGAGTACAGACATACGATTGACTTGGAGTATAGACATACTATTGACTTAGAGTACATATATACTATTGACTTAAAGTACAGGCATGCTATTGACATAGAGTACATATATACTATTCTTAACTGTTTTTGTATGACTGTTTCATTTGCAAATAAATCAACCCAAATATCCGCTATACAAATACTGAAACAATATGGAGAAAAATGTTGAATTTTATTTTCTCTTGGTAATTTGTACGGAATTAGGCAAAGCACATATTAAATTATTTTAAGAAGCCTCTGATGCAATTACCTTTATCATCATCGATTGTATTCAAGAAAAAGTTAAAGTGTTCACCACTTAAAAACAAAACATGAATGGTTCTCATACATTTTAAAGATTGTGCAATCAAGTCAGTTTATATAGAAAGGTACACAAAATCTGAATATTAACATACCATCTCGACGTAAAATTTGAAAAATGATTTAATTATATACCAGTCTAATCTCATAAAAAGCGAGGAAAATAAAATGTGTAAAATTTTATAAAGCATCAGTTTGCAGTAATGTTTCAAAAGTCTGTCGAGGAATTTAACAAGAAATAAGCTTCCGGAAAGATAGATATTTTGCACACAATTTACTATATCAAACTCAACACTTACCTTATGTATCTTCCAAACAGATCAGTTCTGAGAAAGCGAACGTATACTTTTGTGTGTATTTTGTGAGAGCCTAGAGCTAACCTCTTAGATGGGCATTATATAGTACAGACGAATGCCTCAGGCGACGGGAGTTGACGCTCATCCTGTATTATTTACGCCATCGGATCGGGGCGGGCACTATTTTCCACCTACAAGTTATATTGAACAGGACCAGGAGTGCAAGTAGAGGTTCCTGAAGGGAATTCAAATTGGTGAGACGTTGCTTAAATAGAATCTGTAAGTCTTGGCCTGACAGACAATTGAGGCTGAGGGATGGATCATGGATATATCGATAGAAAAGGAAATAATGAGCATATATTGTTGATTGAGCTAGTGTTTGGCCAACACTCAGTCCGTCATTCATTTGATTATTCGTTCCTTTTTAAATATTAAATTATACATTATTGCAATATATGTATGCAACATAGCAGAAAAGGGGACTGATCATGTTTTTCTTCTTACATAGCAATTTTATTGATCACTTTGGTGTTATGATATCTAGCCAGAACTTGAAACGTGTCTCCGCAGTGGCCTACAGGCAAAGCTCCGGACGGTCGGACGGACTTACGAGCGTAAAATTACGTTGTCCATCCACATTTATGGAGGACATAAAAAGACATACTTGTATTTATTTTTAGTGTATCAAGTTTTAATTTATTGTACAAATGTTTAGATTCGAACCCACTGGGGCCTCTTAAAAGTTACTAACTCATGTTGTGGTATTCATTTTTAATTGTTTTGGTTTGTAAACAACGGTTAAAACGCATGTGATATAGCATTATAATAGTAATTAGTGACGTTGATGAATCAGTTTGGGCTGAATTGAAACGACATTCAGTGCTAGATAGAATAATTTAGGGAACGGTTGATGTTATTGCGTTGATAATCAGACGAATACAGTTGTATCCTAAATTATATAATAAAAAAGTGCACTAAGACTCTGCAAGGGAATTTATTTGCGTCAAATAATTAGTGGATTACATAGACAAGTTAATAAACTACGTATTTTGACGATGAAACTATTATGCCACTTGCTGAACATGTCTTATCGAAGAATAATCATGGATATATATTTTAATTTTGTTCCCAGTCAACAGGAAATTAGTAATATAGCCATACTTTAGTAGAAGGAATAAATAAAGAATATACATATTACCGATTTCCTGTTGGATGATTTATATATATATATATATATATATATATATATATATATATATATATATATATATATATATATATATATATGGAGCGACACAAGGCTTTTTCGTGTAGGATTGGCCATATGCGCCTTCCTACACGTCGTAAGAGGCTATTAATGGGTGCAAGAGCTGCGGTGGCCTAGTGGTTAGCGTGCCGAATTCATGACCAAATGGTTACGGGTTCGAATCGTACCATTGGGTCAGCACGGATTGGCTACCGTGGCTTCCGTGGTGCTTCCTTGTGCTAGGCATTTTACTTTAATTACCTCAGAACTAATATAAACAGGGATGATTTCAACAATACAATTTTGGGGCCCCCGTCCCTAAAATTGGAAATTTTTCATAGCGAATTGAGTATTTTGGGGAATTTTTAACAGATAGACTTATGCTTTCTAACCTCCTAACCCTCATCTCATAACTTTTGTAGCAATTTTTTTCAGATGTCCCTTACGAGCAGATTTTTTTATTTTTAAAGTCATATTATAAACCAAAATTAGTTGCATATTTTTGTTCTTGTTTTGTAGAGAAGTTGCTGTTGTTGTGTTCTTGCTAAAAAAAAAAAAAAAAAAACTTTTTAAAAACAAGTCCTTAATATCAAACAAATGTGTCTATTTATAGTCACTCACGTTCAAGTTTGTCATTAACCTAAACAGACCCAAAAGGAGAAGTTCACATTGCCTTGCGTTAATTTCGCCACATTACCCTCACGCCAGTTTGTTTCAATACATTGAATTAATAACCAAAGTAAAACGTCGACTTTCAGGTACATTGTTCCATCAAACAGAATGGTGGAAAGATAAAAAAAAAAGATGTTATGTAGTCAATACTGGTGCTAATTTGATGATCATAAATACCAACAATTACCGCCGAAAATTCACACCTTGAAAAACAAGTGAAAAATTGCACCTTTTTAGTCTAATCTGAAGTAAATTATAATTCAGCGGACATATCCAGTTATATTACTAATAAAGTTAATGATTTTATTCAATACTTCATCATAAATTCATATGAAAAGATGACTTCTGTCAAGGAAAATGTTGCAGATTTTCTACTATAATCTTTTTCAGAGGTTGCCGTTGTATGCTATAAAACAAACGTAGTGAACCAAAATTTTTAAAAAGTGTTAATATTCTTATACATTTTTAATATTATTTCATCATCATTTTAATAATCTGACATGAAAATATGCAAACACATTAGTTTAAAGTGAATATTTTTAACTTTCTTCACCGATTTCTCCCTGTTGTTGCCAACCTGGCAATTTTCTGGCTGGAGAGAGGTAATTTCGCCGAAATGTTAGGGTCCATCTTGGACCTTGACTTATTATGATTCAAATGCACTTAAAAGCAATGCCAAACTTTTGTTTGATTCAGATGACATCTGGTAAGGATAAAGGTAATATAACGGTTCCGATCTAGTAACACATGTTACGGACATGAGTGGAATGTGGGAAAAGTTCTGGCAAGCAATATTTACTAACTTTCGATTGAAAAAAAAAAAAAAAAAAAATCTGGGGTCGCCAACGGCAATTGGGGTCACCAGGCGGTACTAATTAATATAGCAGAATCATCCATACAAACTTACATTCATCCACATGTTATTACTGCATTATTTCCCATTTATATCTATTTTAATCAACTTCGTGTACAATGGAGGGTTCGAGTTAAGTTACTCCCCTCGAATCCGACAGGTAGCGCCAACAGAAAACTAGGTCCAAGAAATAAAGAAAAAAACTCGTGTTGCTGCTTTGGTTATTTTTCTACATACCAGCATAATGTTTCTGCGGCTATACTAAAACTATCTGTTGATAAAGTATGTTTTATTATAAATTGAAGTATTTAAATATTTAATTATTTATTTAAATTCCATATATTACAAAAGACCACACACACACACACACACACAGACACACACACATAACAACGAAGAAGGGGGATAAAAAAAAAAAAAAAAAATCAAAAATAAAACAAAGCAAAACAAAATAAGTAAAAACAAAACAAAACCACAACAAAAATAAAATAAAATAAAATAATTTAATAAATGGCCTTCTGTGCAAAACTCTCTAAAACATATGCACAAGAGATTCTTTCTTTTTTTTCTTCCTTTCTAAATTTATTATTAATATTTTCATTCCATGAGATGTATCGTTTCTCCTTTGATGCTCTATTTGAAATTGAGAATCTTTCTTGATAACAGTATCGAAAATTAATTTATAATAATTATTGGAAATGTTGAGACCATGCAATAATAATAATAATAATAATAATAATAATAATAATAATAATAATAATAATAATATTATTATTATTATTATTATTTATCTAAGTTATATCAATTTGGTCCGCGTTCACGCCGTGAACCTATGGATATCAAATTGTTAGATGGAGCGAGCTCTTCGTAATATATGTGCTGTGCCTAGCATCACTGTGGTGCAAGTATATTACCGGTACGGTACCGATCTCCCCAACCCCGTGTTTCCTATACGGCAATAAATGTCTTACTGTTATGGCGTACCTAACCGTACGGCCTCAGACCGCAGTTAATTTTCCTATATAGTCTCTACATTTGTATGTCAGTACTGAACTTTTCACTGTGTCCAAATCCTAATAAATCATATGTTTATCTAAAGTATCTTCAAAGATGAACTCACGGTGAAGTTCTTGTCATAGGTTAACCGGCATTCTGTTGCGAGGCTGCACTGTAAACAAAGCAACGTGCTATGGGTGACAGATTGACACATTTCACTTCCGGATCAGCACCAATGCCTCATTACTCGCTGTGCCCTGTCGCCAAAATACACACAGACATCCACACTATATTGCTCATATTCTAAACAATAAACAATTTCTTTTAAATCAATACTAAGAATGCCTAAATGTCATGCATACATTACCAGCAAAATGAGAGAGAAAAAAAATGCTCTAAAAATAGACTCGAACTACATTCGTGGGTACTGAACCGGAAGTATTAATTGTGACCTGATTCCGTACGGACTTACTTGCACCACTGTCTCCACCCCTTTCTTTGTTAGTCCTAGACAGTGCTGTATTACCAATACGCAGACTAAGCACGTACTTAGGGCACCAGCAAAGCAAGGTCACCCAAAAGAATTAGAATTTTTTTGTTTAGTATTGTTTTTATTTTGAATTACATATGGGAGGGAGCACCATAATCTTTTCAGTGCTTAGGGTCTCTAAAGTATTAATCTGGCTATGGTCCTAGATCACCGATGATTACTGGGCTGTTGATTGTTTCTTTGATGTTCCACATTCTCTTGATTTCTGTTTCAAGATCTTTGTATTTTGATATCTTCTCCATTTCTTTTATTGACATATTATTTATTTTATTGACACATTATTTATTTTATTGACACATTATTATTATTATTATTATTATTATTATTATTATTATTATTATTATTATTATTATTATTATTATTATGATTATTATTATTAATGTTGTTGTTGTTGCTGTTGCTGCTACTGCTTTTATAATGCGAATAATTGACTTTTTGGTATAACATGTTTGAATTACTCCAAAATAGTTTTGTTATTTAAAACTGTAATGACTGAAATTTGACATTTTTACCTTTTTTTTTTAACAAAAAAGTTAGTTAAAAAAAAAAGTCTTGGTATGAAAAAATGCAAAAATAAAACCAAAAAAAACCCAGCCGGTCCCTATTTATAATTTCTTAGATCTTATGTATTTAATATCAGGAAAATCCTAGGTAAAAATCATTATACGGTAGGGTGAAGTTCAGTTTGAGCAGTATAGAAGAAAAGAACGAAACGTCTCAAATACTATTACTGATAACGGCAAAAATTAATTTTAAGATGAATTTTAATTACGAAATTTTATTTTAAATAGCAGGCAAAGATATTATACATTATAGCGGTATTGGCGATTTCAAAATTAGTTGTTGATTAGATTAAAGGTAATCCGAATTATAAGGACCGGGTTTTACTATACATATCTCAGTCTCCTAGATTGAAAAAAAAGACTATTATGGCCCTTCCGCCATGTTGGATTTATAAGGAATTCCCTATAAATTTAATCCAGCAAGATTTACCTCTCTTGAAAATTCTTCTTACAAAACACACATAGCATTATTTTTATAAACTGATTCAGATCAATAGTGTCATGAAAGGAGAATCTTCTTCGCTGTATTGAATTTCGCAAATAACGATTTAATTAATTTCCTTTGAAAATGAATTTCACGTCTACTGCTGTCACTACGTTGTTATCTGCTGCCAGGTTTTTCTATACCCCTTTATGGATCGACTGATGACGTCATGTAAAATTTTGACGTCAACCAATGAAAACTTTTCTTACATACGTCCAATCAGTGTAGTCAGAACGACTGTTATATAGAAACAGAACGGACGCACTAGTTCTGCCCAGTTGTCCTCACAGCTCATACACTTTCAGAATATATCGCTGCCTGAACGCTGTTTTGTCTCCAGGGACATCTAAACCTTAGTACACCTTACATGCACATTAATATACGAGTATGTTTGCTGGATCCTATCTTTTATCTTTTATCGCAGATTGAAATTTAATCTAAACGAGTTATAAAGATCCAGACTGTGTAAGGCGGTTCATTCTGGCGTTATCGGTGTATTCTTACGTCAGCCGCGTCCTACCTCGTGACGTCGTCATCCCTGTGCTCCGTCTCTGCAAGTAAAGAATTCTTGACATTTTTCTCTTACGTATTAGGTAAACTATTGACATTCTGCACTAAAGACTTTTTAGAGAAAAGATAGCAGAAAATGCAAGTGTGGCACGATACCACCACATTTACATTGTCGTGACAGTTGCTTTATCCTTCCAAAGGGAGGTAACCCACAGTGAGGAGTGTGCAAACAAGGACCGGCTTTTCCAGTGGCGACATCTGATTGGGAGACAACTGAGCCCTGATCTGCTGTATCTAGAGTATAAATTCTATTGAAATTTTTTATCTACAATTAAGGTATGTATGTATGTATGTATGTATGTATGTATGTATGTATGTATGTATGTATGTATGTATGTATGTATGTATGTATGTATGTATCTATCTATCTATGTATCTATGTATGTATCTATGTATATATCTATGTATGTATCTATGTACGCATGTATCTTTGCATGCATATACGTATGTATGCATGCATATATAACCGAATTTTTCAATCTTGAGGTGCTACATTCCTAACAATATGGTTACATTTTTCGATTGTTTCTAGTTTACGGGGTTGAATGCAAGGCTGAACGCCGGAACTTAGCTAGTCATTCGAGTGATGCCGAATATTCTGAGTGACAGACGCCACAGGAAGAACAAGAGTCTGATGTAGAAGAAATCAGTGAAGGCATTTATGAGCAAATCAGAGCCAAGTTTTGTACTCTCAATAAAAGTTCCTTCAAAGGAAACATGAAATCAACACTTGATGTCAAAACTCACAAAGATACTCGGTAAGCTATGTTTGATCTGGCAAAAAGGAAAAGATAGGATTGCCCCGATGGTCTATTGGTGGAACGTTTACCTCAATCTAATAGTGCTCCAGTAGCAGATAAGTTGTCAGAAGATATTTATACTATATATCATTTCATTGAAGGAGAAGACAATTACAGTGACATGAAAGCCTGCATATCAAAATGGGCCCTGAAGCGTAGAAATGAACCTAGATCATCCCAGCGGTTGACTTCTCAGCGCAATGACACCATACCGCAAAGTCCGAAATCTTTAGTCAACAATGATGCTTTCCAAAGCACAGATGAAAACGCTGATAGAATGAGCATAATAATGAATGAACAGTTTGAAGAAAAAATGTCCCGGTTGGAAAACCAGATATGTGAAATTGTCACACGAAGAGAGAATGAAATTCAGAGACTGAGGACAGATTTAATTGAGAAAACCAAGAAACTCCAAGAAGATAACGCTCAGATAGAGCAACTTAAAGTAAAAGAGGAAAAACTAATGAGTGATAACCAGGGAATGTACATCCAGATGTCATCTATGGCAACCCGGGAAAATTAGATAAAAGGAATCACTACACATGTACATCAACATCTGGATGTGATCATGAAAAGGATAAACTGTGTTGAGGGAAAGGTAGACACAATTAGGACAAGACACAAGCTGTTATAACAATCGAGCTGACGGAGAAAGTGGAAGAACCTTAGACTTGCAACTGAAAGGAAATTATGAATTATCAACATGCAAGGAGAATAGATACGATCAATCTCCTACTATTGATCAAGAAAATGTATTATCTCTTACTAAAGAGATACACAAAGAGCCTTCTACAGCTGTTGCAGCAAATTCGTCTGGAAATGGACCCCTATAACTTTATTGCAGGATTTCCCGCCACTTTCACGGAAGGATGTGATTAATATACAAGCAAATGTGAGCAATAAACGTCAAACAGAAGTCACATCTAAAAAAGCTAGAGAGAGCAGATCAATGAAAATCACCAAAACATGTAAAAATGGAAGAAAGAACTAAAAATAAAATAAATGAAAATAGCACGAATAATGCACTGAATGTGCTCATCAAATCACCAGAAGATCAAAGAATGCTTGAGAACGACGAGGAGAAACGCAGGAAGAAAGATACAGTGTATAGACATATTGAGACTATAATTACCAGACCCAATCAAAAGGATCACGAATCAGATGTTTTTGATCCAGTTGTAAGAAACAAAGTAAGACGCATTTTTCTGTCAAATGTCAAATCAAGAAAGGATATAGATGTTGTAAGGACAGCTATTACAAGCCTTTGTAGGAGGAGGGTGTGAAGGTTGCATTCGTCCGCATTATAAAAGAACGACCCCATTGGGATGGATCAAATATATATACATTTCAACAAAATATATTGGAAAAACATTTTGAATTGATGATGAACAAACCATCATTTTGGAGTGCTGGAATGAAATGCAGGGAATGGATATCAAACAAAAAGTGGAGAGAGGACTACCCATCAGATGAAACGTATGATAAATTTAACACGTAGTGCCAATGAACATCGGCATATGTCTCGTAATTGTGTCATCATTGAAATTATGCTCACCATCTCAACATAGAATGTACGTGGTGTCATGCATAGCACGCAGAAGTTAATTGAATTGTTACCCGACACAGATCTGTTTGTTATTACTGGACATTGTCTTAGTAAAGAGAATCTAACTTATTGAGATAAATTACATGTCGATTTTAAAGTAGTAGCGATTCCTACCGAACGCATACCAAAATGCTATAGGGGTTGTGGCGGGGTTGCCTTATTTTACCGATCATCACTCTGCAAAGTAAGAACTTTACAAATTGGCTTGACAAATATTATGGCGGTGAAAGTCATAATGAGAGAGTTGGAACCCATCATTTTGATTGCAACTTACTTTCCCTCGACAACCAGAACTGACGATGAATATGAACAATTTTGTGATAATGTTTTTGATGTGTATGATAGATATTCTTTTGAAAATGTCATAGTCATAGGGGACATGAATGCAGATCTTGTGTGTAAAAATCCACCCAGAAGATACCTGACTCTCAGGAAAAGAATAGAACAGAGAAACGCCATTCTAACCTCAATGATAAAACCCCATGAACATTATTACATCACGTATAGATCAAAAGACGTGTCACGGATGTCTGTACTAGATTATATACTGATACCTGATAAAATCAGAGGTGGTGTAAAAGACACATAGTAAACAACAGAATTGATTTTTCAATTTCAGATCACCGACCACTTACAACAGCACTTGCGAAAGATATGTTGAAATAAAATATGAAGACACGTGGTTTTCCAAGAATTAAGTGGAATTTGGCGAATCCATTATAAAACTGACGTTGACGCATTTTTGAATTTCACATTTGAGCGTAAATCAGTAGAAGATATAGAGAAGTATAATGAACTGATAACTAAAAGTGTAATAACTGCTTCGGAAAGATATATTCCAAAGTCTGAATTCAGATCACATTTGAAACCATATTGGAAGAAAAATGGCCTTGATAAGCTACATAAAGAAATGAGAAAAGAGCGTGGAGAATGGATCAAAGCAGGAAAAGTTAGAGGCCCAGACAGTAACAGCAACAGAATGTACAAGGACGCAAAAAGAGAATTCAGAAAGAAACATAGGCTAGAGAAAAAAAAGAGTATAAAGAGTGCTTATTTGAAGAAATGGGAAAGAGCGCAGAACTGGGAATAGACGAATTCTACAAAGTCATACGGGAAAGTAGGAAATATAAATCAGATTATGGTAATATTGTATTTCGTGGAATAGAATCAAATGACCCTGACGAGTGTGTCAATTTATAGAAACTATTTTTCTGAATTAAGTGATACAACAGAAGAGGAATATATTGACTGTGAGAATTTCAAAAAGCTGTACGAACAAAGCAAATTAGAGATTGGTAACATATCAAGTCTCTAGAAATTAAAAAATCACCAAGCATTGACTCTGTGTCCAATGAGCATTTAAAGCATGGAAGAAAGTATCTAATCAGACATCTAACTGCCCTTTTTAATTATATGATCCAGTCTGAATATTGACCTAATGTATATAGATGTGGGATGATTCTACCGATATACAAACACAATGGTAAAGATAAAAAGGATCCGGTGAATTATCGTGGTATAACATTGACATCTTGTCTTGGATAATTGTTTGAAAAATATTGATGACCAGAATTCAAAAGTATTTAGAAAAAATAAACTTTCCACATCCTTATCAGTTTGTATTTCGTAAGGAGGCTGGAGCTATCTCTGCTGCATTTACCCTTCACGAATGTCAAAGGTACTATATACATAATAACTCTAATGTGTATGCTGTTTTTATGGATAACGAAAAGGCATTCGATAGACCGTGGCATTGTGGACTATTAAATTTTTGTAAATATTTGGGAATTTATTGCAAAAATTTGGAGAATAATCGCCCATTCCTACACACATTCATGTGCTTGTGTATCGTGTAGAGGACGTACATCGAACACATTTCCGTTACGAAGGGGAGTTTGTCAAGGGCGTGTAATGTCCGCTTTTATTTTTCTCGTGTACATAAATGATCTATTGAATGAATTAATAATGGCTAATTGCGGTTTAACAATGGGTCAGATGAACATAGCTGGCGTTCTTTTAGCAGACGATACTACTATTCTAAGTTCTACTCTAAATGGATTACAGATACTCGTGAATACAGCTTATCAGTATGCCCAGAAGTGGAAATTGAAATATAATCCTAGCAAGAGTAATTGGATGATAGTCAATGGAAACAAGGAAGTGTATTCGTCAAATGGAATTACTTTGGGATTACGGGATATTCCTAGAACAAAAAAAGTGAAATATTCGGAAGTTACTTTTTCCCCGTCAATGAAAATTAATGATCGTGTAGACTATTTTTGTGATAAAACTGAACATGTAATAAAATAACTTTACTCAATTGGATTAAATGCAAATGGAATGAACCCTGTACTTTCTATGAAAGTCTGGGAAAGAGTTATATTGCCGTCTGCTTGATATGGCTCAGAACTCGCGTTCAATATGACATATCACGGCATTGAAACATGGAGAAAATACAACGATATTTTGCCCGGAGAGTACAAGATTTCCCTCAAAGATCGCCGATAGGATCCACTACAGCATGCACGGGAATGATTTCAATGGAAGCTCGCATAGATAAGCAAAAACTTATATTTTTAGGTCGTATTTGTAGAACATCTGCAAATTTAACTGCTAAAAAGATTTTCATCTGGACTGTTGGCAATTTGATTTTGGACCGCAAACATAGTTATAATTCTTTTATATATGATATTTATTCTGTGCTCAAAAAGTATGATTTAGAAGATTATCTCAACGACTTTATTTTCACTGGAAGGTTTCTAGACAAATTAACATGGAATAACTTAATTGGGACAAGAATTCAGGTATTCGAGGAGAGAAAACATGAAATGAGTATCAGAAATCCAAGTGAAGGATTCGGTCGATTTTTTACAATTCGTCCAGGATTAAAAATGCACCATTTATGGAAATTTGCCTATATTGACTCAAGCAGAAAAATGGAGTATGCGACATTAATTCGTATTGGAGGAATACAAGCGAGATCTGGAATGTGTCCCCTATGTGGGAAAACAAGTGATGACCGTATGTTACACATTTCAATGAATTGTCCCTTAACCTTGGACGACAGAAACAATTTGGTGAAGAATCTATTTACATATATGCCTCCAGAGATTTACCGTGATTTCTGTGATCACTTAGATGATAATATACTGAGTATGCTACTTGGTGGTTTAAACGATATTTCAGGACAATTGGAACTCGAGTCATGGATAAATGTGATAAGACTATCTACCAAGTATTTCATTAGGGTAAAGGATATTCTATATTCGATTGATTAGAGAACTTACACAGAATATAATGCAAGAAATAATTGTATCGAACTGCAAAGCAAGTAGTATATTAACTATTTTTGATGTGTAGTATTGTAAAAGTATAATATAATACAAATATATCTGATGGATATTAAATGATTTAACAGAAAACATTATCTCAGTTTATAGAAACCCAAAGCAAGTGATTGTAAATAATTCCGTGCACAATACATATGTTTCAAATGTAAGATTTGAAAGCATATGTAGTTGCAAGTGTCGGGATTAATTTATTTATAATTTTGCTAACTCAATATGTATAAATAATTTATAGGGCTTCATAAATTTTGAATTACATATTTCTTGCCTTTATGTATTGTATTGCAATTCTTTAAATTATCTCAAATCTTCAGAAAATGGAGGAATACTAGACTCTCTCTCTCTCTCTCTCTGCTGGGTTCGTGGGTTCGTATGCTCTTATATTTATCACCCTAAGCAAAGCATATATATTAGATATAGTAAAGAAAGGATGAATGTTAACTTTCTAGATACTTCCCTCTTTCTTCCTTTTCAATAATCCTCTTTTCATATCTTAGGATTATTTCTATTAATGGAGGTTCTTTTATCAAAACACACAAGCTTTTATCAAGCCAAACCAACAAGTCATCTTGATAGTTTGAAAAGGTTATTTAATCAGACGACAGATCTACCTGACAGCCCTAACTTAATCTTTTTGACAAATTAATCTCTTTATATTTTGATGTTTCTTTTTTGCAGAGCTAATTGTATTGAAAGAATTCACACGAAATTCTGCAAGCGTATACACAATTTACACTTTAAAGAGTGTATGGAGAATGATTATGTATATGGGTGAACTTGGATAAACCTAGTCTTTCACCATAAGTGATTATAATGTCATTAGGCAATGGTTTAAGATTTTGATAAGATAAGATATGATGAGAGAAGTAAAGACGAAAAAAAAAAAGAATGAAACTGGGATGAGTTGAGTGGAAGTGCAGTGAGATAAATAATGTAAAGTTAGGTGAAACAAAGTGTGGTGAGATAAGATTTGATGAGGTCAAGTAGTGAGATAAGATAAGAGAAGGTGAGGCGTGGAAATGTGATACAATGAGATGAGGAGAGGTGAAGTGAGGTTGTGAAATCAGATGAGTTAAAGTGAGATAATATAATATAAGGTTAGCTGAGACGTGAACAGATGCGAGGGGAGATAAGATGAGAGATGATATGGCTGATGTAAGATAAATTGAGAAAAATGAAGTTACGTGAGGTATGAGGTGAGGTTTGGCGAGGAAAGATAGGTGAGCTAAGACGAGATGAGATGAGCTAGGGTGAGGTGAGGTGAGGGGATATATGAGATACAGTTAGGTTAGATGATATCAGAACTAATGACATAAGAGGGAGACTAGATGAAATAAAGTGAAATAATCTTTCAGCCAACCTTGGAAGTCCGATGGTACATAATATATCAGAATTATCTACCATATGTTGTTGAGAGGCATAGATCGTTTTCAAACGAAACAATACCTCGTCATTCCTTCTTGGAAATCTATTATCACAATTAGAATTCTTCTGAAGTCCAGTGACAGCGAGGTAAAATATACTATAGGACTTCACTGATGATTTTGTAAACTGACTTCACTGATGATTTGATAAACCAACTTCACAGACGATTTTGAAAACCGACTTCACTTATGATTTTGAAAACCAACAGATTCATATAAGGCTATATCGTGCACATACAAAGTTAACCTTTGTTATTTGTTCCACCTAGATGATATAAAATAATTTGTTTTGATTTACAGCTGCACTTACTAGATTTTATATCCTCACATTACCTTGAGATTAAAACTGAAGAAAAGGAAACTCAACACTACGACGTAAATATATAAAATATAAACTTTACACAGTTTTTGGAAGACAAATATCGTTTAACATTTGTCATTTGTATTACAGTTTTCGAAGGAAATATATACATAGTGGATTCGAATGGTAGCTTCTACATTGCAGATATTAGAAATCTTCGATTACAAATTTCATAAATTGGCCTGTTTTGTTTACAACGCACTCATACATATACTGCTCGATATTTGATAGGGATAGAATATAGTGTTCGTAATAATATAGGATATCTAAGCTGGTATGAAATTATTTTATACTGTATATCTCTGATTTAAATCCGATAGATAAGAAGTAAAAACTCTGAATTGGTTTCTTTTTTATCAAAATTCTCACTTTTGTGGTTTTGTATAATATGACCGTTTTGTCGGTATTTAAATTCCTTGTTTTGGGAAGACGTCCTATTATTTCCATAGAATAATCATAGTTCCTTGAAACTTTAAATTCGTTGTTCGTAGCAACCACGACATACAGAAAATTGGTACTCCGCGAAAACTTGTACGGAAAATTGATACCCCACAAAATTGGTACCCCATGAAAATTGGTACTCCACAAAATTGGTACCCCATTAAAATTGGCAACCCATAAAATGTATAACCCACAAAAATGGTAGCCCATGAAAATTGGTACGCCTTGAAAAACCAATTTCTCAGTACAGGTATCCTAATTTTGATGATGCAAGCATGTTTTGAACATGCAATAAAAAAAATATTCACACACGCATACGAAGCACATTTTATCTATTGCTAGATTTATATTCATAACTTGGTTTAAGATAAATATACATTCACTTATCTTTCTCTTGTCAAATATGTTTTCATTTTTCGTGACATCTAAGCTCGTTCTGTAAAGTTCTACGCTACATTTCAAAAGTCTAACGATAGATGGATATTATTGTTGAGTGAAGTACAGGTTTATATACATCATAAGGTCTAAGATTCTTGTTCTAGAAAAGATTAAATACTCCTCTAGAGACATTCAACACTAACGTGACAGTTAATCCATTTAAGATATTTTGCATTTCATATAATGGACACATACATTAGCAGAAGTTATTGAAAACTTTACTTTATTGAATAATACGTCCTTGTTACTCTCAACCTTTTTCATTCGTGTTATAGGACGTTTTAACTTTTCACTTTTATATGCGCGCATTTAAATTATGCAGGTTTTTGTTGTCACTGTGTCGGCTTTACGCTTGTGTTTATTCCATATATGTTTATTTCGTATCCCTTCGTTCATCTATCGCTGTTTACAATTAATAATGACGAATATATACAACTTTTTACTTATCTAATTCCCTTTGCTAAAAAACATTATAATTATTCCCAACCATTCCTTCTTAATGTAAGATGAAATGATTTATTTTCACGAGACTAAAGGCGTCAAAAGTTTGTAAACATTTTAAATTTATTCCTATTTATATTGCTGTAAAGAAAGAGGACATTAATGAAGATTTACCATATATGGGGAAATGTTTGCATGGAGTTATTTTTCGTGACTTTCGAGGATTTGCCGAGGGGTAAAACAATTATTGTCACCAAGTGTCTACACCGCGAACAATAAAAGCGCAAAGTTTCCCAGAATCGTTAATCCGCAAAAATCTAAGAATGGGGAACTTTGACCTCATACAATATTTTAGAAAACTTTAAGATTTTAATTTATATCAGGGAATGTCCCGAAATTGGGATCCTCTCGACAACTATCACCATCATCAAAATTCATTTTACCAAATGTACATGTCAACATTAAGAATTACTGCATATAGCAACATGAAATCAGTAATAAAGAAAACCAAATCAATTGGCTAAATGCGTCCACTATGAGCGGTAATATAATATAAAATTGTGGATCTCGCAACAAAGGATTCACACACAAGCTTTCATGGGTTTGTAATCAACTATTAGTAATGTGAACGATGTGGGAAACATGCCATTCACTGTCATCCAGGTGTGAACAATAGGTCACCTGACATCGGTATAATATGTAGATTACATCATGCTAACACTACATTAAAGTTGACGTATCTATGGTTTTATACATGACGCAATCCTTGGCGTTAGCCAATGAGAAGTTGTTATTCGTGTTAGTTTAGTAGGTATTTGCCATGTAGCAGATCTTATTTTTATGATAAGGTCTGCAGGCATCGCTGACTTGAATGTAACAAAAAGCATAAATAACATCTTTAATTGTATTAGCTCTATTTCAAATATTTTAGAACCTACACAAATTTAACATTTTAAGACGACAATAGGGATAAGGACAGAATGAGACAAATGTTCTAATCTTAGACACACTTTCTGCTTAGGAAGGGTGCCTGAGAAAAACAAAGAGCCTCGGATGTGATCGTGGTGATACTTCAAAAATTGGTAAGTTTTGACTGACGAACACCCTGTTAGATGTGCGAGGAATACATTTTTATGACAAGATAGGTGTTTAAAATAACACTTGATGACGTTTTAACCATCAATAAAATACCCGCACTTTGAATATTAATGTTATTCATGAAACTTTTTAATGAAAAAGAAGAAGAAAAATATCATTGGTTTTAATAGCCTCAAACTATTACTTACTTTGATATTAGTGATGACAGGTCATTGAGTCGTATTGCCGTCAATGAAGATATTATGACGTAATAACAATAAGGATTTGAGGGCGTTTAAAAATGGTCACTATTTACATCCGAGATCTTTTTCTTGTATACGTTGGAATAGGCAGAGGACTTTCCAATCGTATTTACATCCGAAATAATTTTCTAGTATACGACGGAAAAGGATGAGGACGTTCCAATTATATCGCTGCTGTTAGGCTGTTTTGAGCCCTGAGTCATCTAAACCTTAGTACATCGTTAGTAACCAAACAGGCTGAATGGATCCCATCATACTTCTCTTACCACAGATTGAAGTCCAACCATAAAAAAGGGTAAAAGAACCAGACTGTATATAACAGCACAAATGATCATCATTGTGACGTCACTGAAATAATGTGATGCCTGTCCCGTGATAACTTGTAACATTATCAGGCCTTGTGCTCCATCACCGCAAATAAAAAAAGTTCCTGGCCTTTTTATCCTACGTATTTGACAAAAATATTCCCATTCCCCCACAAAAACGATTGTAGAGAAAGACTGTAGCAAATGCAATCTAAACTGAGTGTGATCAAGTAATCACGGTTATCTCCAGGTGGCATTTTACCATCAAATGTATCTCGTTGTGGCAGTGGTATTACTCCTAACCAAGAGAGTTATCCACTGGGTGATAGATATTCAACTAAGAATTGCGCTTCAACTCTGAGCATTGTAAAAAAAAAAAAAAGTTCTCAAAAATTTAAATACTCCAACATTTCAGAAGCGTTCATCCTTAAAATATATCCACATGCACAGTGTCACGACAGGATCATTGTGTCAAAGACGTTCAACCGAATAAAAAGTATTCAAATATGTAAAATGACGAATTTTCTTCTTCTACTGACCCATTTTAATTTTTTTTTTTTTTTTTTTTTTTTAGAAATTGTGAGAATATATCCACATGAAAAGTTTGATGTTACATAGCAAACAGGGACAAATACATGTATATAACTGATGTATGTCAATATAAAAGGTTCACTAAAGTCTGATGGTACATAGTTGTGTGTGTTATTTAACGGTACATCAGGACATGAAAAATCCTTTTGTACCAAGGCAATAGGAGTCAAGTGTCTTGCCCAGAGTCCTTTCACGGCAGCCGATCCCACTAGGTCTTGGCTGGATTCGAACCAACCCCTTGGCTGTAAGTAAGACACGCTCACCATCAAAGATCAACACATATACACTCAACTAAATTTCAATGAAAAAATACTATGTCGAGGAATATAAGTCACCACGGCCTATCTTTTGGTGATGTATAGTGTACAAAGGTACATATATATACAAAGTTTGATTCGCGTGGAACTAATCGTGTCACATATTATAAAGTGATGTATACAAATGAATAATTAATGAGCAATGAAGAATTAAATTATCAATTAGTGCACAGCGATTTTGTTTTAATGTAGCACATGGGAGTTTTAACGATGCGTTCATCTGTAATATTTGGGAAGAGAACAATTTATAATGAGAGAATATGGATAAAATTTTATCTGAGAGAACTTTCAAACAATAAAATGTTTTTGATCGCTCTCCAAAGTCGTCAGTCAGGGTATATGGAAATATTTTTTGGAAAATTATGATGCGCTTATGTGTTACAGTTTTTAAATGAATAAAAGAAAGAATTCCATCATCATCCATATCAACAATTTTTATTCTCGTTCTTCTTCATTGATGATGGCGACTACAAGAATGATGATGTGCATATATTGCACGTGCTGAATCAAGTGTGGATAACAACCGCGTAGCCACAATATTGCAGTATATCTCCAAGCTGCGCCTTTCTGTGTAGGACGTTAAGTTTCGTGGTGACTTTGCCGATCACTGTAGTCAAGCCTGTTTATTTTATTTGTTAATTATTCTCTTCTTTTTTAAGTAAAAATTTACTTTTTGACATCATCACTTATATCAAACTTTAAATATTGAAGCGTATATCTGAGTTGCGCCTATATAGGGCGTCCTCCGTTATGCTATTTGCTAATTATTGTGGTCAGATTTTATGTCATGATTGATCCCCTGCTGATTTCTTGTATGTTTTCTCTTCCTCCCACGTTGAAACTTGTTTGTCATAAACAGCAGCAATTTGCAATGACAATTCATGGAAATCCACACCAATCCATGCGTCCTCCTGCATGTCGTATTAGATGATTAATGGAGACAGAAGTCGCCGTGGCAATGTGGTTTGCGTTGGAATGGCGAATGAAAGGTTGCGGGTTCGAATCCTACCATTGGATCAGTCCAGGTTGGTTTCCATGGTGTGTCTTTCGGCTAGGCACTTTACTCAAATTGCGTTGCCACTAAATAACCTACTTGTGTTGCTGTGCCGTTAAAACACCAAACCATACCAAACCAAATCCAGTTTCATACAATGTACATTGACCTTTAGGAATGTGCTTACGAAACGATTCGTAGACATTACTGGTTGACTAAAACCAACTTTTGATCTCAGACCATAAATTATGTGTTTCTTGTCAAATCTGTGTAAATGAGTGTCATCCATCAGAAAAATAAGTAAGAGCAAAGAAAATTCCAGAAGTACATCAATATAGAAACAAAAGTTAACAAAGTTCCCCAGATATATTGTAGAAACGTGTGTCACGTTACCATGTAAAATCGATCGCAATACAGACATATTTGGAATTATTTTGACAATAACGATCGCTCATTTGGTACATATTGAGAGACAGACTCTCGTACATATAACATAGATCAATTATGCACGTTCGCTGAGAGACATGTGTTACATCCCATTGCAGTAAGTCAGAGGTTAATTGGATTAAAAATGCATTATAATCTATAGACTGTTCATTTAGATACATCAGAAAAAGTTTAAATGGACAAAATATTTAAATATTATCTCTCATTTCACAATTAAAAAAAAGTTTTAAAAAATACCTAAAAAGTTTGTTAGTGTCAGAGTGTAAGAAATCGCTTATAATTATAGATCGTTCTACCCCGAATGACTTCTGACCTTTGAAGCTCTTCAATAGGTGAAGAACAAACTTGGCTGTAATGGTGGTTGAAGTATCGATTCGTGTATGGATAACAGTGAAAGAAGAGCAACACAATTCGTAACTGGAAAGCAATTTAGTGGCCATCTCTCGACGTACAGATTGAAAGATCGCGTGCTATATATTAATAGACGACCACCGGCTCCTGCGGGATCCTCTTGCATGTAACGGCGGAGAAAAACGAATCAACATTTAATTAATTAATAAATTTGTATGTTATATATTTTTGTGCAAGCCTATAGAGCGTGACTTTCACCTTCATAGCTAGGTAATTTTAATGTATTATAATGCACACTCTAGGAGACAGTCGATTGTAACACATCAAACGAAAGTTACAGAACATATCAACACAACGAACATCCGAATTTAAATTAAAGATCCAATTTCAGAGTTCACTACAAAGAGAGAAGTAAATGACGAAACACTGTCACATTTGTCTTTGTCATTCGTTTCGCAGCTTGCTTTGTAAAAACTGATAAATAGACTAATGATCGATGTGCGTGGCTTATAATTAGTGGATATATAGAGAGAACTGGACGAACGTGAACATTTAAATTGTACGATCTATTTTTCGCGCGGGCGAAATGAATAAAAATATCAAGACAATTTCGAGAAATTAAAATTCCTATCCGATTAAGATATTCACTACTCTAGAGCGCCTATATCCAGCTATCTTGTTATATGAAATCTTACCAAAATAAAGGAAGATGATAAAGTCAGCAAACCCGATTAGAGCGAAATGATTATTCAAGAGCACCTGTATCGAAGTTGTATTACTAGCACAACACACAAACCTGTTGGTATAAGGGTATAAGAACACTGAAATAAAATATCGATATATACTGGTTCAGAAGGGCTAGGGGGATATTATTTGACAAAAATCGATATTTACAGGTGTAGTAAAACTGGTGGGGATATAACTTTACAAAAATCGATATTTATAGGCGTAGGCATTTTTACCTGACAAAAATCGATATTTACGGCGCAGAAAGACTGGGGGGGGGGGCTGGGTTATTATCTTACAAAAGTCGATATTTACTGGCACAGTAAGACTAAGTGAATATTATGTGACACATAATCGATATTTACTGGCGCAGTTAGACTAGGGAAATGTTATTTTCCAAATATCGATATTTACTGGCGCAGTAAGACTAAGGAAATGTTATTTTACAAAAATCGATATTTACTGGCGCAGACAAACTATCTCGCAATTTTGAAATTTTGCTAAAATAAATAGAGATGATACAATTCTACATTTGTGGTTTTGCAAAATCAGCAATTTTAATTGATTTAAGCAAACGATAACGCAGAGCATGTATAGCGAAGGTACAATCACTAGTGAAGCTATATCCTGTTATCGTGTTATCTGAATGTCAGTGTACAAGTAAACTTAATATAATTTATTTTTAACGGTGTTAGTAAGCAACACCGCTTGATCTAGGCATATCGCGCGTGATTACAGATCTATACGTATGCGGTTCGGTTCTTTCTAGAGATGAACATATTTTTCTATATAAATTGAGAAGCTTCTCGTTGTCTATATCACCTCGTCATCACATAATATAAGCAAATCAAATACATCCCGCAATGAAAATAAGTATAAACTTGGCGATTAGGAAAGGATTTTAAATGTGCACAGAATGTATAAGGCATGCCAAAAAAGAGACATGTAAGAAAATTGCTATGTGACACCATGAAGCGCAATAGGAAGTCAGAAAGATTCCAGAGAGGAGCTGGTAATGTGTGGGGTTCATGAATGAACGCTTCGTGACAAAATGGATAAAGAGAAAAAAGATAGGCTGATACAATAAAGCCAAAGTTGTATTTGAACTAAAAAAGCGCCAGGTGAAGTCAGGAAGGCTCAGAAGAGCCGCGTGACACAATACACAAACAAATAATATAAAAATTACCTAAGTGAATTCATAATTAGCAGAATGCACAGTTCGATTGCGCAGAGTAGATAAAGATCTGCTGTAAGAAAATGCACCCCACCCCCTCCTCCCCCTGGCAATGATAAGTTATGTAGTTTACATATGACTACCCCCAAGGATCGAGTAATGGATGCTGCCATTAAACGTTAAATTCGACATTGTACATACCAAATTTTAACAAGAAATATGCGAAAGTACAAGACTAATATTTGAAAAGATTCAATATTTAACATTGCGTACAGGTAGATATCAACCGCTCAGGGTAAGATCATATATGGATATCATGAAAGAGTTAAGAACTAAAAGGCTTGCATTAATATGAAAAATAAAGAATGCGGGCATTTCTTTTATGCTGTGGAATCTGTGTTAAAAGCCAGAAGTGATTATGGAAATAAACCGTCTAAATATTACTTTAAAAGACACTGCTTCTGAGTTGATATGTGTCCTATGAAAATAGAGGACATCTGGAAGTTTGAAACTGAATTAGATATATCCGTAAATATGTACAACATGTTAGAAAAGGGAGATAGCAGAACCGAGGGAATGGTTTTGTTTTGGTATTAGTGAACTTAATCAATAGAATTATATACATTTTAAGTTTCAGAACCTTTTATCAGATTCAATAGATACGTGTATGGTTCACTGGCTTTTGAATCGTAACAATTTAGCATTGTAGTTGGCGATAAACACTGTGTATTTGTTATTTGAAGTTGTGTTAAAACATTCGACATCTATACTATCTTTGTTTTCGCCATTAGCAGTAATTTCATCTTTGCCTTTATTCATATAGATTTCGAGGTTGTAAAAACCATTAGATATAATACAACCTTAGCTTTATTCTAGTTATGTATATAGTAAAATATATTATATCACAATTCATCAAAATATTACAATACCCAAGAACAAAATCTGTTTTCTGTAATGAAATCAATAGATTGTCATTTATGTTGTAAATTGGGTTCTTGAGATGAACATTTTTTCTCAGGGCGACCGTTTACTGTAACATATTTCCATTTTTGTAGGAAACATTAGACAGATAAGAGTTGTCCCGAAGGCACAGGCTCCTGGCATTAAATGTTTAAGTCCAGTTTGTGTCCTCGCTCATAAAATAGCTTAATGCCGCCTTTGTTGCAACGATTTTAGACTTTCTGTTTAATGTCTTTTCACCAAAATCCATTTTTCCTCAATTTTCTTCTCTTTTGTCAAAAATATATATTTTTAAATTCCTCTGTCTTGGCTATCTATATTTTTTTATGACTGCATATTTCTATCTCGATGTACCTGCAATATTATCATGATTGATTTCATTGTTTTGCTTGGCTTATTATGTAGTCGGTACTGTTCAACTTGCTAATGGCAGATGTTATGTTTTAAAACATTTGTGAAAATCAGTGTTTCATAGAAAGCTTTTGCAACAAATGATATTATTTTTGCACCAAAAGCGCCGGGCTCTATTCTTGCAGGACCAAATCCGGCTACTGTTATTTCCATACAACACGAGACTGTAGCCATGCTAACCTACCCCTCCCCGTCACCCCAGCCCCGTTATAAAATTATATGTTATTTTGTATTTCTTTCCCATTGGCTATTGGCGTTATTCGGAAGGGAAAATCCTGTGCGGAACACACTGGCACTGGAGGATATAACGGTTGAGCACTTTGTGTCTTTTTTATATAGCTGTGCTGTTTATATATCGGAAAGAGACAGGTTAGACTTTTTAGTGGTGACAGGTTTAATTATCTCTTGATAAGATGTTGCACTGTAGCATTTCCCCCCCCCCCCCCCCCGATACATATAGCCTTTGGCATGATTAATGATTGTATTATTTTTCTTTGGCTTGATCTTCAAAACAGAAATTTAACTGCCCTTTGCTCCCATTTACTAATTTTTCTGCAGGTAAACGTTATGCTATTTATTGGGAACCAGTTTTATCTGATAGTAACCCATCAGCTATGAGGAAGTTAATTGTAAAACTGGTTAAATGAGACAATTAGTTTTGCAACTTCTTCTATATCCATGTTTGATGGTGGATCAGTTTGTGAATCTGAATATCGTCTTCAAAAATATGCTGATGGCTACGGTATGAACGGAGTCTAATGTTGCATGGTAAAATTGTGCTGATAATGTCTTTTGTTTCAGTCGACATTTGTCTGCAGGTAAAAGCTATGCTGTTTATTAGCCAACAAAAATTAAATTATTTAGCAATGTAAGTTAGATTTTACATTTGCCTCTACAATGTTAACGATTTTGTCAGGTAAAGATTCATGTGCTATCGGGTAGTAAATTGTGAAGTAAGTGAAACCTGAATAATTAGTTTTGCAATTTCTCCAATATCCATGTTTGATGGACCTATGAACATAAACAACTTCTCCAAAAGCATGCTGTAGGCAACTGTGATGTTAGGTTTAAGTTCCACGTGGTAAAAAGAGTTAATTTTTTTTTGTTTCACGCGACATTTGTCTGTGTACAATAACTATGGAAATTATTAGCTAGAAGAAGTTAAAGTATCTCTGTCACTGAGTTGGACAAAATAGAGACTCCGCAATTGTATGTAGACAAAGTACTGTCATGATGAACTTTGGTTGATCGTTCATTGTTAAATCGAACATCCTTTACAGCTGAATCGTGCTCTGCACGTGTATCGAAGGCACAGTGTTTAAGGTACTGTGAGGAAACAATTGATTTTCTTTTTAGACCAAATAAACAAGATACCTAAAGCATTTACACCACTACCTATGAAATAATATATTATTTTGAACTTCACAGAGTTGTGTCGTTTCTTTCACGTATTGTGCTTGCATCATCTTGTCATGTTTTCGAGTATTCTTCTTTCGTTAAAGGTACCGCTTTCTCTCTGTTAGTTCCATGTATCCTGTCAAGTTCAACTATACGTGAATCTTTTGGGTTTTATGAAGCTACCTTTTCAGATTCTTTGCTGACCGCAGATTTATCTATTTGTGTTTGTCTTGCTCGCCGTCTATTTATTTTAGAAAGAAGCTTAGAAGGTTATTAAACATGATTTAAAGATGTTAAAAGGTTAGTTGTTGGTCATATTTCAGTGGTACTTGAATCAAGGAAAATATTTGCAATTTAATTGGGTAAATAAAAGCAATGAATACAAAGGTATGTGCTAGATGTGTAGAAGATAAATATATTTCTGATTTTTATCAAACTACTACATAAAACAATCTACTAAATAGTATAACGAAAACAAATAATACACAAAAAATACGTCATGGAATAAAAAAGGAAAATGACAAAAACGGCAGACTAATTAATATGAAAGGAAGTTGAATTTTAAAAGTTTTGAGACAAAATTTCAAATCAGATACGAATTGAAAATACTCAGTATATCATCAGTTGACTTCTACCGTAGATGGCTAAACTTAATAAAACCTGAAGGTGAGAGTGAATATGATTTAGACATGAATCATATCATTGCGTGTGCCTCTCTTGATCTGTTTGACCCTGAGCAACAGAGAAAATGCTTTCTTTCGTCATATACAATGAATTTGATAGCCATTGAAAACAGGTCCAAAAATGCTCAGAATGCTTTCTGAAGATGTAATAGCAAACCATATGAAAAAGTAGAATGATTCTAGATGGTTAACTTCATTATTGAGAAGAGTTTGATATGCATTGTGTAGTTGGGTTTTTTTTTAAAATTATAGACGTTATTGCATACTATACAGAGACTAATAACAGCTATTATAATAATTGTGGTTAATGGCACATATGCATCAGTAAAAACGCAACCAACATAAACTCATTAAGCTTTTTTTCCCTGTGATTTGTTACCTCTTTATTTTATAGTTGTTTTTTGTTTGGTTTTTTGGGTTTTTTTTGCAAATAATATGCTTGAAACTAGTTCTCAGTGCAGACAGAGGCCAACCTGGCTTAAATTAAAAAAATCATGTTAAGTGTCTGAAACCATTTGGAGTCATGTAATCATCTTTCAATTCATTCTCTAAAATTATGAATCAGAAGAAAACTGCTAATAAATAATGTTACAGTGTAAATTGCAACATATAACAATACGTTTGAATGATTGCAGCTCTTCCATTGACAAAGATTTCATAAGCGTTCTTGATTTGTTTCCTGTAAATTATTTCCAACTCTTCTTCAGTAAAAATTTTACCAGTTTCCTCTTTGTATATTTCATTTGCAAAAGCTTTTTTAAAATTTCTATTTGTACTCTACCAATTCTGGCGAACGTGGTCTTTTTGGTATTATGTCTTCGATAATCGTAATTTTTTTTTCTTCATATGACTCATATCCATCGAAGGCGGTGAAGGTTTTAAATTAAAAAATGTAAAACTCCTTTATATGAAGTTGATGATTTCGACTATATTGTAGGTACTGAAATTGCAATCGATGATACCGGAGATCTTGCTAATAATTTGGATGAACAAGGTCTAGAACAATTTGATGCAGGACAACTACATAAAAAAGAAAACGAAATTAAATTGGAGGAACTATTATGAAATTCTGGTTATGAAGTAGGCTTGAACATTTTCAATAAATATGCGAGACATATGTATAGAGACAGTAAGGGTAAAATATACATCAAAACCGGAGGAAGATCCGGTAATGTAGTTGATTTAAAGATCAAGAAAAGTGGCGGAAAGAAATGTTTAGCACCTAATTCAATGAGAAACAACACATATGGTCTAGTTTTATCAAAGAATTAAATACTGATGATTTAGCAAACCGACTTCTCGAATCTACTTCTACCACACCAGAAAACTTTCAGGATAGATTAAATATACCTAGAGATACCAGGAACGTCCAACCACACAACCTAAATATCTGTTAGAGCTTTCTGTTATACAAAGACAACCAATAAAGGTACCTGAGGAAATCGAGATGCAAATGACAGACACGAATGAACCGTTTGATCAACATGTAAGATAAGCTGTGGCTATAGTTGATGAATACCACGAAAGAATTGAAAGTGAAGAACGTCCACTGCAGTGAAAATATCATTCGCTACAAAGAAGGAAAGAGAATTAAGGATTTACGTAAATGCTGTGGAAGCTGTAAATTCAAGAATATCATCTATGAAATCTGACGCTGAAATGTATTAAAAACAGATTGAAGAGTTAGCAATACGAGATTAGTACAGAAACAGACCAAAAAAAACAAAAAAAAAAAAAAAAACAACAACAAACAAACAAAGAAGCTGTAATCCAAGAACAGTTCGAAAGTTTTGAAAGTAAAATAGCACAATTAGGTGGACATCTAACACAGCTGGAGAGAAGCTTTTAGAGAACATATTGAGAAAAAAAAATAAATTCAAAAGTTAGAGAAAATTACCATTAGGTGGAAGACTGAAACAAGTGTTTAAAGAAAAGGATGTAACAATAACTGCTGTAGCTACTGCAACAGATATGACTATATCAACTAGAATTATGACAAAAATTGGAGCTCTCAGAAGTGAGAGTCCTTACTTCTATAAGTTCCAGTTTCTGGTCCAAAAGCCTCAGTTTTCAAAAGTGGGTCTACAATGTTCTATTTACTAGACTGTTAGAAATGTTCAAAATCCGACAGACAGCTATCCTGTATACACATTATTTTATTTTAAAAAATCCCATTTATAAATCATTAATTGTTTTATCCAATATATGCATTTGAAAGTATTTTGACAAAATATTGGCTGCATTTAAGAGTAATGCCGAAATATTTTTTCCTACAAAGAGCGAACCTCTTCAAAGAGAAATAATATTGATGCGAATGTGATCAAAACGGTAAACGTTATTTCCCTTGTATAATGGCAAGCCCGAATAGCATGAACTCTTCATCTCGTAAACTAATTATGACTTGATTGTAGAATGATTGCGATTCAAAATTACGAGAGAAGAGATTTTTGGGGTCGAGCAAAACTTTTGATGGCAATAATAGCCTGGACGAAATCCCCACCGTGTGTTGTAAACGTACATGTAAAATCTTTAAGAAACTCAATATATATTCATATGAGGATTCTGAATTGTTAGGGCGGGAATGCGCATGCTTTTTTAACAGCAGCTTAACCATTACATAGGCCTTGATTCTCTAATGGCTTACAATATATGCAATAAGAATGTACATAGACGTTTCTTTGTTTCTAGAGTAACCTCTTTATGGATAATTATTATACAAACTCACGATACTAATAATTTCTCCTTTTTGTTGTACATGATTAATGAATGGATAGCAGCAATTTATAATTTGGAAAAGACAACGTACTTGTGATGATGATGATGATATCTCGTTCATTATCATATCCTAGAATTTTCAGGTTGCTATTGATAACATACTATCAGAATGACTGATGTCCTATAAATTAATTTTAGACTTCAGACATCTTTTAAAACACAAATACTTTCATTTTAATAGGCCTTGTATTTAAGTAAATTGTGGATATGGATATAGACAAACTGTAGAACTTCATTGTAATCAAGGACTTGTTTAAAGAGCAAGCTAGTCACTAACCAAAGTATCAAGAGAAGACAGTATTCATGATCTGTGGCCCAACAAGTGTGAAGACAGTATTCATGATCTGTGGCCCAACAAGTGTGAAGACAGTATTCATGATCTGTGGCCCAACAAGTGTGAAGACAGTATTCATGATTTGTGGCCCAACAAGTGTGACTCCTCTTCAACCTAGGGTTTTATAGTTATCACGTTAAAAAAAAAATTAATGTATTTTCTCGTGTATGGTCTTTTTCTTGATCTACATCATCCATTCTGTATAGATGCCTGATTCGACTTTCATAAGATACTGTCGTTCACTAAATGAATTATCAATTTTGTATTTATTTTTCTCTGCATGGAACTGGAAGATTTACTTCATCTTCCACTCCATTTATAGCATTAAATATGTTGTTGTCGTGAACAAATAATTTAGTTGCTGTGGATTCACAAAGGACTCGAAAGTCATTGACAAAAATTAAACACACACACCTGATCCCCCTGTGAATCTAACAAGTTTTATTACTCGATTTATTGCAATACAATTATTAATAAACGAATACTGGAGAATCGATTTCCTCTAAAGAATTAAAATCTGGTGATTAATCTTTCTTTGATGTCAGACAAGACAACTTTTGAACACTAGTGGCCCAGCCTATTGTCAGACAAGACAAATTTTGAACACTAATACCCCAGTCTAATTCAGGTAGACCTTAGTCTGTCTTATGCACATCAGCAAATAAATGTAAATAGTTCGGATTTCTGAAGCCATATGGAACATATATAAAAGTATACCAAGCATACGTAACCATTACGATGACATGCAATTCCTGCGTTTTTTTTTTTTTTTTTTTTTTTTTTTTTTGCTTAACTTTCTGTTTTTATTACAATAATCTTTAAGAGCAATATGTTCCTTATATGCAAATGGCAATCTTAATCATTGCATACTTTCGTATACCAAAACAAAAGTCGTACAGAGCGGTCGGTAGAACGTCTGACTCATAGACGGTGGGTCGTCTCAGCTGAACGTGGTAGGTCTGAAGATCTACCGTTTAACGCAGTTCAGCGTTGTAGGTCTGTAGACCTGCCATTTGTGTCAAAAATAGCTGGTAACATATAATACTACTTGTTGAAAAACGAAGACCCCCCCCCTCGAAAAAAATCCACGTTAAATAAGGTTATTATTATTATTATTAATATTGATATTATTATTCATTGAAAAGTGCATAAACAGCAGCCAAACAAATTGTACTGACAAGACTGACAAATCTCTGAAAAATATCAGAGTACAATGTATTAAATATCAGAGCACAAGTTATAAATATCAGAGTACAATGTATTAAATAACAGAGTACAATGTATTAAATATCAGAGCACAATGTATTAAATATCAGAGTACAATGTATTAAATATCAGAGTACAATGTATTAAATTACTGAATAAATAGTAAGCTGGACCCTCATGTAACTGCCTATACAGCTCTTACTGTAATAATGAATCACTTTACAGGGAATGTTTGCATAATGGTAAATCAAACATGTTCCATGAATGTTTTCGTGTTGTTCCAAAGACAAATGCTTGAACTATTTAACATTTTAAGTATTTTTCAAATTGCGCTAGTATTGTATATTAATCAAGGTCGAAATAACAGCCATTTTTAGGGAATAACTACTCACTTCTCTAGCGAGAAAATCAAGAAAAAATCAGATTATCATCATTTAAAATCACATTTTACAAAATTACAAAGGGAATTATTTTATGCATTTAAAAAAGTAGTAGATTTACACCAGTCCTTTAAAAAAAAAAAAAGATAATGGAGTAATCGCAGACTGGAAATCTTTCCTGAACATTTTCCTAAATTGTTAGCACTCTTCACAACTGGGATTTGCCTCTGTGTGCTAGCTTTGCATTTCCTTACAAACTACAATATCGGAATTGGTACATAACATA
Organism: Margaritifera margaritifera; assembly: GCA_029931535.1. Lineage (NCBI taxonomy): Eukaryota > Metazoa > Mollusca > Bivalvia > Unionida > Margaritiferidae > Margaritifera > Margaritifera margaritifera. Next base: position 1,554,210 of record JAQPZY010001625.1, on the reverse strand, counting down.
CGCATCTTAATCTTCGTATTCATAAATACTAGTAAATGAAAATACAATTATGCATAAATCTGTATCCAATTATAAACATTGTGTGAGTTCTTCAAACAATTAATAGAGAGAGCAAGCGGAGAGAGAAAGAGAGAGGCTATACAACATTTATCAACTTCTTTAATGTGACCATAAATTCCACAAGTATTACAATGAAAAATTGTCTCTGTAGACAACTAATTTGATTTCCCTACAGCTGTCTTTGTAGTCATCTAATTTGATTTCCCTACAGTTGTCTTTGTAGACAACTAATTTGATTTCCCTACAGCTGTCTTGGTAGACAACTAATTTGATTTCCCTACGGCTGTCTTTGTAGTCATCTAATTTGATTTACCTACAGATGTTTTTGTAGTCAACAAATTTAATATCCCGACAGCTGTCTTTGCAGACAACTAATTTGATTTCACTACAGCTGTATTTGTAGACAACTAATTTGATTTACCTACAGCTATCTTTCAACTACCAAGGGTTCAAGGTACATACAGTCAGATCACTTTAATACTAGTAAATTTAGTCACCTTAGCCACGAAAGGTTAATATTACTATTATGATTATGATAAATATTAGCATTATAGTTGTTACTGTTACTGTTATTGTTGTTGTGTGTTTTTTTGTTATTGTTGTTGTTATTATTATTATTGGTGTTGTTGTTGTTTCTGTTGTGTTCGATAGAGTTCTTCTTTAATATTGTATAGTATGTGATGCAGCATTACAAACACCATAAATATGATGCAAAAAGATGGGTTGAGAATGAGAAGTACATAGCCCGTTCGTGTACAAACATCAGTAGTATCTTTTCAAAGTCGGGAAACGTCTTGAAGAGGATCCCTAAGGTAATTTGGCTTGAAAAATTTGCTGACTCTTTTATACCATAATGGTGAGCATTTCAACTGAATTAATTTTCATGTATCATAATGAAATAAGGTTTGTAGGGTATGAACAATAAACAACGAACAACATTTCCAATCAGATACCTTCTATTTTCTTGGTGATATTTTTATTCTGGAAGCCTGTTTTCTATCAACATTATCTTTGCTATGGCATCAGTGTCACTCGTATGTTTTATTTACTGTAAAGCGCATGGGTGACACTGACGTCATCTTAAAGATAATTCTTAAAGATAATTGATAAAATTCTTTCAGTTTAAACAATATTTATACAAGAAAACATCTGCATATACAGTTCAAAACAATGCAGTATCTGTGGATTCAGTAGAAAGCTGGAAGCTTATTGAACATTGTCTCCCCTTTACAAGTAAATTCTAACAACCAATATGTGTCTACCTACTTAAAGTGGAAAGATCAGATACCGACATCAATGTATAAATATATTCTACTATGTGTAATAATTGCAAAGATCATATAACAGTGACAAACAATTAAATAGATAGGTGTGGCTGCAATCAGTGAATTATACTTGATACTTTTATGAAGGTTTGCAATGCCATAAAAGTAGCGATAAAAGGTGAATTCTGATGCAAATAAGACAGTCCCTTTTGCTAAAGACAACCGATATTGAACAAACCACGACGGTCCCTTTTACTTGAAGCATGTTGTAAAAACGAATTTTATCTTACTACTGTATAAGCGTATACATTAGATTGCTCTTAAGGTATCTTTCGCAGGCTTCCAGAGCCGGATGTTTTTAGCAAACAGTACCATAAACAAATAAGAAATCTTGTATATTCATAAAGTAAAATTAACAGAAGTTGAAAAAGAAGGGAAAGAAATATTAGTACAATCAAAGAGTTATATGATAATAACCGACAAGATCACACTGTGAAATCATGTGTCACAAAAGCTGGTAATGTTAATGTATTATCACTTTAAGAATTTACATGATTATAAAAAGAAGGTGTAATCTATATCGAATATAACGACGATAAATTACACAAACATGCTGCATGTTGTATACCAACAGAGACAGTATTTCAAATAATTAGTACCAAGTTTAGGTTGTATTGTACTTCATATCAGATCATATTTTTGCATTACCTTTTTGCTTTAATAATTTTTGTTTCAATATGAATTTTAAAGATACCAAATAATTTTTGGAATATGCAAACAGACTTCAGCGTTTTTTTTTTGTTTTTTTTTTTTTTCTTGGAAATTCAGTCGGACAAGTTCAATCACTTTATAATACATACCCGAAAATTCTGTTCTAGTTTTTAATCAATGTAATATTTATTATTTGTTTCATAATTAAATAGTAATTTAGTACTGTAATATTTGCTATGACAAAACGTTTTTAGAAAATATGTTTGTAATTATTACAATAATCGAAAACGTCTTTAGCGTGAGTATAACCATGATGAGATACACAATGTATGCATACATAATCAACATCAAATATTTGTATATTAGGTTTTTGGCAACGTTTTCCTTCCAAATCATTATTTTGATATTTTTTTTAAAATCATCTTCACAAAACAAAAATAGCAAATATTTTTTTCTGGTATAAGAATTTCTTCAAAACAATATATTCACATAATTTTGTATTATAACTCATTATCTAATATACTTATATATTTATGCTTTAAAATTATTTTACACTATTTTACATTAATTTGGCATTATATATTATGATATAACGGAGTAATATATATATGAGCTTTGAGAGAACTGATACAACGAAGAGTAGAAAACTATTAATTGAAAAATTGTTGGCAGACCGTCAAATTTTAAATAAACAAATATTAGAAGAAAAATTAGGAAAACAGAAAATTCTTGAAGATATTGGAACGATTTTAGCAAATCCAGTTACAAAAAGAAAGAAAAAAAAAATAGAAAAATTACAAGAAGTAATAGATTTTAAAAAACAGGATTTGTTAATAAAAACATTATAAGAAAAACAAGACGAATTAAAAGCATAATTACCGCAAATTTATTATGCTAGATTGCAAGAATTTATGTCGCTAGAAGAAAGCAAATCCACTTCTGCTCTTACTAGTTTTCCTTTCATGCGCATAGATATTATGAAGGACAGAGCTAATATATATTTAAATACATATGATAATAACAATTTACCCAAAGTAAACCACTTATTTGTTATGTCTACGTCAGATTCAAAAGTTTTGAAAAAAAGTAAAGAAAATAAAGAAAAAGCTATGCCGAATAAAAAAGGCATTATTAAAAATACACAATAAACTGAAATCATTAGATAAATATAATAATAAAATTAAAGCAGTTGAACGTTTTAAAGAAAACCTTATTGAAACGACAGAAACAATCCACTCACCCATGCAAAAAAGGGCAAATATAAAAAACAATGCGCTTTCGCCCAACAAGATTCCACATAGATTTGAATGCAATTGAACCAGAAAGGAAACCACCAAATCTAACTCCATCAATGTCACCAGATTTACCTACACCACATCTACACAGATTAAAAAAACCTTAAAGTTGAGAAATAGATCTATGAGTATAAATACAAGAACCGAAATTCTACTAATCTTTTAAAGAAAGAATGAGTAAGAAAAAAATCTGAACAAAAGATATTTTAAAAAAGAGAGTGAAATAGAAGAAATATCAAAATGAAAACCCATACCTATAACAGAACAGACCCCCAAAAGAAAATATTCAAAGGGAACCATGACAACAGTGGGAAAGATTAGAACTAGAATATGACTTGGATACTGAAATTAATTTACTTAGATCATGCAAAACTAACCTCAAATCATTTTTGGTAAGCGTTATAGTGAAGCTGAGAAATTATTAGAATAAAGATTAGATGCTTACCGTGACAATAAATGTGTGTTATCTCATAATATAGGTTTCGATTTGATTGATTTGATAACAAAAGGATTCAACACCAAAAAAGCTTATACTAGTAAATCTCTGGAAACCTTTTTAAAAAACTTGATAGAGTTAGCGGGATATCCTGATAACGAAATGTAACAAAAATACAAGAATATATCTTGTGATAATATCAAATATAAAGGTTACAATGAATTAGTACAACGATTACAGCTATCATGTGTAAGCAAACAAAACGCTAATAAATATAAACAAATATTTATAATGAAATTATAGATATACTTAAATAAATTGTATAATGAGAAAATAATAAATAAAACTGAATATACAATAATATTTGAAAATTACATGTAATCATATATTATATAAATGGTATTCAAATCTATATTATTCTTTGATGGTGGAAATGCTACTTATCGCACATCACAAAATTTTACTGTAGAGTTTTCATCATCAGTTATTTGGGATATTAACAAACAATATAAAATATCACTCATCAGTTCAGAAATTTGGTATTGTTGGTTTTATATCACATCAGTGAATAATAATTTCAGATATTTTGATGGTAATGAATGGAATACATGAACTATACCACCAGGTTTGTATAATGTCCCAGATATAGATCAAGTATTAAAAAAGTGTGCTTGGAAATAAAAATAAAAATAAGATAACAATTAAACCAGACTACAACACACTAAGATGTAAGATAACATTCAAAATGAATTACAGGGTTGATTTTTACCAAACAGTACACGTAATAATATAGGTTATAATTCTGTGATATTAGAACAAAAAATCAATACTGGTGAAAAAAGGGGTACATTTAACATATTAATTCACTATTAATACATCGTAATTTAGTTACAGGAAGTCATATAAACGAAACTAGATCTGATGTATTATTTTCATTTACCCCAAATAGTCTTCCAGGTACTCTGTTAAATATACTGCCAAATGAGTTATGTTTTTTCCCCAGTAAATTATAATTTGTACCAAATGTCATCAGTCACAACGCGTGTAACATCACAAGATAATATAGAAGTAGATGTGAACAATGAAAGATTAACATATTACTTATCAATTTATTAGTGAGAAATACTCCTTATCAAAAACGAAAAATGATTGGAGGATCCATCTTTAGAAATGTGTTTGATGCATTAAACACTTTTTTTTAAAGTGGAACAACTAATTTATCAAACAAATTATCAGTAATAAGTTAAGATACAGTTAAACCATTAGCATAAAAAATGTGTTCAATGGCATTAGAAGGTGTAAAAAGCCAAGCAGAGACACAAGCCAAACATTTGGAGAAAATGCTATTGGGAAAATTATTGAAAACTGAACAATCATCAGAATTAACACGAGAAATAAAGTAAACAATACAAGAATTATCAAATCGAAATACCCAAATACAAGATGTCTTAGCAGATACACGAAAGAAAGTTTTAAATCAGCATTCTAGAGAACTCCTGACAGATTTTATGCTTGGTAGTAATTTTACGTATGGCAGTTGAATGAAAAAGTTATAGTTTTATATAATCATAAACCAATGAATCAATTAGAATGTTGAATACCTTCCACATGATAGTAACAAGATGAATATGGATGGTCAACATATCATAGATACGATGAATAATTAAATGTATAAGAGGTTTACTGAAATAACAGGTACATTAGAAGCGGCTCCCCCAGTAAATTATAATCCAAATGATGCAATATCATTAGTTAATAATGCATGGAGTCTCTTTCATAGTGCCCATTATTTAATGGATGATAATGTAATAGAGCAAATGTATTCATACTTTTCACAAGCTAGTACCATAACAGGACTAGTACCATATTCAAATGAATATGCAAACTCTTCAGGAACAAATATGCTAAGGTTTAAAGATAATAGCAATGGTAATGTTTCTATCAAAAAATTTATAACAGGTATTGAATTAATACCACTAGCAACAGTAGCAGCTGGCACTGACCATGTCACTAGAGAGATTTTCAGATCAGCGTTTAATGCAGGCTTAGAAACTGGTACAAATGAAGAATTTACTGCTAACAAAAAAGTCTTTCATTTTTATCACAATACATTATATTTGGTGTATGCCATGATACAAATAAAATATTTTGTGGTGTCAAATATTTCATAATTTTAGATAGAAATCTGCCTGGGCAATATATCATGAGAGCAGATGGAGTAGCTGCAGGTAAATTTAACATTTGTCATATTAGCTTATTGATGCCCACGGTCGAATTGACGCCATTAGTGGAGAGTGATATTGAGACAAACTTAGTTGCTGGCTGTACAAAAAAAGATGTGTTTTGAACAGATGAAAGTACATAGACAACAATATAATGCTAATGAATTAAATCTAACACGGAGAGTCACCGCAAATGCATCAAAACAACTTCCAAGGGGTGTTTATAGCATTTCACAGTGCATCCAGAAGTAATAACCAAGAAAACAAAAAACAATACGGTATTTGATAATGTAAATTTAAGACGACTTTTCAGTAGAATTAATAGAGCTCAATATCCTGAGCGGGGATTACAATAATGTTACTTTACCAAATAGAGATTTTTCAATAGCATATATGATGTTCCAGGATGCAGTTAATAAAAACACAGATCTTGACAATGGCACAAATATAAATATTTTAAATTTGGAACTCTATATCCCATATTTAATTTTGATGTTAGTATGCATGATGAAAAACGCATAATGAGTAAGAGAGATATTGAGGTTACACGGAGTTAGGTGACGATTTTCAATATGGAGATCCTCTAGTAGATACTCCATATCATTATTATGCTGTTATCTGAAATGATATTTACCTAATATTAAATCCAATAAATGGCATGATATGTTATTGTAAAACCATATATTGTAATGAGTTACACCAAAATTCTCATATCATTATCATATAATAAAATAAAATTTTTAAAAAAAATTCTTGTTTAAAAACTCAACCAATATCAAGAATATTAAACGCGTATCAAATTAAAGACGGCTCTGATAGAATTGTTATAAGTAAAACACAATTATGGAAATTTATGAATGAAAACAAGGGAATTCATGATGAACTGATGTTAGCAAAAATGCAAATTAAACAAATTATGAAAGCAAAAAGCCAGTTATATGGTATAAATATAAAATTTTCATGGCAAATTTTTAAAAAAATCAAGGTGGGGACCTTCCTATGTTCTCTCTACTCGCAGAGGCAGCAGGTTCTCTTCAACCAGGTCATTTAGGAAATATTGTTGGAAAACGATTAACATTGCCAGGTACGAGAGTAAAAGGTCTTTTTTGAAATTGGGAACACCATTCATAAAAAAGTAATTAAAACTCTTAGTAAAATTCAATTTAAAATGATAATGGAAAAGAGTAATATTTAAAAAAAATTGCAAAAATTTTTTTTTTAGGAGTTGTTTAAGTAAAGATATGCTTCCAAACAAAATAACACAAAATGAAAGACTTTTTCAAAGGTAATGAAACACATTGAATGGATATTTATAATGATCTCACAATAGTCAGGATAACCAGCGAGGAAAACCTGGGAAATTCTTTTTCTTTAGAAATCTAACCCTATGCAAAATATGAAACTGTAGAGTGCCACCTTTACCAAAAATGATAGATAAGTATAATAATACAAGGCCTGGAAACATGAAAATAAGCATATTGTTTATATGAATCTGTATGGCAATTATGTTCTTTAAAAAAAAATACAAAATACAAAATAGGTGATACGGTCAGAATATCTAAAAAAAAAAAAAAATAATAATATAAATTTAAGATGGAATATAAATCAAATAATGGAAGAATTTTTTAAATAATAAATATCAGACACACTAACCCCATTGTTTATGAATTGGAAGATTTAAAAGGTTTAAAAATTGATGGTACATTCTATGAACCTGAATTACAAAAAGCAAAACAAGAGATCTTTAGAATTTAAAAAATATTAAAATGTAATCATGAAAAGAAATTGGCATATATAAAATGGAAAGAGTACGGCCCACAATTTAATTCTTCGGTACCCTTGAAAGATTTACAAAATTTAACCTTATGAAGAAAAGGTAGTCTATGTTTTTTCATATGCAAATACTTTGATCTGTTTGTCACAGTTTTGCTGCACACATCACATGTAAAAGTTTTTGTTATTATACATGTTAATGGCCATCTTCCTTCCTTCATTGTTCTTTTTTTTTTAACCCTTGTCTATTATACTGTTCCGGTTGTTCACTAAAATATTAAAATAAATAAAAGAAACCATTAATTTTTAATTTTCTTGACTTACATCTATTAGCACCTTCACACACGTATTTAACAATTCCATCATAAATTCCAGGATTACACTGTGCTGAGTATAATGAGTGATAAAAGCTAATTTCTTTAGTTGGTATACATGTTGCTTTAGCAAATATTTTTAAACCAACTGTTACCTACAAAAGAGTAATCACTAAAAACTGATTTTTTATTATAATTTTCATGCATTGTCATGCATTTACAAACAAAACAATGTGTTAATATACTTTTAAAATCGTCATCCTTTGCTCTAACAGTCTCTTCATAATAAGGGCCACTCAATAATGTTTGTCCGAAAATCTTTTCATTTTTCACATTATTAAATCAAACCATCTTTATTTGCATCAAGTAAGTTATTAATAGGGTGTGTTTTATAGCCCTGGTTTGGGCCAGAACCAGGTGTTTTTTTGCAGAAGGGACCGTTCTGGATTTGCTCCAGAATAGGTCTTTTACCACTACTCAAACATACATATTAATACATGTATCATCTGAGTACATGTAATTACCGAACAATACTGTCTTAACTGTAAGTCAATGTGGTAATGTGAAAATAACATGATGTTTTAAAGCTGTATATTTTTTACATTATAATACAATGTGTTAAGTTGTTTCGATATATCCGCATATACAGTACCAGTTGTTTGGAAACACGATTTAAGAATACACTACTACATTTGCTACTCAGTCGAGTATACTGCCAACCCAGTCACCAACGTTATAATACTAAATACAAAATCCTTTTCTTCATTGTAAACAACGATGGATCTCGCTGACGATCTCCACATTTTTATCTCTTGCAAGAATCTAGGTGACAACCAATTTGTTAGTATAATGAACCTGTTACTTTTGGGTTCCTATCAGTGCATTGAATGAAAAGGTGATTCAGTACTACCATTGTACTTTACTAACTAAGCTTTTTTGATTGAAAGTATTTGTTCACTTTTTAAAGCTTGTAAACAATCGCAGTTTTTTTTTACCCGTTCTTTGATGAGAAAGGCCACGTTCTTGAAAGCGGTTAAGATAGGAATGCGGGGCCAAATATGTTGAAAGGCCACTTTTACTTTCAGTTTGCTTCCTCAAGAACGGTAAGTATGTAACAGCTTCCTGTGTGATGCGCCCTCTGGTAGTGGCGGGAAATCCAGCTGAGAGGTTTATCATAACATCAAGGTTGGTATTATGTCTGTGCGGGTTGGTATACTTAAATTAAAATTAATATTACCATAAGCCGGATTAGATTATCATTCAGAAGCAGTTTTGACCAGGTCAAAATCAGTAGAAGATTGTATGCGAAAATCATGAGGTAAGTTTGTTTTGCATATTAACCAGCGTCCAAACACTGCTTCCAATTTTCGCCATACACAATTTGTATGTCGTGTCTAGCATTTCTAATAACTGCTACGAACTCTATAGCAAGCCCACCAAATAGCACCTGTTCCCAGTTGCAATATATATGAGTTTCTCTGTGGATTGAAATTTCTACGGTTGCTCGTTACAAATGAAATTAAGGGCTATTAGCTCTTTATGCCCATAGACGAAGTGTAGATGGACAATTTTGCGGTTCCATAGAAAGAACGCCAAAAATCACCGGAAAACACCCCAAAAGCGCAGAAAAACGAACAGAAAGCGCCGAAAACGGGGAAAAACACTCTTAAAATAAATATTGTCATTTTATGACCTCATTTTATGCATGATTTTTCTAAATATTTTCTTGTTTCTAGGACTATCAATTGTTTTTAACTTTGATTTACGTAACGCGTTAATACCCTGTAGAGAAATACGGCCGAAAAATGCATATTGGATTGATTGTATATACATACATGTACTCTCAATAACATGATAATACATACATTATTATTAAAAATAAATTAAGTAAAGTTTGCATACATAATAATAATAATAATAATAATATCAATAAATTTGGATATGAATTTTAATACTGCATATTATTAACAAAACAGCTATATAGATGCAAGAACAAAAAGCGACCAGAAACATACATAAACAAAATTCATTTGTGATGATTGATACAGGTGTTGTTTCCCTCACAGATTACAGGCAGCCCTTGTGAGCAAACAGAAATCAGCACTTACAAATGCTGCAAAGTTGGAGATGAAATTGTTACAAACATACACGATCAGCTTGCCACTCCATGGTGACGTCAAATTCTCACGAAACCAATAGATATTGTGTCATTAGATATTTTAAACATGTTTCATCCTGCAATGTGTAAAGTAAATAAACCCATCAAAACAAATGGTGACGGAAATTGTTTGTATAGGGCAGTATCACAATCTTTGACTGGGTCTGATGATTACAGTGATTATCTGCAATTACTAAGTGCTTTACAGCTGATGCTCAATGAAAAGACATATAATATAACAAGGAACAAATGCAATGATTTTATTGGAGATACTAGAATTGTGACAAATGACTATGAAAAACTTGTGCGCGATGTAGTGTGCATCAATTCTTACTCGGAGATGGTACATTGCAGGAACCAATCAGAACATACTATCCGCCACAACTGAATACATGTCCGAACTGTTCACATACAGAGCTGTTGGTCGAGGAGTTGCAGACAAACAATCCAGAGTTACCCTGATGTGGACGCAAATGATTAGGCCGGATAGCAGCAACTAATTCAGCCCAGATCATTTTGTGCCGCTGATACAGGAGCAGGACTTTGTATTAATTCAGGATGACTCTGTTAAAACTGGAAATAAAAATTGACCCAAGTAGATATTAGTTGTACACCTAGTAGGTCTACTACTCTGGGTGCATCGATAACTACAATGCCAGTTTAGATTGTAGTCCTTTCCCAGATGGGTTCCACGTTCTCAGGAATAACCAAGGATGACAGTGTTGAAGCCACTACAGACAGTCTTAACTGCAGTGTGTCAGAGTCCATTTTTGATTCTAGTTTGGATGAACACGAAGTTAAGCACAAAACACCATATCCTTGTGTAGATGGTGTACATAACCAGTCTTTTGATCTTGATAAGAATTTGTAAGGTAACTTAGAGAATGGTTTTATGGACACTGATATTGTCGTTTTTAAACAAACAGAATGGTCTCGACAAGGTGTCATGCAGCCTGAAAGAAAATGTATATTTTATATTAAACAATACTAAAAACTTCGATAAAATGCTCACAAAATAGAAGTACAGTCCTACCCACTTATATCGACATCACTTATGTCGACAAGCCGCCTATGTCGACAAAAAAACAAAGTCCCTGTCCCTTGGTCTACTATTACTACCAAATTTGTCATACTTATGTCGACGTAGAGATACAAAATAAACGTACATGTCGACAGAAGCCCTTGGTCCCAGCTTGAACAATCCTTTGTTTTCTAATCATTTATGTCGACAAGCTGCCAGTTCCGACCCATACTTTGTTCAACAATTAGTTGATCTTGACGCCAGCTTTAAAGTTGCCGCCGCCGGATCATTTATGTCAACAAGCGGCCAGTTCCGACCTGTACTTTGTTCAACAATTAGCTGATCTTGCCGCCAGGCTTTAATGTCTCGGTAGATTAAAAAACAGGCTTTTGTTTGGTCCTATAAAGTTGGCCTCTTGCGGCGACTTAAATAACACATGTACCCTTCATCAAAGCAAGCCGGTTACAATGTTCAATAAAAGCAATCCACCCTTCATTAAAAAAAATCATAACCAAACTTGAATAAAAGCATTGAAATCTGATCGATTGTTACATTTTCAAAAGTGATCTGTGATTAAAACAAGTTCATTGTGCTGTGAAAGTTTCCTTTTTTTAACTTTATTTATGTTTACGATGGCTACCAACGGCAGCGTAAAACGCAGATGAAATTTACAGTCTCTGGAAACTGAATATCTGGCTGTTAAGGAAGTTGAAGGTGGGGCATCTTGCAAAGATGTCTGTGAAAACTTTTCACTTAAACATAACACCCTGTCAGGATGGATGATAAACCAACAAGTTGTTCTCCACCTTTTTTTTTTTTTTTTTTTTTTCTTTAACTGGTGGCAGACCAGTAAAAAAATAAAATAAAAAAAGGAGAACAGCTTGTTGGTCTAGATGGATGAAAGCTGCTGAGTCTATAAAGAAAGGTAAATTAATCATATCAGCTGCATATCTCTTGTTCAATTTTATGTACTTTTCACGATGACTTCCGTAAATAAATATGTTTTCATTTCCCTGTGAATAGCCCCATCCCCTTGGTAGCCTCAGTAAGATGGGAACATGTATTGTTTCAGGCTGACCAAAATCTAGGTCAATTTATGTACATGTACTTTGTAGCATGTAAATAACAACTATGCAACCATATGCTACTGGCGACAATTAATATCGTAGTGAATTGTGTAGACGTGTTAGATCAAATGAGGACAACCATTTTTTATACATGTGTTTCCTATCAGGATGTGACCGATGCATACATTTTCTAACATGAGACCCGTACACGAATTCATGGATTTTTCATATACATGCACTTAACGCATTGTGGATTTTATTACACAAAGGTAACCAAAATATAATTTGTCAATATAGAAGTGTATTTCACACTGGTTTTGTCTTCATGTGCTCAAAATTTTCATTGTTTGTTTTTCTCAAAGTGTAAATCCTGCAGGTCCAAAGAGAAATGTGCTTTTTTCCCCCCCCCCCCCCCCCCCCCCCCAACACTTATCTCGACATCCGCTTATGTCGACAATATTTCCTCGGGCCCGAGGATGTCGACATAAACGGGTAGGACTGTAGTACATTTGGTGATGACTGTGGTATATGGGATCGTGCCAGCGGTACAACCCCCAAAACTTTATATCTGAGATGCAACACTGGCACGCTTTCAGTCATTTTTGTAAAAAAGTAAGTAAATGTGGATGGGTACAGTTTCCCGATCAACGGGTATTGTATCTATTGCTATATGTATCGAAAATAAAATGAAGATGGTACAATTTCATCAAACGAGTATTTTTAAAACCAAAACAAAACAAACTATTTTTGGGTAAATATTGATTTCATTCAGGTAATCGAAAATATGTGACACAAGACAAAAGATTAGACAAAAGACAGACTTTGATGGACATGTATTACCTTGGAACGTCAGTTATAAATATAATTTTCTTATATTAATATGATATTGAGATATAAGCCAGTTCTTTGATGTAAAGATCTGTTTCAAATATTTTTCTTTCTTTAAAAGATGTTATGTATAAATATTTCCATGTTTATAATATAATGAAGAGTTTCACTATTATGAATAGATGCTGGAGAGAGAGAATGGAGGTTGCGATTTTGTTACATACCTTAATTGAGCAACTTGCTTCGAGAGGTATCAAACTTAGAAATTTTATCACTATATAGATAATGGTTAAAACATTTGATAATCATAGAAACAATAAATGGGCAGCTTTGTTCGGTCTCAATTTGCAAGGAAAATGACAAAGAAAATATTTATTTTTAGAGTGTGTTATATCCCGTTTTCCAACATTTTTCGGCATTTTCCGGTCTTTCTGTGGACTGCAATTTTTCCGAACAGAATTCAGCCCTTCTGGCCTCCTGCAATATTTTGTCCATGCCAACATACATGGCCGAACACGTCTTTAATTCAACAAAACAAACAAACAAACAAACAAACCTGGCAATTGGGACAAAGCGGACTTGTTAGGATATTTCAAACGAACCATCTATTATTCCTGATTTGGGCAGGTGATGTCGAACTCGATCCTGGTCTCTACGTCAAACTAGATCCTGGTCTCTACATCGACCACTGCGGATTGTGTTCAAAGCAGATCAGAAAAAAGGATCGAGTCATTCATTGTATCACTTTGTGATGATTGCCAAAGATAGAACAATTCAAGGTGCGTGGGTATCCACAAAAATGAGTATGAGAAATTAATATTAGACAAACACAACTGGTTTGACCTAAACTGTATCAGAGCGTTTTCTTTGTAATGGGCAGGTCTTGAATTCGTACAAGGCTGTGCTGTGTGACTCGTGCAACCTTTAGATCCACAATGACTGCTCAGGAAACTAAAATTGATCCCTCACTCGCCAGGTCTTGATTGTTTCTGGGAAAATGTAACTGTAATGTATATATGAATAATGAAACAGGGGGGAGGACTATTATTACTGGTACATAAATATCTTGCGCAGGTGCCGCAGGGTGAATTGGACAGTGGGTCAGAATTGTTGTGAATGGACAATCCCACTACATATGAAGTTTATACAGAGGGCCAAGCAGTCACTGTGATGATATTGTCTTGTTGAGAGATTAGCTTGAGAAAATAAAATCTGATAAGAATGGAAATAAAGCCCATATAAATGTTCTGGGCAATTTTAATTATAATGACTTTAATTGGATAAATAGAACATGCAAACTAGGGAATACGCTTAGTAACTCAGAGGGCCAGCTACTGATTGATATTATGAATGACCATGGCTTAGAACATATAGTCGACTTTCCAACTCAAAATACAGTGAAACCCAGCCATAGCGCGCTTCGTTACAGCACAAATTCAGATATAGCACAGTCATGGCATGGCTCTGGAAATTTTAACATTAATTTCATCAATTGCTTGAAGCACTACAGAGCTTTCTTTAGTGTCAAAATAATCAAGAGCTTAATTTAATAATTTCAAAAGATATGTTGTATTCTTCAAGGAAAAAAAGCTCTTTATAAAGCTGATAAATGTTAATCTAATTATTACTGAACCATCAGCAATAAAGCCATTAAGCCTTCTTTGTCTTTGTCTTAAATGCATCCTGTATACACTTGTAGCTTAGTGCAGGATAAACAATAGCCAGCATGTCTCAAGATGCCTAACTACTATATATGTACCAAGATTAATTCCAGGATTCTCCATAGATGCATACCCTCTTGTTTTGACGCCTGGAATTTACATTTGACCTATTTCTGACGCATGTAAATTCAAACCTGTTGGTTTTTATGACGCACGTTGATTTCGGCAAGAGCATCCGTCTTAATTACCCTTGATTTGCCTCTAGCATAATTTTCTACTGAGCATACACTATCCATAACAAATTGACTGTACAGGATTCTCAATAGACGCGTACCCTCGGGTTTTGACACGTGTAATTTGAATTTGACCCATTTCTGACACTTGGAAATTCCAACCTGTGCCTTTTTATGATGCACATTGATTTGGGCGGGAGCATCAGTCTTAATTACCCTTCATTCTCCTCTGGCATAATTTCCAACTGAGCGCGCGCTGTCCATAAACAAATTGAGTGTATGAGCCAGTGATTCACATTAGCTAGACTCCTGTTTACACCTTATTGGCCCCTATGCAAAATCAATATGAACTGGGCAGAGCTAACAGGTCACTGATGTCACACTTATGTGGACATAACTGAATCAAGGTTAGATTGTTTTGGGATTATCTTTGACATTTATGATTGAGTAAGAGGGACTCAGTTATGATTTGATTGGATTAACTTTTGAATCAAATATGAGTGTTTGTTTGATTTTCTATCAACATGTGATTCCCCAGCGGTAGGACAAAAATACCGCTTTAAAGCCGTCTACTGCACATACCGGTTTATAGTTGAAATCTATCGATTTAAAAAAATAAAAGATTATTATTATTTTTTATGAGAAAAGAATCGGTATATTTGTGCTTTCTATCCCCACATTACAGAAACCGGTGGGAACCAGTCTACTGGTGACTGGAAATGTTATACCGGTAATCAGATTACGAAGGTTAACATGTGTACACAGCAAACTGTTAATTGATTACCATACTGTTATAATCTTGAGAGTTTAAGGCCAAATGCATGATGTTTTATGAAGTGTTATAAGTAATAAAGGGATCAAAGGTGCTCCATGATAGCTTTCAAGCCTTTTATTAAAAATCAGCTGACCTTTGGCAGAGGTGAGATAAAAAGGAGAGACCGAACAAAAAATGATTTCGGCGGAAACTCTCTAATACGTATTTTTATTTTTTGTATTGTTTAATTGTTCTTGCATTGCAGAAGATGTTTTTAGAGGAATATTTAAGGGCAGTTGATATGTTTTAGTTTAATTCATTTAAAAATGCAGAAACATAAGCTTTCTCTCAATGCTAAAAAAAACACACAAAAAACAACACTGGATAAGAAATATGAAACTCTGGAATACATCTCGTGTCCTACTGGGAAACTTTCTTCTCAGGATGAACTAAGCTTAGATGAGTATTGGAGAATAGTCAGCAACCTTAACCCTTTTGCAGTGGGATACGACTCCAGTTGCACTTTACCTTTGCCAGCGGGATACGACTCCAGTTGCACTTTACCTTTGCCAGCGGGATACGACTCCAGTCGTATGTTCACTGTATTCCGTTACCAACTTTGCAGAAACATGTTTTTAACTGTATAAAACGTCATCAGTTTACGTGTACTCTTTTGAAAAGAAGGAATTAAAGGTAAAAGGTACACATAACATTACCAGATTGTGTTTAAAAGACCACAAAACTGGTAAAAATTCGATTTCAAAATCGAGTTTTAACGTGTGGAGATAAAAAAAAATGGCAGTCATATTCTGAAGAGGGAAGTGAAGACAGTTATGTGCTTGCTGAATTAGTTGAAAATAAAGACCACTTTGTGTGGAAAATTGACATTCTAGGAAGTGGGGATCGCTATCTTTACTTCTTCAAAATGAACGGAGCTGATGACAACTGGTTATTTGTAATTTTATTTAAAACATGACTTTTAATGTGTGAACATGGTAGACAGCGCAGAAACAGCAAGTTACGGCAGTGATGTGGATGCCAATTTTGATGAAAATATAGATCATTTTGTGGGGACAATTTATGTGAACTTCACTTTGACGAAATGAACGGAGATGATGATAACTGGTTAGTAGAAAATTTGATTTAAAAACTGAATTTTAACGCGTGTAATTCATAATGACTGACAGTACTGAAGTGACCGTGATGTTGATACCGATTTTGATGAAAATATAGACAATTTAGTGGGGGAAATTTATAATTTAGGCAGTGGGGGTCGTGATCTTGGTTGCATCAAATGAATTGAGCAGATGATAAATAGTTAACTGCTATTTTTGACTTGGATATTGACGATGATGAAGACCTGGATGCTTTTCAAGCTAACTGGACATTTTGAGAACTTCACTTCTCATAAAGTTTGCACATATACCGATGTTGGTTGTGTGCATAATATTATGAAATTTACTGCATCCCTGGAAATGGACCAAAATACACACAACATAATTCTGATATTATTACATTAAAATTTATTGTGGAAAATAAACACTGAACCAAAATGAAAAGCTTTGTCGATTTACCAGTAAGGATTATTCTGTTTGTTCTCCAATTCTCATGTGATTAAATTTAATAAAATTGTAATAACTTATGATATTCTTGATGGATTTTTATTATTTTGTCACCTTTCTTAAATGGCATAAAATTCCCCTTATTTCATACATTTACATGTAGGAGGTAAAATGAATATTGCAGATAGGAAAATTGCATTGAAAGTAAGTTATTAAAAACAAATGTAAAGCATGTTTTTTTGCTTACATAAATTTACTTTCAACTGAAGTTTTACGTCTGAAAATTTTCAGTCAAAAAATGTATGACCTTAAGGAAAATTTTGTGCTTTTTAAAATGGTATACAACATTGAAAAATAATTTGAAAAAATTGTCCTGTAAAGGCAGATTGACCAATGTCACTGTATTCTCATGCTGCTACACCACTAACTGAAAAAATTTACAATTTTACACAACTGCCAGTCTGATTGAGCTTCAGTATGAAAAGGGTTAAAAACCCAGCCACAGAAAAACTGAAGTCTGAACTTTCTTGCAGGCTGAGCATGTTTGTTTTGTCATTGCCACATTCTAATGCTGATACAGAGAAGACTTTCTCTATTTTTTGCCAAAATAAAATGATTCAAATGGAAATCTGGACCATAAAACTATTGAGAGCCTGCTAAGTGTGAAACTTAATAATAAAAATTAATGTCATCAGTGATCTCGTGAAGGAAACTAAAAATTCTTGTGGAATTTATATTTACAAATCTTCTAAGCGAACTACGAGATATGCACCTCTACCTTCATTGAAATGTCATACACTGGCTCGTATTAATTAATCACAATGGCTCAAGAAGTATATTTTCTTTCTTGTCTCAGTCTCAGAAACAATCTGCCATTGATGATCATTCTGACCCTCAGACTCCAAAGAAACAGAAAGTTGGTAACAATTGTGAGGAAAAGTAGAATAAATCTCCTAAAGTTGTAAGAAATCTTAAGCATCAGTTTCCTGCACGAATAATGAACAATCCCAGCTATGAGATCATGACTAAAAAACATAGGACTCTTGAGATTTCAGTTGTAACTCTTTACATTTCATTTTGACTCTCGAGATTTTGATGTCGTGTGTCAAATGACTCTTCAGTTTTTAAATTTATTGAGAATCCTGAATTCATCTTCTCTATAGAATCCACATTATATCCCACATTTATTTCTTAGTCCAAACTATTAATGCTGTTTACTAATTAACATATTTATTTTAGAATTAGTAGGGGTTTTTTTTGTGTGTGCTGCTTGGTATATATTTTCTGTCTTTCTTTGTTTCGTTTAACAAAGTTGATTTACATTAATATATACAGTCCAGAGTAATGCCAGGTGTTTACTCATGTTCCTTAACCAGTGATGTCTTTGTACTCACCGACAGAAGTGTCAGAGCTTTGAATTTAAAGGAACAACTATGCTTAGCAAGAGCAAAGATCAGAGCAAATTACATCTAACTACAGGAAGGGCAGATGCACTTATTGACAAAGGGTAATCTTCTTTGGTGGGAATTGAGACAACTTGCAGAAAAACAACACAGCATTGTAAATGATCATACTTGGGATTTAAACTAACTGGAATTTATATGCTGGATTCTTAATAAATGTGAACCCTCTGGTTTTGATGCGTGGAATTTAAATTTGACCAGTTTCTGATGCATGAAATTCTAACCTGTGCGTTTTTATGATGCACATTGATTTGGGCTGGAGCATCAGTCTTAATTACCCTTGATTCACCTCAGGCCTAATTTCCTACTGAGCGTACACTGTCCAGAACTGACTATGCACCAGTGATCGACATTTGCTAGACTACTGTATTACACCTTATCAGATCGTAATCCAAAATCGATATGAAATGGGCAGAGCTAACAGGTCACTGAAGTCATGCTTAGGTGGGCATAACTGAATCAAGCTTAAATTGTTTTGAGATTACCTTTGATGTTTATGATAGAGGAAGAGGGATTCAATTATGAATCAGATATCGGCGTTTGTTTGATTGTCCATCAACATACATGTACATGTGATTCTACTAGTGGTAGGACAAAAATACCATTTTATAAGCTGTCTACCACACATACAAGTGTTATAGTTGAAATCTATTGCTTTTGAAAAATTAAAGATCATTATTATATATTTATTTGTTAAGACAAAAAGAATCAGTATATTTGTGCGTTCTATCCCCATATTAGTTACCAGTGGAACCAGTCTACTGGGGACCAGAAATGTTGTACCGGTGCATTGATGTGTGGTCATCAGATTACGAAGGCTAACGTGTACACAACAAACTGTTAATTGATTACCTTGCTGTTGTAATCTCGAGAGTTTAAGGCCAAATGCAGGATGTTTTATGAGGTGTTATAAGTAATAAAGGGATCAAAGGTGCTCCATGATGGTTTTTAAGTCTTTTGATAAAAAAACGGAAGACCTTCGATTTTTTTGTATTGTTTAATTGTTCTTGCATTGCTCAAGATGTTTTTTGAGGAATATTTAAGGGAAGTTGATATATGTTTTAGTTCAATTCATGTCCAATAAAGAGCACTGGCTAAGAAATATGAAATTCGAGGAATACATCTCATGTCCAACACAGAAACTTTCTCCTCATGATGAACTTAGCTTGGGGGAGTATTGGAGAGCAGTCATCAACCTTAAAAACCAAGCCACAGAAAAACTGAAGTTTGAAATTCTTGCATGCTGAGAATAGTTGTTTTGTCATTGCCACATTTTAATGCTGAACTTTACAACTTTATGTTTATGGTGTTAATTCAGGATTAAATGCGAATGTTTTGGTGAAGTTTTGAAAAGTGGAAAATTAAATGCTTATTCTAGTGGCACTTGATTACTATCCTTTTTTCCAATTGAATCCGCACACAGCAAAGAACAAATATGACCACTCACACTTTCTAGCTTTGATACAAGAATCCATAGATAGTATTGCAAATGTATGATTTTAATATTTGTCTACATAATCATAATACCGTCGTGCATTGGTTAGATATCTTTTGCTTTGCTGTTGTTTTTTTTGTTTGTTTGTTTTTTTTTTCATTATTTTCACAAAAATGAGGATATAAGAAAACAACCTTGGCCTTTCAGCGCTTTTCAATTATACAACATAGCATTGTTTCTGATCTAAAAGTTTTTATTTTTATGCTAAATCTTGTATCACATAATATTTAGATTTTGCTTTCAACGAATTAAATATTTTCCTTAATTTATGTGCCCAGTGAATTACGAAAACAGACAGTCTATTAAAGAGGTACTCCCAAGAAACGAGGATGTCGACCATTATTACCCCTTAACAGGTTCACTTGACAGTTTCAGACTGATTTTGTGAAAAAAATAATGCAAGCACAGCAGTTAAAATCTTCAATAAATATATTTAGAAAGTGCTTTCACCATTTCTATTCTTAAACACAAATTGTTTTTACATATTGATGTTTCAAGTTTCGAAACACAAGTTGGTCTAGTTTAGTCATCAAATGATAACATGGGAAATCGGGCAGTGATAACAAATGACAACTTCGGAGGGAAAGGTTTAATGGTCAGTCAGCTATTAAAACACATGCCTGTGAATGTGCAAAAGTTTGTTTTGTCGGTGTAATTGATATCAACACCTGCGTGAAATAAATTTCACCTGGGGCTCACCACACTGAGTTACTTTGGGGTTTTGCGAAAAGACTTCTTGCGATGAATAGTTGTTTCTGAGTGAAAAGGTGCCTACCGGTATCTCACATCCAATATGGCTGCCATGGTGGTTATTTTGAAAATTTTGTTATTGCTACTTCTGAATGGATGGTCATATTGACTTCGATTTTCACTTAAATGGTACGTACAGCTGTATCTGCCCTCCAATATGGCTGTCATGGTGACCATCTTGAAAATCTTTTATTGCTACTCCTGGATGGATGGTCATAATGACATGAGGTTTTCACCAAACATCTATGTTGTTTAGTTGGTTCTGAATGAAATAGGTGCCTATATGACATCCCATATGGCTGCAACCACCTTGAAATCTTGTTATAGAAACTGCTTCTAAATGAAAGTCCAATTGACATGTGGTTTTCACTGAAAGACTTCTTATGATGTCTAGTTGGTCCTAAATAAAAATGGAGCCAATCTTGCAAATGGTTTAAACACTCAGCTGTTAAAAAGTTAAATATAAATGGGGGAAAAAATGGCAGCCTGTTAGAGCATCAGACTCGATACACACCCAGGCCACTCAGGCTGCCTTTATGTGTCCTTGGGAAAGGCACTTAGCTCCCATTTCCTCTGCATGATATCACCAATAATGTGTTCAAAGTGCAGTTAAAACCAGCAAAACAAAAAAAAAAGCATAAAAAGAAACTTATCTTGGGGTTTCTAACAATTCTTTTTGACCAGTAGTGTCGGCTCCTTTGAGGGACTCTGGTTGAGAAAAGGGTCCCTGGCCCTGATGGGCCTTCCATATTATTTCATAATTTACTATGAATATTCAGGGATTTTGTTGGTGTCCTCAGGGGACACCATTTGGGCCATTTTCCAGCCAAGAAAGATCTTATAATCCTGCACAATTCCCAATTGTATCTATTTAATCCTGAAGGATTTTTCCACAGTTGGACTAATTATAGGCCTCATTTGCACTTATCCAAGAAGAGTTTCTGACATCGACACAATTATAATTGTCAGCATTAGTTTCTTGTGCATTCTTTATGCTACAATGGCCAAGCTAGCACTCTCTGTACCAGCATTTGATGCAGAGGCAATTCTTCCATGGTCATCGTTATTGATTTCATTGGAGTTCTTTGGCCGCTTAAAATACGTAGTAAATTGCATTTCTATCAGACCATCAGCTGACATGCCATAACACGACGTGTCACGAGAAAAACACGATTTTGGACTCCCAAGCCCACCGACATGGTCGTGTTTAGAAATATGTAATTTTCAGCAATCTTAGCGAGAGAAAAAAAATTCCCACAAAAAAAGTACATTTCTTGATCACAATAATATATGCCCATAATCTGTGGTATGTATAAACAGTAAACAGTCTTGCTCTGAGATCATGTAAATCTATCTGTGGGGCAGTTGATATATATATGTTTTAGAAACAATTAAAAGGTAAGGCGGTCAGCGATAAACAGACACCTTTCAGAGATTTACTGAAATAGCTCACAATAGCTAGGGTGATGTGTCGTGTCAAATTCTTTGAGCACTGCTGAGGGAGAGTCAATTAGGCTAATTTGCATAGGTAAAGTAAACTAAGTGGAACAACCCAATTTGTCTGAAGTTAAGTACATCAAACAGAAGAGCGTTGAAAAACAAATGTTATTAAATACACATCACTGACTGCATTGAATGAAAATGTTGAAGCCCTCTTTATTAAAGTTTGTGATCAGCAGTAACGTTTCTTTGAAGTCGGATCTTTACTCCATATGTAAAATTCAAAACATGATTATTTTTGGTAGATTTAACAACAGCACTATTCGATCTGCAGTATTGAACACCTCTTCTCGATAACTCGCGCACAACGGGGTCCAAAAACATAGACCGCACTATAAGCGAGGGCGCGAGTTACTGAGGGACCTCAAAAAAATTAAGAAGGGCATGCCATCCCCGCTGGACATTGAGGAAACCGTAAGTGGGGGGTAACGGTGCTGTTTAATGGCTGAATACTCGTTTTATAATTACATTGGGAATAATTATCAATAAAGATCTTTTTTCTAATGTAGTTGTTTGCATTTCTGTATAAATTACCTTTATTTTCAAGGTACCAAACCTCTGAAAGCTCGTTAACAACATTAGTCCATGTGGTTTCAACAACACGTGTACGCGAAAACATTGTGTATTATGTCACTGCTTTTCATTGTTGTTGATTCACAACTAAACAAGATTCTTTTTTTCAAAAACTAGGGACATTTATTTTGTGAAACAACCGTCAACGTCGAAACTCAATTTATTGATTGTTCTATTAATAAAATATGGATGCCGTGATTTCATATCAAGTAACAGTGAAACTTCTTCTCATCCTTGAGGAAATCCCTGAGTAGCAAGTTAGAAATTTTAAGTTCAATACAAACTCTGGAACTCGCTTCTCCGTAATGAACTGTATCTGTAAAACAAAGCTTTTCATTCACCAAGTACTCATTTGGCTTGGTTGCCTTACTATCTTTTATCACATTTGTGAATGAGTAGGATAATTTAAGGTAGTTTAATTATATTACTTACATAATAATATTTATTACAGCTTTTGATTGATCAATTGAAATGAGTTGACCAGACACACAGCCATGACCGCTAGCTCTTACACAGGCAGGATTTGCACGCCTTTTAACTTTTCTGTTATTCTACCCCCTTTGTTTGATTTGATATACAAAAGACGTAATTAATGTGATAATACAAAGCAGGTCTGCTATTAATTGAGTGTAACAACACAACAAATACTTCCTCAAGTTGGAGATGTAAAAAAAAATGGTTGGCACTTAGATTCTCACGGAAACACTCGCGGCGATAGCTGGGTCGGTTGAATTATATTTTTCGTGTTTGAATACAAGCGGGCTTATTGTATTTATGATGATTACACTGAAACCGAATTAAAAGATAGAACTAAAACACAAATTTTGTTTGACAAAACTTATTTAATTGGTATTTATTTTTAAAGTGTTGCCACCAGTAGGTATTAGTGACATTTTCATGGATCAAAATTTTGTCGAAAATATTGTTATTTATAGTGTACTGAGAATGTTGTATGAAAAGAAAATTGAACAAAATATAATGACTTCTTATTAAAAGTTGAAAATTTCATGATGTTGATTCAAATTTCTGGATACTAACCACAGTTTTTGACAATAAAACGAGTGCTATATCAAGGTTTCATTTACTAATTTTGATCACGATTTTTTTCACCTTCAACAAATAGAGTCCCTTTTTTTCTAGTTTAAAAAAATGGGATCCACGCCTGACCCCGTGTTATAAGCGGTTTGTGAGTTATCTGGGCGCATGTTATCGGGGGAGTGGTGTACCTAGGATCCAAAGGTCAGGTGACACTGTGTCCCTTGCCCTCCAGAATTGGGGGACACGCAACATTTTAGAGGGACAAAGGAATATTGTAGTACATAATCCACTAGAAGTGCACAAAAAAAATGAGATAATCATATTTGCTTCGACAGTTTTGCCACCTTAACTTTCTAGTATTTTCCTTGGACATTTACATGATTGCAATAAATGTTTTATCATGTGACCAAGTAACTCGTGAAAACATCAACATGTTTGAATATCCGGTTAACCTGAAATGAACTGCACCATGGAATTTTAATAATATAAAAGTATTCAATCATTAATCAAATGACAACTTGTGTATTTGCATAAATTTGTACCTTTTTTCGTTATTTCAGCCTGAAAATAAATTACATTTTCACTGCCGTAGGCATGAATTTAACCTCGAAAATACGTTACAATAGCAGCGATCAAAGACTTTAGCTACTTGGCCAACTACTACAAACCTTAAATGTTTTCATTGCCAGATTCATTGTCATTTTACATGTTTTATCACTTTTAGCGACTTTGGTCATTGCTTGCGCCAACATTGATGTGGATGCACATTCGCGAAGGAAAAGTATAGACATATTTGTGGACACAAATGTCAATTGCATTACAATCAGACCAACTACTGAAAGCAAAGACTACATGTAATTAAAACAACATTCCAATGTCCAATGGATTTTAAAGACAGTAATTTGGTGTATTTTTTTATTTAATGTCTGAGGTTGTGACCATGTTTGTGGTGATGTAATTAGACAATTCCAAGTCTACCATTTTTTGGGGATTTTTTTTGTTGTAAGTATATTAAATGCTTCAGAGAAAACAGATGGTATTTTCTTTTATTTAGATTTGAATTTCCAGTCATTTGCTATAGGCTGATTTGAAAAGATAACTTGTTCTCATTTGGATGGTGTCGTTTTTGGGGGGTCACGTGCACTGTCTGGGAATATAGCATGGTATACTATCAGTTATCACAGTTTATTGTCCTAAGTATTCAGTATGGCAAAGTCTGTTATTTAAATCCTTATGATTCAATCACTCAGAGGTCTGTACAGACACAAGGTAATCTTGATAAATGAGAACCTTGCCACTTGGTCCAGGTATTATACTGACGTCACTTAATGAGTAGTGGACTTGCCAAATGTGTGGGTCTCACAGAGCACAAGATTGTTTTATTTCATTTGTTTTTGCATATTGTGAAATAGGCGATTGACAGGCCAACCCTTGAATAATACATGCCTGTGCATCAAGCTTGCATCAATTGTTTCTTTTTCTTTGGCACTGTGTGCATATCTAGATATGGCTTCATCAGAAACATCCAAGGAGTCATCTGAGAAACACAAAGAGACCCCAGGAACAAGTGGTCTAAAGCACATAGAGTCTTCCTTACAGTCGGCCAGTTTTGTCAAGTCAGATTCACCATCCAAACCCAGTGATGAGGCTGTGGAGCCAGTGGAAATGGCACATGGATCAGGAAATAAACAAGGTATGGTTGATAAGAATGAGGTCAGAAAAACAATGAATGCAGGAATGACAATTCAAATGGACATAGTGAGCAAATCAGAATAAGCTTATAAATTCATTCATTTGGCATTTTCTTTAATTGATGTGCATAGTGTTTCTTTGCACAATATCTGAAGAGGATAGCAGAAAAGAATGCAGTAAAACCGGTCTTGAAAAACCGTTCCTTTAACCAAGAAAGAGTAGGTTGCTCATGTCAGGTCTGTGCATGAAGGCACAGACTGTACTGTACAATATTGCTTTCTCCATATGGCTGCCATGATGAACATATTGCACATCTTGTCACTAATTCTCCTGAATGGATGGTCATATCAACATGGGGTTTCACCTAAGGTCTTCTAATTGTGTTTAGTTCATCCTAAATGAAAATAGTGATCTTACATCCACTATGGCTAATATTAAATTCTCGTCACTCGAGAATATCAGATGGTTTGGGTAATTCGGCAGTTTAAATGAAGAAATGGGTCTCATCTTGAATTGCTAAAAATTCTTTTCACACAGTAGAGGTCAGCCCTTCCGATGATTCTTGTTTAAAAATATCCCAGGTTGAAATATTTTCATGTTAAATTTGTGTTGCATAAGCTGTCATGTATATATATTGACAAATCCAAATATAAATTCTTATTTGGGAAAGTGAAGACCTACCTCTAAGACCAAACAAAAGTTGATAAAACATATGCCATTTTTTAAAGCTCATAAAGTAATTTCTGATAAATTAGGGACATATCCTTTAGTGTCATAGTGTGTGTGTACCCAGTGGTTGCCATCATTGGAATTAGCATGCCAGTTGTAGTAACAGTTGTTAATGCTAAAGTAGGTGTCTTTGTGTCGCAATTGGCGATTCATCAGATATGAGCAAGATCCATGCATGTTATGAGTTGATTTTGCGTCAGATTGCCTAAGCTTGTAAATACTTTACTGACAATATTTCTGTTGAAATTTGCTATCAGACTTAGTAAATAGGCTTATATCATGAAAGATGTATACAGTTTTTGATTATGTGTGAGATTAACTCATTAACCCCTGCCGCCACAATAACTCGTCGCACTTTGCTTCCCTCATCTCCCGTGTGCCACGATAACGTGGCGCAGTTTACCTTGCTTTAATCCCAGGCACCTTGTTTGAGTGGCAGTATTAGTCTAAGACTGTATCCCGCACGACGAGTTAAAGCGGCACAAACCATTGGTTGATTCCAGACCATTTCCTAATTATGCAGGCAGTTTAACCAATCAAATTTAAGCTTACATAGATAGAGGAAACATTGCAGCACAAAGGGAAAAAAATTTGACTTCGTTAGCGCCAGAAATAGTGGAGTTATTTAGATTTGAAAATGATGCAAAATGATGAGAATCAGCCACTGGAAGTAGAAACATACCTTACAGACTCTGATGGAGATATATTCATTTATGTGTGGATTAAACCATATCATGTAGATCTTTTGAAGAATCGGTAAATAAAGACTTGCTCGTGTTTGGGAAAATGAATTTAGTTAGCATGAGTGTACATAATTCAGAGTTTGTTCAAAGTGTTTCATTAGTTTTTAAATGTTTGGTGGAGAATTCTAAGGAAGAAAGGTAAGTAAAGTGTGAGGAAAATATGCAGGTTAAAGTTTGCAAGAGAGATGACAAATGGAATTTCTGTGAATTATTTAATGTGTTGAAGGTTTTAATGAATAATATTCAGTGTGAATTCATAATGAATTTTATGGATTATTAATGACAAAAGAAGCAAATTGGTAAGTAAATAATTTATTTTTGGCCTTTATGGACGAGTTTTATTTCTGCATGCTGCATGAAATTTATACCATTATCTACATAATTTTATTGAGAACAGCTGTTTTTATACCACTCTACGGACTGTATTTTTTATGTGAGTTTGATCAGACTTGGTAAATAGACCTGTATCAAGATCTTGGTGAGTATAATTATGAGCAAAATCCACACTTATTAATGATGTGATCTTCAGTCTGATTTGCAGAGCTTGTTACTGCTGTAGCAACTACCGTATTTGCCAGCCTATAAGTCAATGAGGAGTACAAGTCGAGTTCGCCAAGTTTGTACATTTTCCTTTCTTCATCCATATACAAGTCGATGTGGAGTATAAGGCGAAACAAGATCAAAACCTTGACGTTTTTTCGCTAGTAACTCCCGGTTTCATGAATATTAATGGTATCACTCTATGCTATTACAGATTAATTGGGAAAATGATTAAGATGGGCTGTACATGTATTGTTTATAGGTATTATTTATTGGTAAATGGTACACAATAATATGAACCCCTGTTGTCAAAAAGTTAAGTGCAACTTGTATTCGTGCAGCAACAGTACATCAAATTACACGTACAATAAAAAAATAGAAGAACTCAATAAAGACTTGTTGTTTTTAGGGAATGTGTGTATGAGAGGGGGGAACAACACTGTCATTGTGTAAGAACATATGTATTCAGAGCAGTTTTTATTTGCAGCTTTTGTTTGGAGAAAGAGAGAGGTTACAGGGCGATTGTAATCTTTATTGTTCATTTACCTGAAGATGGTGATCTTACTCACGTACAAGGGCACTACTATATTCCATTATCAATTAATACCTCTGAATAAATATTTCATTCTCGTTTTAATTACGATATCCATTGTCACAAGAATCGCATGGCTTTGGTGTTATTTACATGCTAATTAAATATGCTTACAGCTTCGGCCAGGCCATTCCAGTTGACACCTGTTTGAGGGCAAGATTAGTGAGGCTACCCATAGGGTATCCGTTGTTTTCATGTGACATCATCAAAATGCATGCACTTCTATGTACACGATTTTGATTCCTTAGCCACGCTAACTGTCACCTAACAACACAAAACATTATGACGGCAATTTAAATAAATTTACTTTTCTTTTTGGTTTGTTTACTATAATTGATTTTGTTATTTTTGCCAAGACTTAAAGTAGTGTTCGCCTTGTCTGTTGCTACAATTAATTGTATTATACTACCATATGAAAGCTGGTACTCAGTTTTAAACTTCCTTATGCAAGAAAGTAGTTGTGCGAGTCAACCATAATCTGGTCAACAAATGTACACGCTGAAATCAATCATTTTTCAAGTTCAAGTTAAAAAGCCAAGTGTTAATATATAATTTCATATTTTTAAAACATTTTAAGAATACTCTGTTTTGATATTCAACACAAAGCCATGTTCCATTAGACACACATTTCATTTTAATATACTTAAGATAAAACCACTTCTTTGAACAGTTCTCGCTTTCACTTAATATTATTCTCCGTCCATCATCATCTCCACCACAAATACAATATTTGACCGTACTAATTAAAATTGGTTTGTCGCTTGACTTTGGCACAGACACTTGCTTTTGCAACAGGTATTTACAAAAAGGTTCTGGCATAATGTACGTGTTATGAAATTTGAATACCTTAATTGGCATATTGGGTGTATTTCCAGTATGCAGATACAAACAAACATAGACTTATCATCTGTTCATATGCCATTCTCGTCCTTGACAAGATTATTAAAAAAAAAAAAAAACCTTCTAAACAGACTAACTGTTGGTGATTTGTATTCACACTTTTAAGCCATTTCAGGCTGCTCCATTCGATCATATGCATGACTCATCCTGGTCACCACTCCCTTTGTTTTATATTGAATGAATGTTTTTAAAACATCATATTACCAGTTTCATGTCTTCACTTAAATTTTGAAGATATTACGGTGTTGTCTTTAAAACAGAAGAAACCATGCAATTTCCTTGTGCAAGGAAATTCTTATCTAGAACAAGTACGAGTGTGGGAGCGGAGATGACTAATAGCCAAATCCTTCACACTGTACTTCCTGCAGATGCAAATCATCTGCTGTGGCCACAGACATTTGTTTCTGTCAGTGAAAAAGGAAATTATTGACAACACCCACTCCTTTTCAACAAATTGATGAGGTGGCTATAACTCTTGCGGTTTGGAATCTGCCCCCTTGCCGATTCTGTGCTTTTTTTTCTTTTTTTTATCCCATCGGCAAGTTCGGTCGCTGATTACATATATCAATGTAAAAGGAGATATTCCAAACTTATTCCCCATGTACGATTTAAGTACTTTTGCACATATCATTTAATAGTCACTTTGGGTGAAGTTTCTATGTTGTTTTGTATCTATTTGGATAGAGTTTGGATGCCAATGTTTCCGGTATTCATGCAGTGAACACGCTACAGTTAGTTATGATTGGTGGTTATTGTTTTACCCTGGACTTGAACAAACAATAACCACTAATCAGAATTGCATGTAACACTGCATGACACGCCGGATGTGTAGCCTTCAGTTCGATCCAAGTAGACAAGATGTGATGCATCAGATAAATTTCGCGTAAAAGTGCTTATTAAATGATCAGTAAAGTACTTAAATCATACATAGGGAAGAAATCTGCAATGTCTTCTTTCTGTTGATATATGTTATCAGTGGCTGAAGATGCAGACGAGATAAACTGATTAGCATGGAACTGGGGCGGGATAATGGGGGCAGATTTCGAACCACGCGAGTTAGTCGCCTTGTGTTAATTTGTAGAAGGCAAGTGGGTGTTGTCATTTGCTTTTATTTTTTACTGACAGAAATGAGTGCATGTACTTGCTACGGCTGTCTCGGATGAATTCTCAATTTAAAGAATGAAAAGGCAAATGACTAATAATTATTCACAACTGCTGAAGATTAAAGTAACTTGCATGTGAGCGATATCAGGCCTACTTGGACCTATTGTTGTTGCTTTAT
The DNA here is from genome assembly GCA_029931535.1 of Margaritifera margaritifera. Taxonomy (NCBI): domain Eukaryota; kingdom Metazoa; phylum Mollusca; class Bivalvia; order Unionida; family Margaritiferidae; genus Margaritifera; species Margaritifera margaritifera. The sequence goes on along the minus strand of JAQPZY010001625.1, from coordinate 1,523,553 downwards.
GTGTCATTGATACAGTTATTGGAGTATTATTAAAGACATTGGTAATTTCTGTGAGACCCAAAGGATTCCCATGTGGTCGGCTATAAATTCTTCATTGATGATGAAATTTATTGAAGACGCAAGCTCTCTGAGTATAATTTTCATTAGTTCATACAGCATAACGTATTGTAAAGTTAGCGAACTGTTTGACTAAGAAAAGTGCAGTGAAGAATTGTGTAATGCTTGTGAATTCACACTGGTTTTTTCACATGGCAATCTATGCCTAATAGAGGCAGTTCTACCCCCGTAGTGAATAATTCTAATTTTTAAATGTAATGAGTGTTAAATCAGGGTTTGCACGGTACCTTGAAAAGTACTTGAATTTCGATTCATCCTTGAAAAGTACTTGAAAATTGTTTTTACCTTTAAAAGTACTTGAAAATAAGCCTTGGTCCTTGAAAAATACAAAATTAATCGACAAACGAATATATGAAAGTTTCTTTTCATACCATTACGTCATGTAATCGAAATAAAACTGTTTGCTATTGGGTGGTTTACAACACGTGACCAATCAGATATTTATAATTGCGTGTGGACCTGATAGAGAGCATTAAAAAGTGCGTGAATTTTTTCTTTATTCAATAGGAAAATGTGTTAATGTGTTTGTTAACCTAAATTAATACCTTAATACGTATATATATTGATTTTGTTATATACAATACCAAATCTACATGACATTAGGAATTAAAAGTTATATTTGGTACAAAAATCAACCATAAATTGCTCTAAATGACTGAATACATGTTTAGGAAAACGTGAGCACAATATTAGACATACATGCAGCGCTCGTGCATGTATAATAGTTTGTGTTTGTCTACGCGATATGTCCCCCATGTTTGTTTTCTTTCTCGAGTTTACATAGTTAATCATTAGACTGCGATAATAACATTTTGAATAGTAAGCTACTGTGATTTATTGGGAAATTATTATCATATTCTAAAGAAACACTGACAATAATATTTAAGTAACATCTGCAAATTTTTGCAGATAAAATTATCAGTTGTATGACAACCATAATTATAATGCTATTATTTTAAAACAAATGCAATTAATGCATCCTTAATTTATTTGATTGTAACCAATCTTTTACCAATTTCAGTAATAGTAATAGGCAAACGAGTGACGATTCCGCGAATGCTGATTGAAAAGTGCATCCAAACATTATAAATAAACATATGAATTCCTTGTTATAGAATAAACTATTGTTTTTAAATAATATGCATATAATCGTCACAATATACATTTCCAACGATCATTCTTCTTCATCGATTTATTTTCTGCAGCAGCGGTACATCTTTGTACTTTAAATCAACTGTTCAAACTCTCGAAACAAAAGATAATGAAAAATATACACAAAAATGGTCACAATTTGTTCTTATTGTACGTCCAAGCTTCTGATTTTCGGCATACGATCTAAAATTCGGAAGTCTGCTGGGAGTCTATTATTGACTTTTTCGGCGTTGCGACCAAACTTTGGGCGTAAATTACGGCAGTATGCCTATTAACAGAAAGACTGCTTTCTACACAATGTACTTACATCTGCGTGTAAATGTACCTGTACAATTTTGATGAGCGATCACGCGATAGCAGATATAAAAAAATTAGACATGGCGACACGCTGCATACTTTCGCGGTGGACGATTTTAAGATGCCGCGTGAATTCATCATATCATGCATCAAAGTTATTCCAGAAATTGATTTTGTCCGATGTGGACAACATCAGGTACACATAAATTATGCAAATCGCTATATAGGAGGTCGGCCGATGTGTTTTCATAGAGTGTGTCAGAGAAGGTGGGCTTAGGCAATCTCCGTAAACTCCGATCGCTGCCGAATATTCAGGATGCTGCATTCACACCCGCCAAAGGATAAACACGTATACGTGGCATTGAGAATACAGAAGATTTATCTGGGTATTTTTCTGCGAGAGTGTACCCATTTCACTTGGAACAAAATGCTTGTGAAGTGTATGTTCAACCCCAATTGGTGTCAAAAACAAGAATACAAGACCTGGTAATTAATTTCCCATATACTTGAAAGTGAAATAATGGTGGATTATACTTCCATAATGAAACATTTGGGGTCCTTGAAAAAATTGGATAAAGTCGTTGAAAAGTCATTGAATTTTGTCACACCAAAGGTGTATGAACTCTGTAAATATAGAGGATTAAAACAAGCTACTTGTTTAGTCTGCCTGTCTATAGAACAGACAGGGTCAAATCTGAGACACATCACAGGGAAAAAAAATATTTAAAAACTGTTGAGTTAAGCAGAAACGTTTTGCATCGAGCTCATTTTTTTGTCCAAAATAACCATGCTGTATTTTTGTCCAGATTAATATTTTTCACAAATTTTGAAATTGTCAAATGACAGTCTGAACCTGCTTTTTAAGAAATTGGTGGTCCCAACCCGATTTTCATTCATTTCTGAGAGTCCGGGATGGCCTATGGGGTCAAAGAAATACCCCTACAAAGTAACAAGTGTTTTACATTTCAGCATCATTTCCTGTCAAGTAGTCAAAGGCAATTAGAGTAAAATGCCTTGCTCAGGGACACACCACATTGGACAATCCAGCCTGGTTTGATCAGGATTCAATCTTGTACCCTTCTTGTTGCAAGTTCAGCATACTAATGAATGAGCCTCCGTGGCTCCTTAAAAAGACGGGCTTGTATATGCACAGCTGTTGAGATGCTTGGATGATGGGCGATAGATTATTAAACAGAGCTCAATAAGGATTAGGCAAAATTTTGATGAATCATGTACATATTATTTCCCAAAAATGTAGAAATTGCCCATTTTGCTCTTGTGCAGTGTTGCTATTGTTGATCACCATTTCATTTGGTTGAAGATTGATGGTAGCTGAAGAATGCCCAATTTTGGTTTAACTACCAGTTAAGTTTCTTTAACGAAAGGAACATGTCTAGTCACATTAGGCTGAATGTGATTCATCATATTTTGTTTCGTTAAAGAAATTGCTTACCAAGTTCAACCAACTTCAGCATTCCTTAAAGAACATAAATGGTAGTCGGAAGAGTTTGAAAAAGCAACCACTAGACTGTGCTTGGATTTAATTGATAAGGAAAAAGGAATCAGAGTAAATATAATATGAATAAAGCAATTAGACTCTTAAGCTGTGCAACAGCGTCAATATGGGCTGCCAACTATGTGAGATATTTTTAAAAATTTGTCCGCCAGTTTTGCAGTCGATTCAGCAGCAGCACAATGCTGTGTGGCCCCCACACACACACACACACACACACACACACACACACAGTATGTCATCGTATAATCCGATTTTAATATATACCATTTTGTTCTGTTCATGAATTTGAGTGATTGATGTACAATGTATACACTGACGATACATGATGTTCAGCTGTATGTTGACTCACAATTCTTCGTTGTGCTTTCAAAGAACAAGTCTGTACTGGACATGTTGTTCAAGATACTCCATTTCAATTGTACTTTCATGTGACAGCAAAGTTCAGACGTTCAGTGTGGTTTCAAAACTTGAGAATGGACACACGCGTGATTGACTGTATATGGAAATGCAGCCTAGTTACGGTTTTTACTGCCATGTGTGAAAAAAACCCCACTTTAAAATATGAGCTAATAAAAGAATGTGGATTTTAATTTTCATATTTTAACACCATTTTAAAAAATGGGATATTTTATAATATTCTTGTTCTGCTTTAATTTTAGTTACTTCTTTATGCCCTATTTATAGGCCCCAACTGACCTCCCTTTTTCAACTTTAAGGGGGACAGTGCCTAAATCTACTAAATCTGGATGCAACCCTGAGAGAGTAAATTACCCATTTGTTAATTTCTTATCTAGGCCCTGTTTAAAAGATATACCAACATTCATGACCAACATATTATTTTCTCAATATTTCAGAGAAGACATCAGTCAGAGAGCAGAAAAATGAGAATGAGGTAGGACATACTCAGCTTTTAATCTGTCTTTGCATATATGATTAATTCAGATTTTTCACACTCTTTGAGTAAGTTTAAATGTATGCTTTGTTATTTACCTTATCTCTAAAATTGTATGTGGGGAATTTCTGTGTTCCATTTTCAAAATTTGTGAACAGTTCATAAAAATTTGACTGGTGTAAAATAGCCAACATACCATCCTCTTTTTCTTCTTGAATGACGTATGTGTTACACGTGTGATATTTAGCTCATCAAATTTTGCCTTCGTGTTCACCTTTAAATGTCTCTTTGGCATTTCACCTACCTTTTTATATTGGCTGAGTGTTTATTTCCTCAGTCCTTGATCTATTTGAGTGTTATCTGTGCTCTTTTTTTAATTTTATTTATTTATTTTTTTTTAATTTTTTTTTACACATAGCTTGGCTAGTGATGCTTCAGTAAATTGTATCCCCCTTCATTGTTCCAGTGCTATGGTAAGTATTGTCTACTCTTTTATGGTTCCAGATATTTTGTTTTGTGTGAATTTTTATCTTGCAGAGTTTCTTACATGGCAAGTGTGGGCACAGGAAGACCCGTGTGACTTGCACCCCGCCTGCTTAGCATGCACTAGGTATGCACGCATGGATCACTGTCCATTTTGTTGTTTTTGGTCTGACCAGGTGTGGGACTTTGGAAAGTTGCCACACATACAGAGGGAGGAAGAAGGGTCCCTTGTCACTGGACGACCGCCTCCATTCCCAGGAGGGGTCTGGACCTTTTCCCATGGTGAGAAAAACTACTGCCCCTGTGCGTCGGGAATGCACTGCTACATCCATGGTTCAGAGATTTGCTAAGGCAAAGGATGCTCATTACGATGCCATCAGTGCTGATGAAGGATCGATCCTTGGCCCCTACCAAGGGAGGAAAAGCACCCAAGAGTGAGTCGTGCCTCCCGCTTAGGGATGAGCAGTGCCTTCTCAAGGTTGGTGCCCTGATGAATGAGATCGGCAGATTGCCCCTCCCTGGAGGGAAGAGCAGCGATCTTGATCAGATAAATCTGATGTGGGCTTATCCATTAGATCTTCATTGCTGGACCAGTCTTTGATCAGTGATGTGTCACTGGGCTTCAAACACCGATCACTTGGTTTTGATTATTGGTCTGGGGACAGAGTTCAGGTCAATAATCTCCCCCTCTTTCACTTCCTATGTTAATGTTTAATCCTGATTGGAATAGGGAGTTGGGTTTTACTTGCCCTATATGAGAGGGGGGTCAGATTGGCATGCCAATCCCTCAGTATGTTCTGGTTTAATTCTTACATGATGTGACTCTCCCCCTGCCCCATAGCACCATGGATATCCCTTCGTCTCAAGGTAATGTGGACATGACAGGTCATAGACCTGCTCTGGCCTGGGCCAACAAAAAGGAGAGGGTCTGCCACTCACTCCCTTAATGATCTAGAAGGAAGCAGCGATCCCATGGTCCTAGGAGGTCCGCTTGTAGGGTTATTCTGTCACCTTCCATGAGCTGCTTCGGGAAAACAGCATCCCCATTTTGACATCTCCCGTTGCGGAGAGAGATACTGGGAGGGACAGTCCCATCTCGCTTTGAGGACAATGATGTAATTTCCATCATGGTATTTACCTTCTCACTGGAAATTGTGGTGACCATCCCTCCCCCTCCATTGGGGTTCCCGGCTCCTTCCCTCAGACTTGTGTCCTAAGCATTCTGGCGCTGAGGACAAGATAATCTCCAGTTTGGAGAGGCTTTCTGGGGCATTATATAGTCCACCTCACACCCCAACTTTGGGACATTTTAAGTGAGGATATCGGCTTGGGCCTGGGCTTACTTCCTGGTATAAACCTTGGAAGCCTTGGAGCTAAAGGCCCATACTCTAATGATGGTCTCTTTGCAGCAGTCTCTTGAAGGAAGAATCAGTCACCAGTGGTGCTTCAGGAAGCTGTAGAAAAGATGTCTGCACCTCTTGTGGCAGAGAGACAATTTGGATGCCGCATCTTCTCCATGGCATCACAGGATTTGAGGGATCAGCAACACAGGTCCTTGGTAGCAGCTCTGTGCCTTTCAAAACGGGCCAAGAAGCACGCTAACCAGACTGCCCTATGGGACTTTCTTCCAAGTTCTTCAAGCAGGCGCAGTCTCAACAGTGTCACAAATATCCTAAGTTCAAAGCTTCCTCCCGTCTGCTGTTTGCTAAATGAGGTGGTGTGAAAGGTCAAGGGATAAAGTCATTCGATTTCTATGCTAGGAGGGAGGTTGTTGGCCCTAGAGAGTTGCACCCTCTCCTGCAGTGTCTTCCTCTTCCTAGGTGCTCATCTGGCCCTTTTTTTTCATGAGTTTGGTCAGGCATCATGGACAAGTGCTGGTACATTCCACCTTAAAGGATGGATACCCCCTGAATACAGGAAAGTGGTACACACCATTCTGCGAAAGGACTAAGTTGAGAGGGTGGAAAATGATCAGACTATATGTTTCTATTTCCAGATCTTTCTGGTGTTAAAAAGGGCGGAAAGTTTCAACTTATAATTGACCTTTCTGCCTTGAACAGATTTCTTCAGGAAGAACGCTTCAAGATGGAGACTACCCCCTTGGTCGGGAACACCATAAAACTCTGTGACTGTCTCTGTCGACATTCAGGATGTGTACCTTCACATCCCCATCTTCCCTCCACACAGAAAATACCTCTGGTTTTGTCTCGACCAGGAGGTATTTCAATTTTGAGCTCTTACGTTTGCCCTCACCTCTGCCCCCAGAGTCTTTACCAGGGTGATGGGATAGTTGCAGCCCACTTAGGTCATTTAGGATCCCCAGCCTCCAGTATTTCGAAGACTGGTTGATGTGCAACGTCCTCAGAGATTCTCTTCTGATTGACCTGTCCCTCTTGCTCGATGGTGCCCTATCTCGGTCTTGTCCCCAACCTAGAGAAGTCAGATCTCATCCCTTCTCAATACTTCCTGTATGTGAGGACAAATTTCATCACTGGACTATGGGAAGTTCCTGTTCCTCCAGACAGGATCAACCAAATCCTATATCTTGTAACAGCTCTTCTGGCCAAGACCTTGTTGTTGACTTGCCTTTATCTCTCTTGCCTGGGAACTCTAAACTCTGCTGTGGGCTTGGCTCCCCTAAGGAGACTTTACTTGCGTAAGCTCCAACTTGGAAATGCAGGCAATGTTCCTAGCCTTACAGGGGTGTATCACCTTGGAGGGGTTTTTGTGGTCCTCATGGAAATGTCTCTGCATCAGTCCTTAGCCAAATCACTTTTCCAATGGGAGGGAGGGGGGTTTGGTGGACTTGTTCGATACGAGACTGAACAGCAAGTTCCCTTTTTATGTCTCCCCAGTACCAGATCAGAGGGCCTGGGCAGTGGATGCTTTCTGTCTCAAGTGGGATCGTCTGTACAAGTACTCCTTCCCACCTTTCAAAATCATTCCACAGGTACTTCACCAAGTCCGGATCTCCACTGCTCAGTTCTCTGGTAGCTCCTTTGTGGACAAGCACAGGCGATCTCTCCTCCACAACAGCCCACAGATTCACCACTTATATGGGCAAACTTTATGAGAAGTGAAGTTCTCAAAATGTCCAGTTAGCTTGAAAAGCATCCGTGTCTTTATCATCGTCAATATCTGAGTAAAAAATACCAATTAACTAGTTATCATCTGCTCAGTTCATTTGATATAAACAAGATCACTATCACCACCTGAATAAAATATCAATTTCCCCACAAAATTGTCTATATTTTCATCAAAATCAGCATCCACATCACTGCTGCTTCACTACTGTCTGCTATTTTGAGCTCACATTAAAATTCAGTTTTCAAGTCAAATTTTCTACTAACCAGTTGTCATCATCACTGTTCATTTCGACAAAGTCAAGATCACAATGTGCACTGCCTAAAAGATTCAATTTTCCCCACAAAATTGTCTATATTTTCATCAACATTTGCATCCACATCACTGCCACAACTTGCCACTTCAGTGCTGTCCACCAAGTTGATCTCCACACGTTAAAACATTTGAAATCAAATTTTCCAATAACCATATATCTTCAGCTCCAATCATTTTGAAGAAGTAAAGATAACGATACTCACTGCCTTAAATGTCAATTTTCCACATGAAATTGTCTTATTTTCAACTAATTCAGCAAGCACATAACTACCATCACTTTCCTCTTCAGTATATGACCGCCATTTTGATCTCTGCACGTTAAAACTCTATTTTTCAATTGAATTTTTACCAGTTTTGGTGGTTTTTAATACTCGTTCTGTGACTGCATTTGTGTACCTTCTGTCCTTTTTTCCTTCTTTTCAAACGAGTACATGTAAAATGATGACATATTACATGGTTAAATGCACACCTCCATGTAAAGTGGTAGATAAAATGTAGTGAACATACGACTGGAATTTTATCCTGTCGGAAAAGGTAAAATATGACTGAAATCATATCCTGTCGGGAAATGGTTAAGGGCTATATGCCAGCCCTTTCTCGCACTCTCAAGTTCACTAGGGATTGGGGAGGGGGGGACCCTTGGTGGACTTGTTTGCTACAAGACTGAACAGCAAGCTCCCTTTTTATGTTTCCCCAGTACCAGATTAGAGGGCCTGGGCGGTGGATGCTTTCAGTCTCAAGTGCGCTCATCTGTTCAAGTACTGCTTCCCACCTTTCAAAATAATTCCGCATGTGCTGCACCAAATCAGGTTCTCCAGGAAGCTCACATGTGGACCCAACAGTCGTGGCTTAACGATCTACTTGACCGATTGGTTGACGAGCTCAGGAGATTACCACAGAGGAGGCCTGCTGTCACGGCACAGGGGATCTCTCTTCAACAACACCCCACAGATTCTCCACCTTTATGCTTCGCTCATCTCATGCGATCAGACTGCTAGGACCAGTTTTCAAGCAAGGTTGCCAACTGTATTGTCCAGGCCAGGAGGCAATCTACATCCAGGGTTTACAATGCAAAGTGGAGAATCTTCCGTGATTGGTGCAAACACATTGAGTCAACCTGCATTCCCCCCCCCCCCCAACCTTTAAGTGCAGTTGCAGATTTTCTTCTCTTTCTTTTCAAGGAAAGAGAATGTTTAGTGTCCATTATTAAGGGCAAAAAGGGGAACACTGTCGAGTTCACTAGGGGTTCTGCCATTTGGTTGGACCCTCATTTTTCTGCTCTCATCAGGTATTTTGAGCTTCAAAGACTGGTATTTCATTCACTAATGCCTAGATGGAATCTTTGTCTGTTCTTTGGGCATTGTCAAAAACCCATTATGAACCTTCAAGTGAAGCTGCCTTCATGATCCTTACCCTTAAGACTGTTTTCCTGCTGTCCTTGGTGTCAACGAGGAGGAGGAGTGACCTTCATTCCTTGTCAGTGTAAAAGGGTTGTTTATGGTTCAACAGTAATTGTGATTATGTTTCTCGATGCCAACCTGAGTTTCCGGCTAAGAATCGGCTACCTTCATCAGCTCCACGTCTGTTGAGATCCCAGTCTCAGTTGTATCTGTGCAGAGGATGATCAAGATAGGCTCCTTTGGCCAGTTAGGGCTTTATGGTTTTATTTGGCTTCCTCGAAACAGTGAAGGAAAGGTCAGAAGCATCTCTTCCTATGTCTTAAGATTTCCTCTGATATTTTGGTAGCCACCATTTCTTGGTGAATTGTCCTCACTATCAAGAGAGCTTATCAGTCCCTCATTGAGAGGGATCTTTCTTTCATGAAAGCTGCAAACTACACAGGCCCATATCTGCCATCGCATAATGTGGTGGAAGATCTAGGTCTACTCAGTTTGTTAGGAGTAATAAGTAGAAAAAACAACTTAGACCCTAATCTGCTGGCACATAATGCAGTGGCAGATCAGGGTCTATGTTGTTTGCAGTTGGACTTCACTTGTAAGCTAGTATATATAATACATGAATGTGCATATCTGTAGCCTGCCAAATTCTGTCATGTGTATGTGTTTATTCAGAATTTCTTATCAAATGCATATTAACTCTTTAACTACTAATGCTACTGTAGTGGCTCACTACTCTGCCTAGCTGCTTGGGTCACTACTGCAGCTGATTGGGGGCTGACTACCAGAGCCTGATGCTGCTGCAGTGAAAATGATAACTTTTTGGCTTATGATTTGGGATATGGGCTAGTTGTTTTAGTTATTTTCTGTATATTAGACTGATTTAGAGACTAAAACCATGCATATATAAAAGCTATAACTACCTTACGTCTGTTTTATTCTTTTATCCTGCTGACATCCACAAGATTGATATAAAATCCATGAATAGAACACAAAACACTATTTGTAAACACTAAAATTTATGTCGGTCTTTTATACAAAGATATTGGTCATATATATACATGTAATTACTAAAAGAATGTTTAACTAGTCACTATGTTCTACTACTTAAGTTCTGTATGGTATTTATAGAATCAGTTATGCTTTATACACAGACAGACATTGCACTGTTTGTCTATTTCTTTCTTCCCCTCATCTAAACGAAAGTTGTGCCGACACTTTCGGTAAGCACTGAATTTTGGAGCACGTGGCTCTCTTGTCCACACATCGCTGTCTTCTTCATCAGATTCTGTCTCAATTTCTGACCAACTTGACAAAGAAGATAGTTCAAAATGTCACTACCAACACTTCTTAATTCAATATTGTCAAGTTCGTCCTCGGAAAAACCTGAAAATTCGAATTCTTGATCGCTAGCATAAGCAAAAGCCATTGTTTCCGCTGTCAACTACAAACACATGTATTAACTAACATGTGGTACAAAATTGTAAAAAAAATCCCCTGATTTAGTAAGAACAATCACTTGTTAACTCTATTTTGATTGGTTGAATGTCCTTTTACTTCCAATTATTGACCAATAAGACCGATTGTAACATGAACATACAGTGCGGATCTATCTGTCACCGGGGTACAGGGAGCATAACCAGCAAGCGGATATATCAGTCACTTGGAGTAGTAATGCTTTGTTTACAAGCGGATTTATCAGTCACTGGGGAGGCAAGGCACATTTATGCAGCAGATATACACGTCAGTCGAAGTTAAAAGAGTTAATACATAACATCAAAAATGCATGGTGCACATTTTTCTTGTCAACCCATCCAGCCCTAAAGAAAATGACAAACATCCTCTTTAAATATTAAGGCAACATGGCATGTTAAGCTACCGTATATACTCACGTATAAGCCTATACCAACTGTAAACTGCATAGACCCAGATCTGCCAGCCCATTATGCACATAATGGGTCTATGCAGTTTGTAAGGACTAATCAGTAGAATAAACAACATAGACCCTGATCTGCCAGCACATTATGCGATGGCAGATCAGGGTCTATGTTGTTAGCATTTGGACCCAGATTATACACGAGTCTATACGATATATCTACAGCATCTTTTATCATGTATGGCAGTTTGCATGGATTGAAGTGTAATGCAATTCTAGTTGTGTGCTTTAATTTCTCATTTGTAAGAATCCTTTTGGCAAGAATGAGGATAACAGCTGTGAGGACCAGCAAACCAGCATCATCCTGTCTAAAGCTATGTTGGAAGAGGAAAAACTGATTCAGAAAGAGATAGAGGATGAGGAAGACAAAATCAGAGAGGAGCAGAACAAGGTTGTTGGCAGAAGTATTGATATTCATTTGTATCAACTTGTGTGTTTTACATATTGATGATTAGCCATGAAAAGTTAGCTTCCTTAGTCTGACTGCCAGGTGTTGACATATAAAGAAAAGTGTTGACCTTATTGAGTGTATTGACATGTAAATAGAGGTGTTCACCTTATTGAGTATGTAAAGGAAGTAACAGATGGAGTAGATTCTTTTATTCTAGTGTCATGCAAATTAGTTGCATGTTGTTTCTTGTACTTATTTATGCTATGATAAACAAAATAACATGAAGAAAGCTTAATTTCCTTAAGAAATAAATACTCTTTTCAAACTTCAGAGCTCCTTAAAAATTCCTTGAAAAACAATTCACCCGGGCTATATGAACTATGATTCAGATTTATGCAGTTTTCTGTACTATTTAAATGCCGTAATAATTACAATGCACCAATCTGACAGAAGTGAGCATTGTTTGAAAAGCTGAATTTGATTTTTTGCATTATAAACAATACATAGGAAGAGCTTGCCATGATCTTGATCACCAGTCTGTTATTATGCAGTAAACACTGATAGAAATTGTTGAGTAGGTCAGATTTGATAAACTAAATCAACAGAGTGATAAAATTAGTGCAATATTAAACTTCTTTTGATGAATAAATTTATTACAGTCATCAACACATTCACCTCCAGAAAGGATTGGGGAGGAGGGGGTTATAAATACGAAGATTTATCTCGAGTATTTATCGAAACAAAAGTTTTGTTCAGCAGTATTGTGGCTTAATTCTAGTTGTTAAAATAACAACGCAGAGATTAGCCATTTGATAGTTATACTGACAGATTGACTTTAGTACAGTAAATATAAGCAAGATCTTTACACAGCCATTCATGTGACATGCCTTTACCTGTGTCTTTCTTAATTTTCTTCTTTTTTTGTCCACAAAAGCAGTGTCAAACAGCAAACTTCTCAAACATTTGAATATGCTTGTTCAACGATATGTTGTCAATACTGGGAACTGACACGTATCTTAGTGTTGATAGATACTAGTTGAAGTATAATTGATGCCATAATTTTTAAACACAGTTGATTGCAGCAACATGATACCATACTCAAATGTACCCTATGGGAAGGCCTCAACTGTCCACTAACGGCACCACAAGATGGCTGGGGGGCCTCAACATTCACTAACAGCATCACAAGATGGCTGGGAAGGCCTCAACTGTCCACTAACAGCACTACAAGATGGCTTCCAGTTGTGGTCATATCCTGTGCATTTCTTTGAGAAATGATTTTTCCTGGTTATTCCGTTTTTGTGATCCTGTAACATGTTGTAACATGCAGACTGTTGGCTCCAGTGAATTAAAATTTGCAGGGTTGAAATAGCGCATTTGAACAAAGCATTTTATGTACTTCATAAAACGTATAGTTGTCGCCATATTAGTGACAAGGCAGGCATCATAGGCACTTTCATGGTGCATATATGTTTCATCAGCACATTTCTGGTTGAATCTAGCTTGTGGATTCGAGTTTTTATTAAGAATGGATGGATGGTTGTGCGGGTTTATTTTAAAAAAAAAGAAAACAAATTTGGATACAGGTATACAGATATTTAGCAATGAATAATATATTCTTGATGGAAATCTTCTTTACATATGGTCCATTATTAGCTTTGACAACCATCCCTGTTTATAATTAAAATAAAGGTTGCAGTCCCCTTTCTATTGTTTACAGTTGTGGAAACGCCTTGATGATGAAAGCAGGGAGCAGCGGTACAAGCGAATGCAGTTCCTGCTTAGCAAAAGTAACATGTACACCCAGTATCTCGTAGAGAGGATGAACAGACAGAAGGAGGAAGACCAAAAACGGCACGCAAAAATTGAGAAAAGGAGAGCTAAGATTTTGAAAAAGAAAGAAGAGGAGAGGAAAAAACAGGTTCTTTGGTTGTTTAATTTGTTTATCTAAAGCAATCACTTTAAACAGGGGGCAAATTAGAATATTGGCTCACTAGTCTGGCAAGGATGATTGGGGGAAAGGGCTTGAAACTTTCATCCAATTTTGTTAATTAGGTAATGTTTACTTATCCAGTAATGAATTTTAGCTCACCTGGCTGTAAGGTGGGGTTATGGTATGATTGTTTGTCTGTTGTGCACCATCTGTTCACAATTGCTATTTACATCATCTCAAAAACTGCTTGACAAATTTGTACAGAATTGTATAGGGAGCATTATGGCATTAAGGCCTTTAAGATTTGTTCAGTGGATGCTGATCCATTATCCAATATGGCCACCATTAATAAAAATATAAAACTTTTAAACAACTTAACGAAAAATTGCTCAACAGAATTTTACCAGTTTGATGGACAGTATCCTCTCTTGAAGGTCTTTAAAATTATGCCACTCCACCACCAAATAAGGTAACTGTCACTAAAAATAGAAAAACCTTAAAACAACTAATAAAAACTGCTCAAAAAGAATTTGACCAAATTTAGCAGAAGGTCTCCTAGTTTGAAGGCCTTTCAAATTTACTGCTGATCCACCATGTACACAACTTTATTTTAAAAAAAAACTCTCAACAGAATGTGACCTACTCTGTTCTAACACATCCTGGCATAGAGGTCTTTAAATATTGGGCAAATGAAACAATATTTTTCATAGCATATGCAATCAACAGCATTGGAAGAAATTTGTACAGAAAGCATCCTGTGTTGATAGATTTCTTGGCCATCTGCTCTTGCAATTGGCTGTTAGCATACCTGCCAACCATTACGCTTTTGGCCTAATCATTCCGTTTTTTTTTCACCTAATTATGTGTTACGCTCGCCTGTATATGGATTATGCTTTTCTGGTACATCAAAAAAAAATAATAATAAAGCAACAAAAAGTTGTGTTTGTCATTTTTATTATCATCTCTTTAATCCCACACATCATATAATTCTGAGAATATTCTAAAAAAGAAGACTGCTGCATAAGAATAGCATAAGAGTATGATTGTCATAAACCTCCATGTACTTTCCTTATTTTCTATTTATAGCAGCTGTATATGACACGTTTCCAAGAAAACAGATGGGTTTCTTCAATTTGAAAACTTGTCTCATAGATTCATTATATTAATACACATAATTTGTTAGCAAACCAGTCTATACTTTTAAAAAAAATGGCGGCCGATGTAACGTGAAACAGGCTTTATCGATGTGACTCTTGGATGTTATATGACTAAAAAGTGTTAGAGAAGAGGGATCTTTTCAAACTTTAAAACATGTCAGATCAGAAAAAAAAAAACAAATCAATAGTGCTGTACAAATTCAGAAAGAAGAACATGAGAGGGGTAATACAGCACTCAATGTTGAGCACATGGTAATGATCATTGCAGAATTTGTGGAGTTTACTTTACGATCACTCTGCGAAAGTTCGACATGTAGACTAGTTAAAGTGAGTGTTCTGTATATATAATTTGTCAGTATGTTTTGTGGTTTGTATTCTGGTACTAATCCCCATGGATTTTGCCCATTTGTGACAAGGACTTTAACCAGCTGCAGATCCAGGTTAGTAGCAAAACTAAATGTACATTTTTCATACAGTTTATTGTAATTATGGCATGTAATATATATATATTACACTTTTTATGCTAAGATTACACTTTTTTGCCACATAGGTTACGCTTATACCTCTGTAGGGGTTGGCAGGTATGTGTTAGGCGATTGTCAGTTGGATGCGTGATCTTAGGCCCACTTTGGTCTTGTGCTCACCTGCTCATATGGTCATGGAGCTTATGATTTGCCCCTACTTCCATTGTCCATCTGTTGTCCATTGCCCTACCATCAACATTTGCTTGTTATCTCTGTGGAAGCCATGTTTCTGATCCGATTTTGATCATATCTGAAACATAGGTTTACATCATCAGGATCTTGGATGAGTTCTAATATGAGTGAGATCCATGCATATTAATGATGTGATTGGCGGACCTTGTAATCTCTCTGGATAGCATATTTCTAATCCGATTTTAATCATACTTTAAATATAGGCTTGTATCATCAAGATCTCGGATAAATTCAATAATGAGTGAGATTCACACAGAATAATAAGATGATCTTGCATTTGATGACTGAGCTTGTTATCACCTTGGAAGCCATATTTCTGATTTGATTTTGACCAAAACTTGGAAAATGTGCTTATGTCATCAAGATACCTGATCAGTTTAGCATACCTATCAGCCATTACGCTTTTTTTCTCACCTAATTACATCTTACACTCACCTGTATATGGATTGCGATTTTTTGGTACATTTAAAAAAAAAATATAAAGCAATAAAAAGTTGTGTTTGTCATTTTTATGATCATCTCTTTAAACCCACACATCATATAAATCGGAGAATATTCTACAAAAAAAGAGTTCTGCATAAGGGGTTTTGACTAAGAGACTTTATGATAATGTCTAGTTGGTCCTAAATGAAAATGGTGTCAATCTGACATCCAATTCATCCTGAATGGATTATCATATTGACGTGGGTTTTCACTGTAAGACTTTTCATGCTGTCAAGTTGGTCCTGCATCAGTATGATACCCAACAGACATCCAGTATAGTCGCCATCTTGAAAATCTCTTTATTGCGTCATCTCATGAATGGATGGTGATATCAACATTGGATTTTCACTGAAAGACGTCATATGATGTCTAGTTGGTCCTAAATGACAATAGTGTCCATTGAACATTCAATATGGCTGCCAGGGTGGCCAATTTGAAAATCTTGTCACTACTGCTCATTAACAGATATTCATATTTGCATGTGGTTTTCGCTAAAGGATATGATGTGTAGTTGGTCCTAAATGAAATGGTGCTGATCTGATAAAAAGTATCCCATAATAATTTAAAGTTGTCGATAACAAATATGAAATCCAGAGCAATATTGCTTACTTTGGGCCTAACTGACATTGACAACCAGCCAACTGATGTGTACAACTTGTGGCTATAAGTTGTATGTATTCTCTCTCACTGTCTGTGAACTTTTACCTTCAGATTGCATATGCATTAAATATGATGGGTACTGAACATGTACCTGCCAAAGTACTTTTTTGTTGGTTTTTTATGAGCCAGAATACCTTCATTTAAATGATCATTTCATGTACTATCAGTCATGTAAATCTTAAATTTTTTTGTGTAAATGTGATTGTCCTAGTTGTTCATGTTGCTGTTTTGCTTTATGACAGACCATTCTAGCTTCTTGACAATTAAAAACTTCTTAAATTTGTTTATTCTCTATAATTTCGTCATCCCTGACAGGATGCAGTAAAGCAAAATATTAAAAGGTAACGTGTTTATCCTGTAAAATTTAAATGATGTATATGCAGTTACATGAATGTCAATGCAGCTATACTAGTTGGCTCTACTCATAGTCTACTAGACTGAAACTAGTAAATTTCCTGTCAGACTTGAAGTTTTTATGATTTCAATAGTCCAATAGCTAGTAAAGTTTCAGTTGTCACCAGTCACCATTTTGTGGGAAGAACTAGTGAAGATTCAGCACGTCTAATAAATTTCTCAATCTACTAGTCCTCTCGCTACAAAAAAATGTATGTTAAATTCTAGCCCTGATGTTGGTTTCACTAAAAGAATTCTTTTAATGTCTAGTTGGTCCTGATTGAAAAGGGATCCAAGGTAGCTCAGTTGGAAGAGCGTCAGACATGTAATCCAGAGGTCATGGATTCAGTACCTGCCCATGCCAGCCCAGGTCAGCTGCCTTGGTTTGACCATGGGAAGTGCACTTAGATTTCCTCAGCATGATATAGGCAATAATGTGCTAAAAGTGCCATATGCAATTACCCCCCCCCCCCCCCCTCCCCCTCCAAAAAAAAACCAACCCCAAAAATGTGAATGAAAATGGTATCTGTCTGACCTCCAATATGGCTGCCATCTTAAAAATATTATCAATTCTCCTTCTGAACAGAAAGTTTTATCATCATGGAGCTTTGACCAGAAGACTTCTTGTGGTGTCTACTTGGTCCTAAATGAAAATGGTTCTACTCAAACATCCATTGTGGCCGCCACAGTGGCCATCATGAAAATCTTGTTATCACTACTCTACCTGAATGGATGGTCATATCAGCATCGGGTTTTCACTAAAAGACTTTTTATGATGTCTAGTTGGTCCTAAATGAAAATGGTGCCCATCTGAAGTCCAATATGACCGCCATGTTAGTCATCTTGAAAATCTTGTTATTGATACTTTACTGAAGGGCAAGTCGTCAGCATGGAGCTTCACCAGAAGATTTCTTATGATGTCTAGTTGGTCTTAAACGAAAATAGTGTCACATGAACATCCAAAATAGCCATCTGAAAATCTTGAGTCTACTCCACCTGAATGGATTGTCATATCAGCATGGGGTTTTCAATGAAAGACTTCTTATGATGTCTAGTTGATCCTAAGTAAAAATAATGCCGATCTGATGTCTAATATGGCCACCACAAGAGCCATCTTGAAATCTTGTTATTGCTACTCCTGAACAGAATATTGGCATGGGGTTTTCACTAAATGACATCTTATGATGTCTAGTTGGTCCTAAAATAAAATGTGGCACTAAATAACATACTTGTGTTGCTGTGCTGGAAAACACCAACCAAACCTAAATGAAAAAGGTGCCACCCAGACAACCAATATTTCCACCACAGCAGCTATCTTGAAAATCTTGTCTTCCTAGATGCAAAGTCATATCATCATTGGGTTTTCACCAGAATTCTTGTGATATCTAGTTGATACTAAATGAAAATGGTGCCAATCTAAAGTCCAGTATGGACACCATAGCATCCATCTTGAAAATCTTGTTAGTGCTCCTACTCCTAAATGGAAAGTCATATTGACATAGGGGTGTCACCAGAAGACTAATTATGACATCTAGTTGGTCCTAAATAAAAAAGACACCTATCTGAACTCAAATATGGCTGCCACAATGAACATTTTGAAAATCTTGTCACTGATTCTCCTGAATGGATGGTCTTGTCAAAATGGGGTTTTCACCAAAAGTCTTCCAATGGTGACTAGTTGGTCTTAAATGAAAATGGTGCTGATCTTTAATCTTGTATGGCTGCCACAGTGGCTGATCTTATCGCTCAAAAATATCACATGATTTCAACACTGAGAAGTTAAAAAGAAGAAATGGTCTTATCTTGAATTTATTAAAATTCTTTTTGGAAAGTAGAGTGCAAGTTCCTTCAAGGGACTCTTGTTTCTAGTGTATGATCAGATGTCTAATTCAGGTTGGAATTTGGAGATGACCATTGCATGTGCCATTTGTGGTACTCTTGATATTGCATACATTTTCAGGGATGGTGCTGGCTTTAAAAAAGTTGTCGCCAAAAAAATCGCAAATCTCAATATTTTGTCGCCAATTTTCAAAAAGTGTCGCCAAGCAAGGAGTAGGTATTTTTCCATGTCTATTGATGTCGTAGGCATCGAAAATTGAAAAAGATGGAGTATTTATTACTTTATTGACAGCAAACAATACAATACCACAATATAATAGAATAAATCATTGCATGACTGTTTTGTATGCTTATTTATAATGTTTTGCACTATTAAAATGTTGTTTCATAAAAATAATAAAATCGAATGTCACATGAGTATGCGTCGTGATTTTACGGCTGCCCACTTGCTGAATGCAGTTTCAAAGTCGAAGTCGCCTTCACATTCGTACGTGCTGATTCTCATTAGATTCTCTCTCTTTGATGTACTTCAGATAAATTGGGTTGTTCCACTTACTGTACTTTACCTATGCAAATTAGCCTAATGGGCTCTCCCTCAGCAGTGCTCAAAGGATTTGACTTGACACATCACCCTAGCTATTGTGAGCCAATTCAATACATCTCTGAAAGGTGTCTGTTTATCTCTGACCGCCTTACCTTTTAATTGTCTTTAAACAGTTGTATAAACTGACCGACTTTTTATCATATTAAATGATACCCTGTATCCAGTTTATTACAGACTCAGTATTTGTAAATTTCTTGTGTCGGCTGAACAGTAGAATGTTAAGCTGCCTGTCTTAGCTAGGCGAGAACCGTGTATATTTCAGTGTCATAGGGTCACAGGGGTGTGATTGATACATCCTGTCGTGTGCCTCAAAGCTTTATTATGTACATGTTTCAATATAGTTGTCTAAAGTTTCTGAAGACTACCGTTCAAGACTAGTTTTCTTTATAATGTTTTCTTCTTTTTTCTTTTTTGCCCGCACTGACACACAGATAATCAGCACACTGAAAATCGAGAGTATGCCTCCTATGTGTATATGATTTATTGAAAATAGTTGACCTCTTATAGGGCAAGAAAGCCTTATACATGAATACATTTGCGTAAAATCAATTTAAGTATGAGAATAAACAGTAACCTTGGAAATATTCAATCGGGATGGACCTAATCGTTTGAATGTAAAATTCTTGAAGATTGTCCGAAAAGTATGAAACACATATCACAGAACATCAGTTTTAATTTTCTATCATATCTCGGCCATGGACGCCCAAATTTCCAACTGTCAAGAAATTTTCGGGATTTCGCCGTCCGTTCATCATGATGTGGTGTTGTACTTAAAGCATTACTACCAGCTGCACTACAAGTAGATGATGTTGGACTGTCGGGTATAACATCTGTTTCAGTTACTGGGTTGTCGGATGCACTTGCATCATAATTCAAATGCTGTTAATTTTGTTAACTTAATCTTTTTATTTGTGATCAATCCTTTGTCCGTCCCAGCATATATATGGCTGGTTAGAACTTTGGAATTGGCCCCTCATAAAAAGCCATTTTAAAAAGTCAGTCAACTTAATCTTAGGATGAGATGATGAACACGAAAAGTCTAACTTACGTGTACCCATTACAGTATATAGTTCTGATTGAGACTGAATTTTATTTTTCATTTACTTCGCATTTATACAGAACGATTGGGGCTTCAAATGTAATCAGTTTTCTTTGAAGTTTCAGCAATTTTTTTTTTTTATATTTTTTCGGGTACATTTTTCCAAACAAAAAAAAAAAAAGGATTAGCGGTCATTTGGTCGATTGTAGCTAATCTGGTAGCATGACTATTGGAGTGTATCACCGCATACAGTACTCAGGCCAGATGTCAGCATAAGTGGTCAATATGAACAATGGATTTGTTTATGTAACAATAGATAGATTCCGGTGCATTGTATACCCAAGTTTGCGGCTTCCTTTCATGGTGCCTTTGAATTCCTCGACTCCAAACTCATGATTGTATATACAAGTTAAAACAGTCAAAAATGTTGTCGCCAAAAAAATCGCCAGATGGTATATTTTGTCGCCAATCAGGGAAAAAAATTGCAATTTGCGACATTGGCGATGCACAGGGCGATCCCTGCATTTTAGAGGAAAAAACAGGATGAAAATATAATCTATGGGTTGAAATGTGAAAGCTAATGATTTTATTGCAGGACAGACTTGAGGATGACTGTTTACATACATTTAAAAGGGCCTATTAACTGTAATCTTTCTGTTCATCAGTGTTATACTATGAAAAATGCATTTGGTTAATGTTAAAATTCAGGACACTCTGCAAATAAATGTGATGGAATTTAACAATTAATTCAATAGTTTTGTTTTTCTTTGCTTCAGGAAAGTGCCAAAGAAGGTATGTATAGTTTTCAGCCTTATTAGGGTTAGTTGTACTTGTGTAGGAAGTTCTTGGGGAAACTTGGCAACATATATTATTTGAAAGCTTATGACATAAGGCATCAGAAAAAACAATCTTGCCATTTTGCCATTTTCTATCAGGTCAAGGTCATTTTTCAAGGTAAAATATAAGACTTCAGAATCTATGTAAGATCTACATAAACATTTCACTCTTTTATGAATTTGCATCAAGATCTACATGATTTGTCAGTTTGAACTTCTCATTTAATATGTATTAAATATTAAGAGATCTATTTCAATCTGGATATGGTGAGTACATGTCAAGGTAAGTATATTGGTTATTGGTAATAATGGTCCATGGAGTAAGCTAATTACTCCTTAAACAAGTGCAGAATATTATCAGTAATACAATCATCATGGAACCTCTTGGAAAGGCTGTAATGCATATGAAAAAAGTGAAACATTAAAATGTGCCGACATAATTTTAAGGAGAAATGAGTAATTCAAAATGAGAGTTGTAATGAAATAATTAGGATGTATTATTGAATATTAAATTGAATTCCTTAGAATTGAGTAAGCATGGATTGAGCTTGATATGATAGTCAATTAAATTGACTAATTCTGATTTCCATAGATTGAATCTTGTTAGAATTGTCAACAACATAATTAGAAGGTAGGCACATTGAAAGTATGTTATTGCTCATACAGTGATGACACAGGCATTCCTTAAATGTTTGAAACCTGTGCAGAGGCTATTTAGAATCTTGTTATTTCAGTTAGTAACGATGATCCTGAAACAATGAATAGCTTGTGCAACTTTTTGACATTAAAGAAAGTATCAACAAACAAATGCCACCTGTAATTTATAAGGGCTGCCATATGGTTCAATGCCACCTGTAATTTATAAGGACACCTTAATTGGTGTATAAAACCATTGTCTTCCAAGTTTCAGTGATTTGTGAATGCAATTCTGCTAATGATAAGCTCCATGACCCAAGAATTTATTTCACATAAATGAAGACTTTTGAAAGGTCTGATCTATACAGTGTCCAATTCAAAGATGGCATTTGTGTTGACAACAGTTTCAGTGTTGTATTCTATACAATAATGACAAGTCCTGGCATACAAGACTGGGAAGAGTGGATGGAAGTTCTTGGTGGCCTTTCAGGAATCTGTTTGAATCAGAGCATGTACCAGATATTTTCCTCCACAGGTCAAAGACCAGAAGGACTTGTGCAGTCGGCTGGCATCCGTCATCCATCCTTTGTCTGTTATCAAGTTGCTTGTTATCATTACCCTTTTTTGAGAGAATGAAGTTTATATAACAGATTTTGACCATATTTGTTAAGGATTTGCATTTGTTACCTTTATCTGATATTTTAAATACCTTTTACAGAATTTTAACTTACCTTTTAACTTTTATTAATACTTAATTGGGTGTGGGGTTTCTTCCTATGTGTTCTTTTTTTTAGCAATTCTTTATATTTACATTTTTAGAGCATTACTATTAATCGAGACCATGTAGACAGTGTTGTGCTGATGTACTGTTAAATCCTTCAACTGCTACTACTACTTCTAATCTACTTGGATGAAAGTCATGAAACTTGGCAACTACCGTATATACTTGTGTATAATATCGGTCCAAATGTAAACAACGTAGACCCTGATCTGCCGTTGCATAATGCGCTGGCAGATCAGGGTCTATGTTGTTTGTTCTACTGATTAGTCTTTACAGAGATCATAGACCCAGATCTGCTGGCGCATTATTCGACGGCAGATCTGGGTCTATGCAGTTGGTATAGGCTTATACGCGAGTATATATGGTAGTCACATTCTGAGGTCTAGTTAGTCCTAAATGAAAATGGCAAGCCACAAACATTCAGCATGGCCACTGCAGTGACCAACTTGAAAATCTTAATTGCATTTCCTCCTGAATGGATGGTCATATCAACAAAGCATTTTAACTGAAAGATTTCTTGTGACATGTAGATGGTCCTAAATGAAAATGGTGCCAATCGGAGATTCAGCATGGCCAACATGATGGCAGTCTTGAAAATCTTGTCGTTACTTCTCCTGAACAGATGGTCACATCAACAACGGGTTTTCATTAAAAAACCTGTGACTTGTAGATGGCTCGAAATGAAAATAGTGCTGATCTGAATATCCAATATGGCCTTCATGATGGCCATCTTGAAAATTTTGTCACTACTCCCCTTGAATGGATTTTCAAATCAACATGGGGATTTCACTTACAAACTTTCTATGACATGTTGATGGTCCTAAATGAAAATGGTGCTAGTCAGTCTTCCAACATGGCCACCATGGCAGCCATCTTGAAATCTTGCTATAGATACTCCTGAATGGATGGTCATAATGATGTTGATTTTATTTAGACCTTTTATAATGTGTAGCACTCCAGCGGTGCCAATTTTACATCCAAAATGGCCACTATGGTGGCGGTGGTTCCTCATAAAAAAATTGTATTCCTTTTCATGAATAAAGGGTCATGTCAATGTTGGGTTTTCACAGAAAGATTTATTATGGCTTGTAGATGGTCCTAAATGGTGCCAATCTAACATCCAACATGGTGGCCACGTCGTTACAGCTACTTCGCTTGAACTAGTTTTCATATCAACATGGGGTTTAAAATAAAAGACATGACTTGCAGATGGTCCTTAATGAAAATGCTGTCAATTGGGTATCCAACATGGCCACCATGGCAGCCATCTTGAAAATCTTGTTTTTGCCATTCCTCCTGCACAGATGGCCAATTGATATCGTGTTTTCACTACAGCATTTGAATTTGACCTCAAGAAGCAACTTTTAGCCTATTAGTATTATAACATTCTGTTAATCATCAAAATTTAGGTAATTGAAGTTATGAATAATGTAAATTCAGTATAATTACTGTGTAAATTCTGTATAATTGAAGAATAACATTTTTCACGCAAATGATTGTGAATACCAAGTACTTTCTATGAATGTCATTTTTCAACTTAAATTTCCTCTTGAAATTGGAATTGGTTATGTGTTCACTGAACGTTTGCAGTAAACTGGAGACATTTTTGAAAGGAAAAGAAAATTGAATTTGTCAGTTGGTTTAATTTAGTTGGCAGAGTCTGAAAAAGTATGAACATTAACCTAGAAGTAGTTATGAAGGCAAGTTTTTCAGTCATTTTTTGTATTAGGAGTGACCATACTTTTGTTTCCTTCAGGTGTTACAGGTGAAGTAGTTTCAGAAAAGAAAGCTGATAATGCAAATCCTGTTGTGACAGTGGATAGTTCTGCTGTTGGCACTATTTCTGCCAAGCCAGTCCTTGAAAAGAGGAGCCCCAGGAACAACACAAATAGTATTCATAACTCCCAGAGAGACTCCCAGGAACTCCTAAGCTCACAAGACTCCCAAGGTTGACTTTTCTGATTAAAGAGTAATTCTTGTAATATAGCAGATTATACTCTGTAACTGCATGTTAATTTCATCATAAATCTTACAGATATAAAGTGGACCGTAACTGGATCCATAGATATTCATAATCGGTTGGTACTTTCATTTGAACCTAAATGAAGCACAAATAATTTTGCTAAGAACATTGTTTTGGCAGTAAGACTGGTTATGTTCCTCCAGGTTTTCTGAAGTTCTGCTGTATTTGGTAAGATTTGGGCTCCTTAAATGCTTTGTTTATAAGCTTATTAATATGTTATACCAAAAAAGAATTAATGTGATATTTTCCAAATTCATTTTACATTTGTTGGAAAAAATTATTGCTGACAAAAGACGCCTACCAAAGGTGTAAAATACACCAGCAAAATTTAAGACATATTTTGGTAAAGCAGTTGATGTACATTACAATGTCTCTGCCAATAGTGGTAGTTTTAATTCTTGTTGATTAAATTCTTTACAAATATCTCAGATGAAAATTGTTTCTTTGTGCTATTTCTCTTCTATACATTATCAAATTTTTTATATACCCCCATGGGGGTATGTAATAATCCTTATGTCCATCGGTCCTTCCATCCAGCACTTGTTAGCACAACTAGTCCTGCAGTTTTGCGGGATTGCCATACAAGTTGGTAAATATTATGGGCACTTCCAGAAGATGCACATATCAAAAAATGACTTTGCTCCTGCAATTTTTGTTGGAGTTATTGCCCTTTTTGTAGCTTAGTTAAGTGTATGACACAATCTAGTGCTTGCAACTAGTCCCACAGTTTGTTTTTGCAATTTGTTATGGTATGGATCACTATGAAACTTGGTTCATATTTGGTCCATAATCTAATGATGCTCATTATTATTAAATCTTTGAGCTTCTGTGATTTTTTGCAAGAGTTATTGCCCTTGTTCACTTGCAGCTGGGTGCAAAGTAGTCAGAATTTTGTGAATGCAACTACCGTATATATTCGCATATATGCAAATACCAGCTGCAAACTGCATAGACCCAGATCTGCCGTCGCATAATGCACCGGCAGATCTGGGTCTATGCATTTGTTAGGAATATCAGTAGAACAAACAAAATCGACCCTGATGGGCCATCGCATTATGCGGCAGCAGATCAGGGTCTATTTTGTTTGCGTTTGGACCCGGAATATACACGAGTATATACGGTACTCTTGCAGTTTTTTGTGGATTGCTGTGAAATCATAGTACACATTATGGTCATCATCAGAAAATCCGCATGTGGACAAATCATTGTATTTGCACTATTTTTAGCTTTACTGGTCATAGACCATAAGAGCTTATCGGATAGCCTGTTGTCCATCATCTCTCATCTGTCTGTTGGCACAAGTTTGTTGTTGCTACTCCTCATAAACTACTTCAAGGATTACCATGAAACTTTACATGCTCATTTATTGCCAAGGTCTAGTTTGTCCTAAATGAAAATGGGTGCTGCTAGGACATCCAGTTTGGCCACCACAGTGGCCATCTTGAAAATCTTGTTATTGCTACTCCTGAACAGATGGTCAGGTCATCATGGTTTTTTTACTAAAAGACTTATGATGTCTAATTGGTTGGTCCTAAATGAAAACTGGCCATCTTGAAAATCTTGTTATTGCTACTCCTGAACAGATGGTCAGGTCATCATGGGTTTTTTACTAAAAGACTTGTGATGTCTAGTTGCTCCTAAATGAAAACTGGCCATCTTGAAAATCTTGCTATTGCTATTTCCAATCTGCTGATCATGTCAACGTACTAAATGACTTCTTATGATGTCTAGTTGGTCCTAAATGAAAATGGTGCTGATCTGACATTCCGTATGGCCACCACGCCAGCCATTTAGAAAATCTTGTTATCGCTACTTCTCCTGAACAGAAGGTCATATCGACATGGGGTTTTCACCAGAAGAGTTCTTATGATGTGTAGCTGGGCCTAAATGAATATGGTGCTATAATCGGACAGCCAAAACGGCTGCCATGGTGACCATGTTCAAAATCTAGTTATCACTACTCTTCCTGAATGGATGATCATATATTAACGATGGGGTTTTCACAGAAAGACTTTGTATGACATCTAATCGGTTCTGAATGAAAATGATGCCATTCTGACAGTCAAGTATGACCACCATGGCAGCCATCTTGGAAATCTTGTTATTGTTGCTGCTTCAGATGGTCATATCAACATTGGGTTTTTGCCAACAGATTTCTTACAAAGTCTGATTGGTCCTCGATGAAAAGGGTGCCTTGCCAGACATATGGTATGGCTGAGATAGTAAACATCTTGAAAATTGTGCTGTTGCTAATTCTCCTGAATTGATGGTTATATTGGCATGGAATTTCATTTAAGAAATTTTTGGATACTAGAGTGTCAGTCTTGTTCGAAAGAGTTACACACACACATACATATACCATAGATTAATCTTCACCTTGTGCTAGGGGTGGGATGTGGGAGAGATGGCAGTATGTATATGTGAGCAAATTGCTCACCATTCCTCTAGTTTAAGAACAGCTTGACCAGAATTTTAATTGAGGGCTCCGTTGCAACTTCTAGCATTCCATGGCAGCAAAAGTGTATTTAAAATGTTGATACATTTAAAGTTCACTGTTTTTGATGGGGTATCAATTTTTGTGGATTTCATAGTTAACACAAACTATGAATATAAAGTCCCAATGAGTAATTATCCTTTTGTGGAAACAATATGACCGTCTTGCCCAATCAACCAATTCATGTATCAACAATATTACCCACTTGCCCAATCAACCAATTCATGTATCGACAAAAACAAAAAAAAAATGTATTCTCGCCAAATTGATGAATTCACAGTCAATATTTTTTGGGTTAAATTTTCTGAACTGCTAAATTTTGAGTCTAAATATTAAAGGAGGAATGCACCAATGTTTGTGCATTATTATTTCTTCTGTTTTGTATAAGCAATTTCAAGCAAGGACATGCATTATGTCCATGTATCTCTTGCAATTGGGAGTCCAGGGTGGTCGAGTGGTCCAAGGAGCTTCATTAACAGATCACTTGCATCTGACCTCTATCCGCATGCATTTGAGTCTTTGCTCAACCAATGTGGGTATGTGAGAAAGCTTGCCAGTAGCTTCCCGTGGGTCGATGGTTCTTCCTCCACCAAATATGCTGGCCGCTATGTATGGCCTATCATGTGCTAAAAATGGCGTTAAAGCCCAAAAATCACAAATCTTGAATTTACCTTTTTGAAATGTAAGAATAATCATAGTAAAGATTCTGCTTATTATTGGGGGATTTTTTTGTTGTTTTTTTTTCAGCCTCTTCCTCATGCAAACGAGGGAGGAAAAGAAAGGCAGAGACTTCCTCCACAATTACTCAGTTTTTTAAAGTAAGATATTTTCATGATTTGTTTGTATTGTTGCTTGGTGTGGACAGCATAAAATTGGCAATCTTGTTGCAACTGAGTATTTTAATCACTGAATAAGTATATATAGGCATATGTACAAAGAAGGCATAAAAGTAAGAGCAAATCAAGTGTACA
Organism: Margaritifera margaritifera; assembly: GCA_029931535.1. Taxonomy (NCBI): domain Eukaryota; kingdom Metazoa; phylum Mollusca; class Bivalvia; order Unionida; family Margaritiferidae; genus Margaritifera; species Margaritifera margaritifera. The sequence continues at coordinate 1,495,408 of JAQPZY010001625.1, read as the reverse complement.
TGTGTCGGAAAGTTGTAAAACTATGTACAAAGAAGGCATAAAAGTAAGAGCAAATCAAGCGTACATGTGTAGGAAAGTTGTAAAACTATGTACAAAGAAGGCATAAAAGTAAGAGCAAATCAGGTGTACATGTGTAGGAAAGTTGTAAAACTATGAATATTGTGAACATAAAAAGCATGGTCTACCTAATTCATCAAATTTTTTCATTAATTCATGAAATATTTCTTTGAATTTTTAGGTCTACTGGTCCTAGACCAGACAGCTCATGCGATGGCCTGTCGTCTCTCATTTTTCAGCCATTAGCACAAGTTTGTTTTCACTCCTTCTCCTAAACTACTCAGGATATTGTCATAAAACTTTACAGACAACATTTATTCCTTTGGTCCTGTTTAAAAATTGTGTCCTTTCAACATACATTATGGCTGCCACTGCATCCATATGAAAAATCTTTTATCGCTACCCCTCATGAACAGATGGTCGTATTGGCATGAGGGTTTCAGTAAAAGATTCCTTATTGTGTCTGGTTGGTTCTAAATGAATAATGGTGCTAATCTAGCATACAGCATGGGACCCACGGTGGACACTGGAAAATCTTGAAAATTCATTCTGTTCATAGCAATGACTCTCATGAAACAAACCTGGATCCTTCCATACCAGATAACCCAAAATCCAAAAATATTCTTGGATGACCATTTCCGATGTCCATGAAATTTTTTCCAGGGGTACATCTATGTAATGATGGCAGCCTGCAAAATATCAGTAAAAAATTAAAATTGCTTATGAAGGTCTGGCCGATTGAAGTGAGGAGGGGTAGCATTGTTTTTTCACTTGCAAATTCGTCTGTTTACAATGGAGGGTTTTCAAATGCTAGACAATTTTTTATTATACAGATATTGGGCTGAAATTTACTATACTACATATTTGTGACCTGGGCAATCTGAATCTGCTCTCAGATTTTCAGTATCTCTGATATTTATAGAGATATATACCCCAAAAGTTGGCCTTTTGTTCATTACAGATTTTTTTTCTTCAGATTTTAAGGTAGCACTACTACCTGGTCATCCATCACAAACACCAAATATGATTTTATTTGAAAACTATACTTGCACAGGATTGTACCAAATTAATCACTTCTGAATAAGTTCATTGTTAAGCTGTACCTGAGGCTCAAACTTGAGACAGATCACAAAATGCAAAAAGTTTGCCCTCATAACAGGTGGTTTGACCATGTGGGCAGTTACCTGGCATAATGAATTTTTTATAGGATCAAGATACATATTTTAGCTGTATTTGTTCGAGATTTCAACTATGTGTCTCAGTGTTTTCACCCTTAAATCATTTTTTGTTTGTACCCCCTATTCTGAGCCTGCAATCACACTAAAAGATAATTAATAAACACCTAACTTCAGCAGCAACAATTTTTTATATTTGAAAATTACTACAAGAACTAAATTACTGATGTAGGCAAGAAATACAAACATAAATACTTCTGTTATATGAGCAATCACAGTTACACATTAATTACAACAAATTTCTCCTTAATCAGTGCTTCGTCCTGTGTGGAGAGTTTGTATGATTGAGCTCTCTGTCCCTTTAGTTCAGGGGCACTAATCAAACAGATGACATCTTGGAAGTATGAACAGATGTTTATCAGATCCAGTGTGTGGATATATCTGAATAATACATTGAATAATGCCAGTTCCAGAACTTGCTTATTTTCCTCCAAAATATAATAGTTGTAGGTTAAAACATGTGGGTGTATCTTTTCGTTGTTCAAGACTATTAAGTTAGTTAATCTTCCATCCATGAAAATGGGTTCAACGTCGAAGTCCATAAAAAAGAAGTTTGTACTGCACTTCACATGTATCTTGTGAACATGTAAAAAGAAAATATTCTTGTGTCCAACTTTGGCAGGTTGGAGTTTCAGAGATGGTTTCAGTATTCAACAAATAAAAAGATTACAAGTTGAAAAAGAATAAAAGACAAAAGAAATGTACTTGTCATGAATTCATATAAATTATTTTTGGCATGTAGAGTATTTGTACCTTTCAGGCACCCATGTTTTGAATACATTTTGTGAAAAGATTTGAAATTTTTTATGTGATTTGTTGAAAAATGCCATTATTTTTCTATTTTAGCCCAAATCCATGAAAAGTAAACCAGAAGAATGTAGTCAGGAAGTTGGAAATGAACATCTGCCTGACAATATAGAAGCTGATCTCGATTCAGATAAATTAGAAATGAAAAACTCCTTTGTAGAGGAAAAGGCAAAATCTAAAGATGGTCACTCTGTAAAAGAGGAGTTAAAGGAGAGGCATACAGAAACTGATGGGGTATGTGTTTCGGTAGATTGTACAATAGAGTTTCCATCTTTCTATCCAATTAAGTTTGCATATCGGTCATTGTTGATGGACACTTGATTGTTGATGGGCACTAGTGTTCCATGAACCTGTTTCTGGTTGAATATTGTGTCATGGAGATTCTTTCAACAGTAATGGCCTCCAGCTTAGTCTAATTTTTTGTTGTTGCTCTCTTTTTTTTTTGTTTTTTAATGAAATAATTTCAGGAAAAACAAAAAAAAAATTTTTTTGGATTTAGAATAATTTATTCACTGTTTGGAGAAGAGTCTTACAGAGAAAGAAGAACAATTTTTACTATTAGAACAGATACTGCAACATATTACTATCCAGAGATGATAACCTATTATCATCACTACCTTTTTTCAGGGGATTACATTAGAACAGGAGTTAGAAATTGAAAGGTCCCTTTCCACCCCATCTCTGCTTACTGGAGGGAAACTTCGCAACTATCAAATTGAAGGATTTCATTGGCTAAAGGTTAGTAGCTTTATTTTTATACATGCTCACATTATACATACATGCCAACCATTATGCTTTTGGCATAATCATTACGCTTTTTTCACCTGATTACATCTTGCGTTTGCCTGTATATGAATTACGCTTTTTTGATACATTAAAAAAAATAAAAATAAAGCAAGAAAAAGTTGTGTTTGTCATTTTTATTATCATCTCTTTAATCCTACACATATAAATTTGAGAATATTCTAAAAAAGAAGACTGCTGCGTAAGAGCATCAAGTACATTTGTCCATTGTAGACCTACATGTACATTCCTTATTTTCGATTTATAGCAGCTGTATATGAGACATTTCCAAGAAAACGTGGATTTCTTCAATTTGAAAACTTGTCTCAGAGATTCATTATATTTTGATAATATGTTTAGGTAAAAAAGAACAAATCAATAGCACTTTACAAATTTAAAAAGAAAGAAGAATATGAGAAATGTAATACAGCACTCAGACTGAGCACTTTGTCATGCTCATTACAGAATTTGTGGACTTGACTTTACGATTATTCAGTGAAAGTTAGACATGTAGACTAGTTGAAGTGTTGTATATAAATAATTTGTCAATATGTTTTGTTTGTATTCTGGTACTAATCCACATGGATTTTGCCGATTTGTGACAAGAATTTTAACCACTTGCATATCCAGGTTAGTAGCAAAAATAAATGTACATTTTTCATAGTTTCCTGTAATTATGGCATGTAATATATATATTACACTTTTTATGCTCAGATTACGCTTTTTTGCCACTTGTATTAGTAATAATTATGCTAACACTGAGAAACACATTATTGTTCAGCTCAAGTCAGTGTAATTTCTGGTCACCATAAGTAATAAGCTGCAAAACAAATGAGAAAATGTATACCATTAGAAAACTATGAATAGTCACTTCATTATTCAGATTCTTGAAGATGTAAAAAGAGCACTAAGATAAAAGTACACAAGCTGACATAAGTAGGCTCAGTGTGTACATTTTAAGAAAATAAAAAGGGTAACAAAACACGCAGTCATTCTGGTTCAGTCAAACATTTCATATATACCTTTTCAACATGGAAGCAACAAGAGATGGAAACACATAATTTGATCATTACTAATAAGAACTATCAAATCACGGGTAATATTTCGCCAAAAAGTATTGACAAAATCGATATCCAAAAGTAAATTTAAGTATATGTAATGATGCAGACCACATTTATTAATAATATGGTGAGAGAGACAGAGAGAGGGAGAGACAGATATGTATGGGATCTCTTAAAATGTAAATGGAAAAATCTAATCCTTGGTTTCAATACATTTTAGAATTAAAGATCGATACACATACACTAACCTTCTGTGATTTTTGCTGCTTGTTTGCAGTCATGTTTACTCTGTGCCATTCCTAGGACTTGAGCTTATGTCAAAATATTCAGGCAGGAATGTCAACTATACCATCTCCAACTTTGGAAATTTTCACACACTTTACATATCCCCCTTTTCTAAAACCTCATGATTTCTGGCACTTGTGAGGGGTTGCTTGTAAGAAAGTTGCTATACAAACTGTTGGGAAGAGTATCTAGTTGAGAGAGTGTCAGAATGTTTGTTGAGTAGTTTGTCAGAAGTTTCAGTTGTGTGAAACCACTTGATAGGTGGGCGGAGTGATCTTTTGTTTTGTGGCTGGTCAATTGAGAGAGGGATAAAGTAATAGAATGCACAATGGCCCAATAATTGGCATGAAACTGAAAATGTATCCATCATTTTGTATAATCCAGTACATGAAAAGTTTTTATTAATTTTTAATAATGAAATGTTCTGTAATTGATGTCAGTGGTCTTCAACAGCAAATCAGTTTCTTTTGGGACAATATTTATCCCTTGTATAATAAAATGAACATAAATAAACAAAATAAGAAAATCATCATAAAAATACTTCACTCTGAAGTGATAGGTGGAAGCGGTGGATTTTCTGGTGATGGATATGTGGGTAGAGATAAATTAATTGGCGATGTTGCTAAAATTGTTGCGGTGGCAGTGTGCGGTGGCCAAGCTGGAACAGGACTAGAGGTATATGGATGAAATGTATATGGCTGAAAAAAAATTGATACAACATTGGCATTTGCTGACAAATAAAGTAGGATGGAAATGCAAAATTTTCATTTTTCTGTGCATCATTTATAATCATTGTGCCAGACACAGATGTAGATGTCAGATTTTTGCCTCAAGCATGTTGCAAATTTCACTAGAGATCTTTTTTCTTAACATTAATTTTATTTTTAAGTGCTTTTAGTTTGTCCTTGATCTTTTGTCTCTGTTGTAATAGTGTCCGAAGTACCTTTTTACACTCTGGATGCATTTCAAGTTCCCCACAATTTAACACAGTATTTATTTTTAGTATGTCTGGATTGGCAATAACAATTTTGACACAAGCGTTTTGAGGTCTCGCTCCATATGGCTTGGTAATTTTGAGACATTTCCACATATTTGTCCTCCAATTTAGAAAGGTCGCATTCCTTTAAATGCAGCTTCTGATTTTTCATTTGTATTTCCAAACTGAATGGGCTTATGTAATGCCATTCAGTAGGACCAGCAGCTGAGTAGAGCACCCATTTAGCAGTAGGCCTTTCAGACGTGATCAATGGTCACCATTTTTGACAATGATGGAGACATCTCTTCAATCAGTTTCAAGTTTAGCTTTATTTCACTCAAGTAATGCAGAAAACGCTGAAAGTTCTCTACCTACAAGTTAAAATAGGTGCCCTCTTCGTATAGATTGCACACACAAAGTGCACCCATTCTTTGCAGCTATGGAATGTCTTTGCCAACCTATTCAAGGAGCTCATTAGAAGTCATTTTAATAAAATTCTCTGTAGTCAAGGTGATGAGACAACATTGTTCTTTTCCATCTTAGTTAAAGTGAACCTTTAAGTCCATGTATTTCTATATTTAACTTTTATCAATGGACACCTTGGAAGACCCATCGTTTTTATCTCAGCTTGGCAGAATATGTGATAACTGGCTAGAAAAAATACTAATTATGGACAGTGGTGGTGGCCATGAAGATTAGAGTTGAATGCTGTTACAGCATCAATTTTCAGTTACGCAAGTAATCTCATACAAGTGCCATTTTTAAAAAATATATACAGTAGGACCCCGTTATAGCACGATGGTCGGGGTCCGCAAAACGAGATCTTGCTATGTCCCGAACCGTGCTATAACCGACCAAGACAAAACCAAGTCATTTAGCTGAAGAAAATGATGCATGCACCAAAAAAATGGGGGGGGGGGGGGTAAATTGTGGGCTGAAAACGTGCTTCATTGGCACCATTACCATCTTAAATCAATGCATATTAAATGAGAAATACACATGCAATGAAAACAGAGATTGCACATATAATATTTTACTTTATTCAGTACATTTATATATACATGTCTAATGTATAGCATGAATAGTTAAAGGATCAACACGTCTACTCACCAACCGATCTCATGGCATACGTAGGAGTGAGTCTATAATAATTCCATCAAAAATATGCACACAGAAGTATAATATTTAGTCATAGATCATTATGTGTCTGAATTCAATGCAAAAAAATAATTATAACTAATAAATCACGTAAGGAATGATGAAGCACATTTACAGTGTGTATGCATGTGTATGTCCCAAGGTCAATAAACGGTGTAAGTATAAATTTCATAGTGCTATAATTTTATCTGCTACGAATTAGAATACTTTATTGTTTTTGGAAAAACTGATTAATTTTCAGCTGCTACTTGCTGCTGTCACGTTTACTCTTTGCAAAGTCAACCATATTCCTCATTTGAAGAATTCGAATGTAGTCAACATCCTGAGTCTCAATCCATCGTATTGCACACTCTAAGCCTTTGATTGCATCTATTGCTGATGGTGGTTGATCCTCAGGTGTGGTGTCGTCATTGTCATCATCAGCAGCATCACAATCGGCATCATCATCATTGGTTTTTGTTTACCGTTGCATTTTGAATAATTTCCGCATCAGAAACACGGTCTACAACTGGGCAGTCATTATCATACGTGAGCCATTCACGCACACTTTCACTTGACTGCATTAACATCCCAAATGCCCTCTCAGCATCTGACACATCCTTCTCCGAAAATCCATCAAATAAACTATCGTCATCATCACTCACATCAGCGCTGTTATCCTGGCTAAAAGAAAATGCTGCCCCCAGTCCTTTCTCCCAGCGTTTCTCAATGCAGATGGGCGTAATGGCATCCCAGGCTTTGCCCCCAAGGTACATAACCTCTTTCAAATTCAGACTCCGTAGTGTTGCCTGAACTGAAGTTTCATCCGAAACTATCTTTTTCACAAGTTCCCTTCTATAGTTCATTTTAAATACTGAAATTATGCCCAGGTCCAGCGGCTGAATCCTGGAAGTGGTATTATTCTGGAGGAAGCTGACTTTTATATTTCTGTCCCTACTAACCAGGCTGTCTGCGTGTGGGTCGGCAGGACAGTTATCTAACAATAGCATTGCCTTTGGCTCCATCTTCACACTTCTCAGGTGGGATCGAACTGCTGGTACAAATTCATTTTGAAAACATTTTTCAAACAATGTGGCTGTCATCCAGGCATTTTTCGTTGCATCATATGAAAAAGGTAGAGACTTCATGTTCACATGATGAAAGCATCTTGGTGACTTGAATTTTCCAATACAGAGTGGTTTCAGTTTGTGATTTCCCGTTTTATTAACACAAAATATCAAAGTCAATCTCACCTTTATTTTCTTAAACCCTTCATGTTTGTGTTTGTCTGTTTTCACAGCCAGGGTGGTGTCGGGCATAGTTTTATAACAAAACCCAGTTTCATCACAATTGTAAATCTGTTCTGGGGAATATCCACCTTCTATTAATTCCCTCAGTTCATCTGGATAGGTTATAGTGGCTCAGAATCTGAAGAGTGGATTTCTCCCGAAACAGTCACTTTGCTAATTCCATGTCGTTTCTTAAAACGGTCTAGCCATCCATTGCTAGCTTTAAAACTGGAATCTTGCCCATGTAAGTCAATGTGAAATTTTTCAGCTTGTGCTTTCATAATAGGTCCCGATATAGGCACTCCTTCAGCCCTAGTCTGAACAAACCACTGATACAGGGCTGTATCAAGTTGCGTGTCTCCCGCCAGTCTGGCTTTCTTTCTCATCAATCCCTCACTTTCATGCAGATCCATCAGCATCACTCTTAATTTAGCTTCTTCCCTCTTCCATCCTCGGATGGTCGACTCATGAACGCCTAAATCTCGAGCTAATTGCGTTTGTTTAACACCGGACTTAATCCTGTCCATGGCTTCAAGCTTCTCTTTAACAGTAAAAGCTTTACGTTTCTTTGTACTGTTATCCATTGTAAATAACTACTAATTAAAACTCTGACACCTATTTGTTTGAACGACTACAGCAAGAATAATTGCTACTCAACAATGGGGTCATTTTTATAGGGAATGTACAATATTATTCACTGGTCAACTGATTGCGTGGTGATTCTCTAACAACACCGCCAAGCCACGTGTGCGCGTTGGCGGCTTTCATTTTTTGATGTTTTATAAATCATTGCCGCATGGTTTGAACAACCTTTAGCTTTGAGATTGACTTTGATGATTGTCAATGACTTAAATTAGTTGATTTATACATTAAGGTGCGAATCTTTTATCAACCACCCCATTGTTTGGTGCTTGGCTGTGTATGCAGTTGAATGAGCAAACATACGTCTGCTATTGTTTGAGCAACGATTGTACACAGAATGTACTTTGAAGACAAACACAAAGAAGACTTAATGACTTTATTGTTCGTGTATCAGTAATAATAAGATTAACACTTATCAGCTTTAAAATGAGCTGACATATTTCAAAAATGAACTAAGATCAAAGTGCAGTGATTGACTACTGATACATTTGAAATGAACATTCACAAACAGTAGTTCAAGAAATTTGCGAAATTATTGTAAAATTTAGGTAGCCATGCCACAATCGTATTATATTCGAATTCATACACAATCTCTTCCCCAAAATGATAATTAATTTTTTACACATTATTTTTCGTACTTTGAAAAAAAAAAAAAAAAATTCATGTACGAAAAAATAGATGAAATTTCGGGAGCCATGCCACGATCGTGTTATATCCAAATTTGTGCTATAACGAAGCATGCTATAGCGGGGTCCTACTGTATATTACTATAGTGACCTTGTGAAGACAGTAAAGAGTATTTATCTAGTATTTGTAGGAATTTTGGCAGAAAGGGTTTGTAAAATATCTGAAACATAGTCTTTCAGCATAAGAGACATGAAGATAACACTTGTGTTTTGTCTTAGTCATACAAAAGTGGATATGAAGAGAACCCCAATAGATTCAATGATGACAAATGTATGTATAATGTATATTTATGCTGTAGCTAGTGGGGAAAATACTTTACTTATCTTGTATTCAGAAGTGGCTAAACATTTCAATATAAAATTTGGACATTAATATATTAAAGTGCACTCATGACGGTGCACAAGTAAATAATCTTTAGAGTCGTTAGAAATAACTTGAACCACAAACCGATTAAATTGTGAATGGTTCTAACTGCAATCCATCTGCACTTTGATGCTCTATTTGTATGCATTTCAGAAGTTCCTTTGAATAATTTATGAAACGTACATTGAGTATCCTTGAATTTCCAAAAATAAAAGGATTAAAAAACTGCACTTGGTCATTATCTAAATAATGTTTATAATTACCGTATGTACTCGCGTATAACCCAGGTCCAGATGCAAACAACATAGACCTTAATCTGCTGTAGCATAATGTGCCGGCAGATCAGGGTCTATGTTGTTTGTTCTACTGATTAGTCCTTACAAACTGCATAGACCCAGATCTGCTGGCACATTATGTGATGGCAGATCTGGGTCTGTGCAGTTTGCAGTTGCTATGAGCTTATACGTGAGTATATATGGGTATATACAGTAACTTTATTTCTTACAATACTTCATAACCCTGCTTAGTAAAATGGTCAACTATTAAGTTATATAAGCCAGGTGGGCAATATTAGGCCTACTTGGGCTTCTCGTTTTCCAAATAAATGCTATGAAATAAACAGAATTGAGAAATGGCAGGGGTAATAAAATGGAAGGAAAAGTAGAATTGCAAGAAAAGTTTCTGACTTGAAAGTAATCTCTGTATGAACATAACATACTCTGGACAAATTTGATAATAAAGTTGAATATTTTTTTTCTTTTGTTTGTTTACTATAACAAAACTAATTGTATTTCAGACTTTGTTCGAGAACGGCGTCAATGGCATTTTAGCTGATGAGATGGGACTGGGTAAAACCATCCAGTGTATTGCTCACATTGCACATTTGGTTGCAATGGGTGTAGTTGGACCTTTCTTAATTGTGGCTCCACTCTCCACAATACCAAACTGGTGTGCCGAGTTCACCCGATTTGCTCCTAAGGTATGAATAATATCTTGCTGCATGTTGCTTTAAAATTCTTTTCTTGATGTGCATCTAATTACAGTGTTCTTCCCAGGGCCTTTTACTGTAGTGGTCCTGATAACGCTATCATTTCAGCCAGTGACACTTAAAAACTCACTGATACACTGTGTACTAATGCCAATATGCTTTAATATTTCCTGTTCCTGATATCCTTTAAAAATTTATGTTAAACACCCTCTCACCTAATTCAAAGCCGTATTACTCGAATGACACCTGTTCTTACCTCTTCTTTGGTATTGAATTAAGATAACCCATGATAATTACTCACTTGATTAGCTGTTATCTATATATTGTACCTGCCTTTGCCTGACTGCCAGTGTGCAACCTTTGATGCTGCACTGACATAATCATGTGATCAGCCAGAAATGATGGAATCTATTGGCATTGTGTTATAGATGTTTCAGTCATTTCCGCTACCAGCTCAAAATGTGTGACACATATTACTTTTACAAGTTAAGCAAATTCTTATCGATCATTGTGAAAATTGGATACACCACCTTCAAAACAAAGTAAAATTACCCAGAACCCAGCTAGCCCCATGTTGGCCCGGCTGCATAGATGAGAGACTGGTGATTTTGATTCAGATTGTGGGATTTAACCAAAATCTGGGGATCAGATGGTAAATCTTCCATATTGCTAAATTTTGCTTTGCATCTACTTAGTTATGGGTAAAAAAGGGGTGGGGGTGTAACATTTTTAGGGCACTATTACAATGGTTTGTTTTTAATTTTATCACAGTAGTAGTAGTTCTAGTTGTGATTGCTGTCATTTGTGTTGTTTTGTGAAATGTTACGAAAATTTCATGTTTATTTTACGTCATGTTAACTTCATGATAACTTGGATTTGGAACACCTTTTCTAACAGTACCGCATACCTACCCCGATGCCATCAAACATTACTGGGGAGATCACTGGATTAGATTCTCTGCATGACAAAAAAGTTGAAATTATGTACCAGGGAGGACTTCCAGAGAGTTATATCAAAACTTAGTGTATCATGTAGATGGGGAGTAGCAGAAAGCTGCATTAGGATTATTATAGGTTAACTGGGAAATGTGATCTCCTCAGAATCAAGACTACAGAGAAAGAAACCATATATTTTTATCTCGCCTGCTATGAATGATGCAGAAGTCAAGACATAGATGTTTGAAGGGTAACAAGGTCAGAGATCAAGATCATGGGGAAATTTTTGTCCCAGCCCATTTCACACAAAGCAGGGGACATAGTATCTATGGTTCTGTCTGTCCAACTTATTTCCGTTTATACTCTATAACTTTAAAACCCTTTAATATTAAGGGATGAAACATGGTATACACATACAGCATCATTAGAATGTGTTGCATATCAGATTGAGGTATCTTCAAGATCAGAAACTTGGTATACTTATGACAGCATCATTAGAATGTGTTGCATATCACATTGAGGTATCTTCAACATCAGAAACTTGGTATACTTATGACAGCATCATTAGAATGTGTTGCATATCACATTGAGGTATCTTCAAGATCAGAAACTTGGTATACTTGTAACAAGATCATTAGAATGTGTTGCATATCACATTGAGGTATCTTCAAGATCAGAAACTTGGTATACTTGTAACTGCATCATTAGAATGTGTTTGCATATCACATTGAGGTATCTTCAAGATCAGAAACTTGGTATACTTGTAACTGCATCATTAGAATGTGTTGCATATCACATTGAGGTATCTTCAAGATCAGAAACTTGGTATACTTGTAACAAGATCATTAGAATGTGTTTGCATATCACATTGAGGTATCTTCAAGATCAGAAACTTGGTATACTTGTAACAAGATCATTAGAATGTGTTTGCATATCACATTGAGGTATCTTCAAGATCAGAAACTAGGTATACTTGTAACAAGATCATTAGAATGTGTTTGCGTATCACATTGAGGTATCTTCAAGATCAGAAACTTGGAATACTTATAACAGCATCATTATAATGTATTTGCATGTCACACTGAGGTATCTTCAAGATCAGAAACTTGGTATACTTGTAACTGCATCATTAGAATATGTTAACATATCACATTGAGGAATCTTGAAGATCAAAAACTTGATATACTTGTAACTGCATCATTAGAATGTGTTTGCATATCACATTGAGGTGTCTTCAAGATCAGAAACTTGGTATACTTATGACAGCATCATTAGAATGTGTTTGCATATCACATTGAGGTATCTTCAAGATCAGAAACTTGGTATACTTGTAACAAGATCATTAGAATGTGTTTGCATATCACATTGAGGTATCTTCAAGATCAGAAACTAGGTATACTTGTAACTGCATCATTAGAATGTGTTTGCGTATCACATTGAGGTATCTTCAAGATCAGAAACTTGGAATACTTATAACAGCATCATTATAATGTATTTGCATGTCACACTGAGGTATCTTCAAGATCAGAAACTTGGTATACTTGTAACTGCATCATTAGAATATGTTAACATATCACATTGAGGAATCTTGAAGATCAAAAACTTGATATACTTGTAACTGCATCATTAGAATGTGTTTGCATATCACATTGAGGTGTCTTCAAGATCAGAAACTTGGTATACTTATGACAGCATCATTAGAATGTGTTTGCATATCACATTGAGGTGTCTTCAAGATCAGAAACTTGGTATACTTATGACAGCATCATTAGAATGTGTTTGCATATCACATTGAGGTATCTTCAAGATCAGAAACTTGGTATACTTATGACAGCATCATTAGAATGTGTTGCTTATCACATTGAGGTATCTTCAAGATCAGAAACTTGGTATACTTGTAACAAGATCATTTGAATGTGTTTGCATATCACATGAAGGTATCTTTAAGATCAGAAACTTGGTATACTTATGACAGCATCATTAGAATGTGTTGCTTATCACTTTGAGGTATCTTCAAGATCAGAAACTTGGTATACTTGTAACAAGATCATTAGAATGTGTTTGCATATCACATTAAGGTATCTTCAAGATCAGAAACTTGGTATACTTATGACAGCATCATTAGAATGTGTTTGCATATCACATTGAGGTATCTTCAAGATCAGAAACTTGGTATACTTATGACAGCATCATTAGAATGTGTTGCTTATCACATTGAGGTATCTTCAAGATCAGAAACTTGGTATACTTATAACAGCATCATTAGAATGTGTTGCATATCACATTGAGGTATCTTCAAGATCAGAAACTTGGTATACTTGTAACAAGATCATTAGAATGTGTTTGCATATCACATTGAGGTATCTTCAAGATCAGAAACTTGGTATACTTATAACAGCATCATTAGAATGTGTTGCATATCACATTGAGGTATCTTCAACTTCAGAAACTTGGTATACTTGTACAGCATCATTAGGAAGTGTGTCACTTACTACATTGGGGTATATGGGTATATCTTCAAGGTCACACTTTCATTTCCGTGCTACAACTTTTTAACCATTTGAGATTAAGTGGTAAAGCTTAGTTTACTTTAACATGATCATTAGAATGTGTTGTGAATCACATTGTGGGTTATATCTTCAGTGTCGAGGTCACAGGTCAATATTTGAAGTATTCCCACACTTTCTATTGCACTCTATAACTTTGGAGTTTGTTTGGGGTTAAAGGATGAAACCTACTATACTTCTACATCATTGTTAGGAGGTGTGTACCTCATTGGGGTCCAGTTTTCAAGGTCAAGATTAAAGGCATATATTTCATGGACACTTTTGTTTCTGCTTTAGATCTTAAAAGCTGTTTGAGGTTCAATTATGAACCATGGGGCACTAAAGTTTCTCTGATTCCAGCATCTTATAAATCAGTCAGGTTTTTTTTTTCAAGGTCAAGATCATGCATCAAATTCTATCCCTTTTCTGCACTTTTCCTCTAATGTCCTTTGGTATAGAGACATGAAACTTGGTTACTTTCCATGTCTGCCTAGTAATTCTACAGCCCTGTCACAAGAGTCACAATCAGAATTAATTATTGTATACTTTTGGTGACCTTACCACAGTAACAGGGGGGAAAAAATTAACAGAATTTGCTTGTTAATTTCAATTGGATTTTCCATAGTGAAAGTTTGTAGATCTGCCTGTAGTTACTGATGGTATCAAATATTGCAAAGAAGTCTAGAATCAGATATAGAAAATCACTTAAGATTTTGAAGTCTAAGGTCAAGGTCACAATGGTCAATTTTGCGGAAAAAGACAAACTGTATCATGGATCTATTGATGGGCATTAGATTTTTAATCAGATTAACCACATGCATGGAGGATCCATGTGAGTTACAAATCAAAGGTCAAAGTCACAGGGTAAAATGTTTTGAGCTTTCGTTGAAAGTTTTATGAAGTTAGAATATCTTCTGTTTTTCATAAACAAATCATCAGATTTTTGTCAGATGCTTTGGTGTGTCAGTGAGTAAGGTACTTTACTCCACTTGCCTTAGCACAATATAGCCTTCATGTGTAGCTGTGTCATAAAACAAGAAACAAACGAAACAACATGAAGACGAAAGAAGTGTGGATAATGACTAGCACAGAAATATCTACCACCCCTCCGTTTAGTTTGATATCTCGGTGCATCATTATGTCATCCTCAACAAATTAAATTGAGTTTGGATTGCCATTTTTCAGGTGCCATATATTCTATACCATGGTAGCAAAGAAGAGCGTGACCAGATCAGGCGCAAAATTAGCAAGAGAGTTCCTGTAAAGAAAAACGTATCTGTACACCCTGTTGTGATCACATCATATGAGGTAACAATGCGAGACAGGAAAGTGCTCCAAAACTATGACTGGCGTTACCTGATTGTGGATGAGGGTCACAGATTGAAGAACACAAACTGCAGACTGATCAGGTCAGACATTTTAAAACTGTCAACATGCTCTGTTTAATTTCATGGACAGCTTACCCTTTTCTCAATATATGTTGGGGCAAACTTTCCAAAGAACAGTGAACACTCCATTTAAAGTGTCTTTTGTTTTATACACATTTTACAAAATTTTAATATTTTTTACGTTTTATATTTTGTCTTGTCATACTTAACGTTTGCATTTATTTGGAAGGGTTTATCTTCCTGGGTTTTTTGTGCAGTTAGTTTTTAAATTTTTTGAACATCTACCTTTAGTTGCCACCATATAGACACTATTGTGCTGAGGTGCCGTAAAGCGCTACTACAAACAAACAAACAAATAACTAAATGATCATTCATAGAATCAAGTATCAAGCATTCTTCACTATTTCAAAAAGATGTAGCAGGGATCATGTAATTGTTGCAATAATATATTTTAAGATGCAGTGAATTCTGTTATTTTCATAGTTATCCATTTTGGATGCTTTGTGAAAAATGACATTTTTGTTTGAACATAAATTCATCCCAAGGTCTAGTCAGTGTTAAATGAAAAAGGTGCCATTCAGACATCCAAAATGGCTGCAACAGTGGCATCTTGAAAATCTTGTTTTTGCTGTTCCTTCTGAATGGATGATCATATCAGTGTGGGGTTTTCACTGAAAGACTGTTTATGGCCCTAAATGAAAATGGTGCTGATCTGATGTCCAATATAGCTAGTGCAAGGATGGTTCATCGCTGCATTGATGTATCACGATTTATAATCCCCAGATTGGTTTATCAATACAATGCCATGGCAGCATTCTTGAAAATCTTCTTGCAATTCCTCCTAAACAAAAAGTCATATTGACAAAGGGTTTTCACCAGAAGACTTATGAAGTCAGGTTGGACATAAATGAAAATGCTGTTGGTCCGACCTTCAGTATGACAGTCATCTTTACAATCTTTTTCATTGCTACTCCAGGATGGAGAGTCATGTTGACATGGGGTTTCCATCAAAAGGCTTTTATGACGTCTGGTTCATCCTAAATGAAAATGGTGCAGATCTGACATCAGTATGGTGGCCATCTTGAAAATGTTGTTATTGCTACTCCTTCTGAATGGAAAGTCATATCAACATGTTTTTATTTTTGCAAAAGACATGATGTCTGTCTGGTTGATCATAAATGAAAAAGAGGCTGATCTGACACCCAATATACCACCATGGTGGCCATCTTGAAAATCTTGTTATTGCTACTCCTGAATTGATGGCCATATTGGCATAAGGTTTTCACCAATAGAGTTCTAATGATATCTAGTTGGTCCTAAATGAAAACGGTGCCAATCATACATCTAATATGGCTGTTAGGATGGCCATCTTGAAAATCTTATTATCACTATACCGAACAAATGGTCGTATCAACATAGGGTTTTCACCAAAGGACTTGTGATGTCTGATTGGTCCTAAATGAAATTTGGTGCTAATCTTGCATTGCATATGGCCATCAAGTTGGCCTTGTTGAAAATCTTGTATTTGCTGAAGAATATAGGAGATAATTTCGACCATGTGGATTCATGGAAATTCTTTTTGGCCAGTAGAGTATCATTTCCTTCTAGGTACTCTTGTTTTAGATGTGATGAGACGTATAGTATGAATAAGATATTGTTCCCTTTACTTCCTACCTCAGTTTTTTCCTCTCCTGGATTAGTGGGTAGAGTAGGATATAACTTTTCCAGAGTGACAAGACATGGAACTAGGCAGACAGTGTATTGTTTTCTAAATTTAATCTTCATTGATATTTAATTGCAGAGAGTTGAGAATGTACCGTAATACCCACCGCTTGTTATTAACGGGAACACCTCTTCAGAACAACCTTGCTGAACTTTGGTCCTTGCTCAACTTCCTGCTTCCTGAAATTTTTGATGACCTTGGCAGGTGAGCTTGAAATTTAAAGATATGCACCCTTAACTTTTCTTAACTTAAAAAATTTAGCTTTGCTTTTGTGTTAGAACACGTGTGACAGTATTTATCGAACTGTAAAGAATTTCTTTGTTAAATTAATAGTGATGCAATATTTCATTTTTTAATTGAAACTTGACTTAAGGATTTTACAAATCCTTTTAACACCACTTGACACAGTGTTGATAGAGTTATGCATAATTTTTCAGCAATCCTGACTCTTTGTTTGCACAGTCTATGTTAATAAATATAAATACATCAATGCAAATAAATATCCTGTGCAAATCACTCTCTCTTTCTCTCTCTTTCTCACACACACACATACACACATACTAAAGAATAATAGACGAGTCTTAAAATGCGTCAAGAAAAATGGGGTGTTACTCAGATTAGAAAGTGAGACATAAAATTACTCAATAGTAGATAACATGTTTAACTGATGCATAAAATTACACAATAGTAGATACATGTTTAGCTGATACATAAAATTACACTCAATATTGGATACATGTTTAGCTGATACATACAATTACACACTGAATAGTAGATACATGTTTAGCTGATACATAAAATTACACACTGAATAGTAGATACATGTTTAGCTGATACATAAAATTACACACTGAATAGTAGATATGTTTAGCTGATACATAAAATTACACACTCTATAGTAGATACACGTTTAGCTGATGCATAAAATTATATGCTCTATAGTAGATACATGTTTAGCTCATACATAAAATTACATGCTCTATAGTAGATACATGCTTTGCTGATACATAAAATTATACTCGATAGTGGATACATGTTGAGCTGATACATAAAATTACATGCTCTATTGTAGATACAAATTTCACAAATACATAAAATTACACTCGATAGTGGATACATGTTTAGCTGATACATAAAATTACATGCTCTATAGTAGATACATGTTTAGCTGATACATAAAATTACACTCAATAATGGATACATGTTTAGCTGATACATAAAATTACACAATAGTGGTTACATGTTTAGCTGATACATAAAATTACACAATAGTGGATACATGTTTAGCTGATACATAAAATTACTCAATAGTGGATACATGTTTAGCTGATAAATAAAATTACACTCAGTAGTGGATACATGTTTAGCTGATACATAAAATTACTCAATAGTGGATACATGTTTAGCTGATACATAAAATTACACACTAGTAGATACATGTTTAGCTGATGCATAAAATTACACTCAATAATGGATAGATGTTTAGCTGATACATAAAATTACACAATAGTGGTTACATGTTTAGCTGATACATAAAATTACACACTGTAGTAGATAAATGTGAAGCTGATGCATAAAATTTATCGGTGGATACATGTTTAGCTGATACATAAAATTACACTCAATAGTGGATACATTTTAGCTGATGCATAAAATTACACTCAATAGTAGATACATGTTTAGCTGATGCATACAATTACACTCAGTAGTGGATACATGTTTAGCTGATACATAAAATTACACGCTTAATAGTAGATACATGTTTAGCTGTAGTATTCTGCAAGCTGTTAAAGTTTTAAAAGTTCACTTTTTCTTGAAGGTAAGCTATGGGCAGCCGTACATGAATCAAATAACGTTAATATAAAATGAAATGATTTAAACCAACAAATGGAATGATGAATTCAGATTCCAAATAATGTAATATTCTTTCATGTTAAATAAAGTGTAATGTTGCAACATCTTTCATTATGATAGTATTTAATTTTGAATCAGAATTCTTCATTCTGTTTAAATTTTCTCTTGAAACCAACTGTTTTCTATTTTATTCTATGGAGTGAATTGTAAAATACAGTGTTTTATGGATTGTTTCAGCTTTTTTGAGGAATTCATACATTATTTGTAATTGTAATATTAGATTATTGTTGGAAATGATTTTGCTGCCAACTTAATGCTCAGTGATACTAATTTTAGAAATGAAATACTTTCAAAGTTACAAACCATGATGTTTCGGCATTTAGGGTTGAACATTCAATATTTTGTATTTCCTACAGAACAATTTCAGCATTAGTTAGAAATATTGGTTTCTTACTAAATTTTAAGTATATTTTGGCAATGTTGGGCTCGTTCGATTTTTAATAATTTACATCATATTTTCAAAGACAGAAATTCTAGAATTGTATGAAGTTGATAAGTCTTGAATGAATATAATAATTTTATGTGTAATTTTATATCCAGAATGTATAATTGTATGTGTGTAATTTTCTATATTGAGCGTTGTTTAATTTAATAAAGCAAGACCATACCTGCACACAATTTGAGTTCTCTCTCTTCCTTAAAGTTCAAACCTTGTAACCTCTCGCACCCCAGCGATGTAAACACTTCATGCATCACAGAGGAGTGACACCTCTCTAATGGAGGACAGAATGCTCTATTTCTTTCTTTCTATCCGAGAATTTCCCTGTCAATAAATTTGTATGGAAATCTGAACTCTCAGGATCAACCGGCAGCCAAACTCTAGTTACATCATGTTAACATTGTGGGAAAAAACATAACTGTAACAAGTGGTGGAAAAATAGTCATAATAATTACATCCTATTTTTGTGACTTCCTACTTGGTCAAGGTTTTCAGTCATGAAATAATTATATTACAATTAAAAACAATTTCCAGAAATGAAAATTAAGCTATACATATATTGTGAAATAAAGAACCACGCAAACAAACCAAAGAAAATAAAAAAATTCTTATAATGTATAGTGCATAAAGGATTGATTGGAAAATATCATTTGCAAATTATTTGACAATACTACGTATTAAATTTACATAAAGTGTTCTTGAATAACTAGCATTAGTTAATTTATGTTTGCCATTTATCAGTCATGAATGTTGTTGCATTTCAAGGCCAATACCTTATAGTATTTCAGGATAAGGGCATTTAAATGATTTGCCTGCATAAGGAAGCATTATTAAATATTCTGTAGGAAGCATTAGGAAAATAATTATGTTGGAAACAAGGAACAAGGCTGTGGGTGTTTGTGGTGAAGCAATGGAAAATGTAATATACAGCAGGTAAATGTGTCAGCAGTGTTGTAGGATTACCTATGAAAAAATTGTGTTGCTCCCTTCTTATGTCATAAGATGGTTTGGACCTATGCCTAGTATTGACTTGCAAGACTCTGTACTGGTTTTCACTGACTTGCATGGAATTGATGCTGCTTGTATCAAGGATACTACAAGCTTGTCCAAGTAGCTCAATCACTTCGACAGGCACTGATACATGTAAGGAGCCCTCCATTAAAATCTCAATCCCACTTACCATATATACTCGTATATAAGCCGGGTCCAAATGTAAACAACATACTGCTAATACACTAGTATATACAGTACTTGAGCCCTTATAATGTTCTCTGCTTCCATCCTATTTAACATGTGCTCTTTACATTTTCTTAATTCTTTGATCATAAATTTTACTGGGGTAACTGACATCTTTAGAGTTAATGGAATCGCAACACTACCACATTACGTAGTCTTGTCAAGGATGACAATACTACCGTCGACATCGATTGCTTTATTTGTATAATTGAAAGTAAGGAATTCACAATGGAGCTGTCATGATTTGAAGTGGTAATAAACTGAAAATAATAAGTTTAAATAGATTACAAACTAAATCGCAAGTATTCGAGTTATGTCATTGAGGTAAAGTTATTGTTTTGTTTTTTTAAACAGTGATTCATCAATTGTGTGCAACATTTTCCAATATTGTTTTCTAAAAAATGCAACATATTTAAGCAATTTTTGTTTTTTTTTAATATCACTTTGTATCGCGTGAGAACTCAATACTATGCAGAATGCTTGTATATTAGCTGTGAATCTCGATTTTCATCTGATTGGTTGACTACCAAACAAGTATTGTTTACCAGAACTTTTGTGTGACTATTCAATAAATATTGCCTATGACAAATATGATAAACTTTACTAGTTAATAATGTATACATTTCATGTAGAAGAAATACGCATACAAGTGAAAAAAAGGATGTCTGAAAAAAATATTGAATAGTGTCAGAAATGGGCAATGAGTGTAAGCGAGCTCCATGCTCTGTCCGCGGATCCTAACTACCTACAGTTTCGTTCTGACAGTTAAGTCGTTTTAATGACACAACCGGGTTTCATCACTAAGAACAGGCTTTGTCTGCTGGCAACCAGAAAATAAGTGTACGCCCCCTCGTTGATCGATCCTTCGAGAGAGTCAAGGTTACAGGACCCATTGCATGCTCTCCAAATCTATCTGAAGCACACAAAGTCTACCTGGTCTGGATGCCAGAGGCTTTTCCGGCCACTAAAACCAGGGAAACAGGACATAACCCCACAAACATTATTGTTCTGGCTAAAGGGAGTCGTCCAGTCAGCATACTCTGTTCTCTCACTGGAACAGGTACGTCTGAGGAAGATTTCGGCCCATGAAATACGAGCTATTTCTACAAGCCTTGCCTTTCAACGCAATGTCTCATTTAAAGACATCATAGAATCAGTGGGTTGGCATGTCCAGTCCACTTTTTCCTCTTTCTATCATTGTGACATAACCTCACAAAATGCCGAGTTGAATCTCATTGGTCCCTTGGTTGCTGCCCAGACAGTCACCAGACCACGCCACTCCTGACACAACTGCATTCTCAGTTAGGATCGGTCAACTTTCAATGGATTCGCCCCGAAAACCTTCTTTGTAATTATTTGTCAAGTGTAGAAGCCTAAAGGGTATTTCCTTGCACATGTATATACACTTAGATTCGGTTGTGTCAACTACTGATAGGAGGGTCTAACCCTAAAGTAGAGAGTTCTTTAACCCTACAGGGTACCTCTAGGTAGAGGTTGGATGCTCGGCATTTCCTCCTCCTCTTACCTATTTTCCCAACTTCAATGTGATTGGGTAATGTATTTGACGGAGAAAGGAAATTTTATAGTAAACTATGTTTCTCTGACAATACTTACCCAATCACATTACTATAAATCCCTCCCATCCCTCCCCGCAATGCGAACATCCTGTCTCAGACAGTGCTCAAGTTAAAACTGGCGAGATCCGGTATATGGAGCGCCACCTAGTGAGGTAAGGGGAGGCTATCTGTAAGAGTTACCCCCCTTTGTTTATACAAAGTAAAGACGGAGACTTCTAAAGTCTGTTGGAGGGCTGGATTCCAGAGGTAGCAGAAGTAATTACTTACATTATTGTGATTGGGTAAGTATTTTTGGAGAAACATAATTTACAATAACATTTCCTTTTTCGCAAAATTCTTCAGACTTGTGATGCTAATACAAGTCTAAATGAAAAGTTGTCATTTCCATGATTAGAAAACACTTTATTGAAGCATTAGTTGCCACTTGAATTGTGAAAAAATGTGTGTTCATATCCACAGGGTTGCATCTAGGACATGCGCATTTTTTGTGTGTGTGAAGAATGCGCTATTTTTTTATGTTTTCTTTTAATGTAAATATCCCAGTTCTCACTTTCATCGGATATGTTGTCCTTGTTTAGTTGGGAAATACGTCACGTATTTCGTGTCTGTCACGTGCTCAATTCTGATTCGTTACTAAGAAAGGTGAGGAGAGCATGTTTGATGCCATAGGAACATCCTCGGCCTTTTCTGTCAAATCGAGAAAGACCTATTTCACAACCTGACGGAAATGTCCGATCGATGTTAGATGCTGAGGCTAGATTGGCGGGACAATGCATTAAATTGCAAAACCAGTTAAAACTCAGACACTTTTTCATTATTTTATCAGTAATACTTTCAATAATAGTCAAAATGCAGATTTTTCTGTTAGTAGGCACAACAACAGTGAACAAACAAATCCTAGTATCGGACGATGCTAAAGATGGTGGCGCTAAAACTGAGGCGTCCTTCCAAAATCAAGGAAAACAAATATCTTTCAATTCAGACTGGAAAAAAAAAATCGATCATGACTGGAAACAAATGAAATAAATGAGATGATTTGCAATTGGTGTGTAAAAACTGGCAAAGAAAATTCCTTCACGCTTGGAATTGCTAATTTCAGCACATCAACGCCTGACAGACACGTTGAATTCACCTCACAAACGGGCGACTCGAGATTTGAAACAAAATGAAAATCTTAAAACTACATGCATGACATTTATCAAGTGACACACAGTAAATACGTGACACTTTTTAAAGATATAAGAATGGACAGAGGAGTGACATGATTTGTAGTGCATGGTTTGATTCTTTAATGGTCAGTGTGTAGAGAAAATACTGTTCTTAGAAAACACGAGATTTTGGTTTCAGTTTTAAGTGTTATACTGCAATATAATTAACACATGTATTTATATATATATATATATATATATATATATATATATATATATATATATATATATAATATACAGAACACAGAATTCCAATTCATGCTACAGAACCTCCCTCCCTCCTTTACACCAATGCCTGAGATTCAGGCTGGGGAGCTCACCTAGAGCCTGAGGGAGTATTTCCACAGGGCCTGTTGTCTCAGGAAGAATCTTCACTTCACATCAACAATCTTCAAATGCAGGCTGTTTTCTAGCATTTCAGGGGTGCATCAACCACATAAGACATGACTGTCATGGTCACTACGGTCAACACATAAGTCATAGTATACCTCAGACATAAAGGGGGCATTCATGCCCCTTCGCTCTGTTTGGAAGTCTGGAACATTGTCCATTGGAAACCTTAAGAAGAGATCACTCAGAGTCCACCACTTTCTGGACAAGAGGAACATTCTGGCAGACAACTTGCCCAGACAGGGGCAAACAGTTGTCATGGAATGGTTTCTACACCATTTGGTAGCACAGATGCTTTTACATCTTTGCGGAAGACCAATGGTAGACTTGTTCACAACAAGGCTGAACACTGAACAAGCTCTCTCTTTATGTCTTTCCTGTGCTATACCAGAGGGCAGGGGTATTAATGCCTTCTGTGGTCTGATCAACTATAAGCCCACACCTTCACATCTTTAAGAATAATCCCTCCGGTTCTTCACAGAATCAGGACTTCAAAGTCCTAGCTCATCCTAATAGCTTCTCTTTGGCCCCAGTGATCGGGGTTCAACGGTCTCCTCAACCTGTTGGTCAGCAATCCCAGGAAATTACCACTGAGGAGGGCTCTGTTGTTCCAACACAGATGGTCTCTCTTGCACAAATTCAAATTCTCCACCTTCATGCCTGACTCATATCAAACGATCTGTCTGCCAGGACCAGCTTTCAAGCACGGTTGCCAAATGCATTACTCGGGCTAGAAGGCAATCAACTTCCAAGGTTTACAATGCCTGGTGGAGAATTTTCTGTAATTGGTGTAGTAGGAAATGCATTGATCATGTGTGCTCCCCTTTACCTGCAGTTGCAGATTTTCTTCTTTTTTCTCTTCAAGCAAAAAGATTGCTCAGAATCTACCATTAAGGCTATAGAGCAGCCCTCTCCAACACTCTTAAATTCTCAATTATGTAGGGTTAGACTCACATCTTTCAGGACTGATTAGGCACTTGGAGCTCCATGAAACATTCTCTTGATCTTAAATGCCAAGGTGGAACATCTCATGTGTTCGTTGGTTGTTATTTAAGCTTCCTAATGAACCTTTGAGTGAAGCTTTTTTTTGAGAACCTTGCTTTAAAAACAATCTTCCTTCTCGCCCACGCATTGGCAAGAAGTAGGAGTGAAATTCATGCTTTGTCAGTGGGAAAAGTTGTTCACAGTTTAGTGGTAACTATGATTTTGGTTTCTCTTCTATGCCAACCTGGGTATCTGGCTAACAGTCAGCTACTTTCTGTAGCTCCAGTTCCTATTGAAATCCCCAGTCTCAGTCATATCTGTGCTGGGGATGATGAAGATAGATTCCTTTGCACAGTTAGAGCTTCACATTTCTGTCTAAAATCTAAAGAGAAATTAAAGGGTCATAACTGTCTTTTTCTCTTTCTAAAGGTTACATCTGATATTTTGCAAGCCACCATCTCAAGGTGGATTGTGCTGACTATTAAAAGAGGAACTTCTCAATCTCTCTGTTTAATAAAAATCGAAGCCCATGAGGTTGAGGATATTGCTGCATATTTGACTTTCTGAATCTTTCCTCTTTGGGTAATGTTATGAAAGCCGCCTTCTGGTGTTCTCGATCCACTTTCTCTTCATTTTACCTTTAATGATTGTCACACCAGATTGATGGGAGTTATGCTTTGGGTCCAATTGTATCAATCCAAATTGTCAAACCATCTTCCAGTCTGCAGTAGAACATCCTACTGACAGCAGTGGTAAGTTCACTTTGACGGCTTATCATAGGCCATCAGCCTGTCACCATCAGTCTCGGTCCAAGTCAGAGAAGGATGATATTCCATTCGGCAGAAATGGACTAAGATATCAGACTGGGATGATGTTCATTTTTGTTCCGGACCGCCAATTACTTACTGGAGGAGGGAATAGTCTCCTTGGACTATGGACTAGCACCAAAAAACAGATATAGCAGCGCAATAATAGCTAAAATTAGTGTAGCACCCACCCCCACCCCCAATTACATGTTATTATTTTTTGTATTGTAAGTAAAAAAGGAAAATTTAAAGCACAACTGGAAATCATGTAATAAAGTTGAAAATAGATAACAGTGTATGATTCGAATACTTGAATGCTAAAGAGGAAGACTTGACACTTAGTTACAATATCACTTTTACATTGTACTTTTACACTTCACTAACACCAACTTCAGAAATAAAATCGGTTTTGGTATGTCTAGATAGCTAGGAGATGAAATTATTGTGATAAATTCTAAATTTCAATGTTCCTTTTCAAAACGTAACAAGAACGTATGTACTGTGTATGAAAAAGATTTTTCAGGAATCCTTTGATGTAATTGCATTATGTGTCTAGGCAGCTCATTAATGATTAAGTGGTCATGTGCAATAAAGACACTATTTTTATGATTTATGATGGATTCAAATGGAAGTAGGTGCGGGAAGGATTTGTAAAGGCATATTTACATTAGATGCATGTATGTAGAGGGTTTAATGACACGTGAGCACAACCCTGGCCATATAATGCAGTGTAAGTTTAGGTATCCAAAAAAAGGCAGACAAGACATCGAAACAATGATAAAAGCAAAGAAGGGTAAAATCCTTGAAATACAAAGTCCTTTTTTTAAATTATATAAATCGCACTGAACAAAAATGTCCAAGACCTTCTCGCATGAAATGTCATCCCAGGGCAAAAAGGTTGCCTTAGTTAATTGCCTCTTCTGACATGCAGGAGGGTGCATTGAGTCTATTCTACATATCAAAGCCTACAGTACTAATCTCGGAAGAATCTTTTTAATTTTTACCCAGAATTATAAAACACAAAGATAGTGATTTATTTATTAAATATTCAAAGGCTACTTTTTAAATTACAATCATACTTGGAAATAACAAGCATAATACATTTCAATTTTTATAAAGCAACATCATTGACTTGCATACCAATCGTGATAATAGGGGGAAAAAGTCTCAATATGATACCTTTCTGTCCCTGTTGAATCGAAAATCGCTTGAAACAAGTAGAAAAATGCTGGTAGAATAGTTTTTTTTTTATGTATGCATGATTAATGAAGATGTACCATAGAACTATGGCCACGTACAAAATCACCAGAATCTGGCAACTCCGCTGAATAAGTCTGCATTTGACCTTTGGCCTAAGTTCTCACCATCGGTATAACTTGTAGACCTAAGTAGCCTCAGCTAGATCAATGAGTAAAAGTGCTTTGAAGTCTCATGGCAAGAGTGAAACTTTTAAAAAGAATGAAATACTAACAACAGGAATGAATTTATAATATTATTTTGCTTGACCATGAAAAACTTGACAAGTTAGTAACTGACGCAAATAAGACTGCAAACTCCCAAACTGTTGACTGCACCACTATTCCCATGCTTCAAAGCCACTTGAGCTACAGTGTCTTCACCTGGGCCTAGTTTTATAAATGTTACAAAACAAAATCGGGTCTTATTTAAGAATGAAATACTTAATTCTGAAATTTTGTGGACTCTGCTAACTCCCAAACTGTTGACTGCACCACTATTCCAATACTTCAAAGCCCCTTGAGCTACAGTGTCTTCACCTTGGACTAGTTTTACAAATTTTAAAAAAAAGTCCGTTCTTATTTAAGAATGAAATACTTAATTCTGAAATTTTGTGGACTCTATATACCATAATCAACTTTTTTCTTAAGTTTATATGCAGTTAGTTATTGTGCTTGAAAATTAAAGTTTTATCTCTGAAAAGTGCTTGAATTTCCTGATAAAATATGTTTGAATCGGGATTTTGCAACATATATTCATACACTTCTTTCAGTTTTGAGACCTGGTTTGATGTGGAGCACATTGGATCTGATGATGTGCATGAACAGATTGTTGCGGAGGAGCAGAGGAATAATATACTGTCCATGTTGCATCAGGTAATAGTTAAAAATATTTTTTTAAAAACTGAGACAGGCAATACCAGATTGACTGTTCATCTTGGATATAACACTAGGAGAGAAGAGTCACAAAATTCTCCAATCTCTTTTTTGGTTAAAGATTGAAAAAGAAATTGAATTTTTTTTCTTTTCACTAGCTAATTTTTTCATACAGTTAGGGAAGATAGTTTCAGTTGTAAGGAATAACAAATTTTCACATTGCTTTTGTTAAAATGGTGTGAATTTTTAAGTTATCAGTGAAGATCTCAGAACCAGATACTTTCTTCAAAGGCTGTGGACATTTTCACATACCTTTAGCACTGTGCTAGGACTGTAATTGATTCAAAAGATGTGTCATGAAGCCAGAATCACAAATTAAAGTGTAATGGTAATTAATACTATATTATTTAGTTACTTAGTTAGGTCCTTCTGTTCCTATCGGAACACTGGGCAGCGAGAGTTATCCATTTCTTGTCTTTGGCTTTTGATTTTGCTGCTTTGAAGCTAGTCCCATCTGATTTAGGTTTTCTGGCATTGTCCTTTTCTAAGCCTGCTTCGGCCTTCCTCTTCTCCATCTTCCAAAGGTGGGAGTCCAGTCTATGGCTTCCCTTGCTGCTCTTGTTTCTGTCATCCTGAGGATGTGGCCAATCCATTTCATCATTTTTTCTTGGATTGTTTCAGATAGGGGTTTTTCATTGCACATCTCAAGGACAGATGTGTTGGTCATGTGATCTTCAGAATGTGCCTTAAGCATCTTTGTTGGAAAGTATTCAGTTTGTGTCTTATTGTTGCTGAGGTTTTCCAGTTTTCACATGAATAAAGAAAGGTAGGTTGAATGATGGAGTTGAATAGTCAGTTTGGTTGTGGTACTGAGCGTTTTGGTCATCCAGATTTTTGTTAGTCTTCCAAATGTGCTGATGTTTTTCCCAATTCTGATTTTTACATCTACGTCTGTGTTTCCTGTATTGTCCAGACAACTGCCTATGTTGGTGAATGTGCCTACACATTCTAGTTCTTTCCTGTTGCAAGTTATATTAGGTCTTTGTATTTCCCCTATGGCCATAATTTTACTTTTCTTCCTGCGGATTTTTAGTCGCAGTTTGACTGCCATGCTTGAGATGGTTGTCGTTGCATCTTGTAGGTTTCTTCTTCTGTCCCGAAGATTGCAAAATTGTCTGCAAAATCCAGATCTACAAGTCTCCCGTCCTTCAATGGTTTTCCAAGTGAGTGGTCTGTATCTGCCTGCCCCATTATAAAATCAATGACCAGGAGGAAAAGAAATTTTGATAGGGTACATCCCAGATGGACTTCTGTGAGAATAGGGAAGAAGTGTCTTTGTCCTGTTTAAGTCCTGATGCAGCATCTGGAGTCTTTGTATGGGCTTTTAATGATGTTTGTGAACTTTGGTGGTATGCCATAGAGTTTCATGATGTGCCAGATTAAAGGACAATGGGTGCTGTCAGAGGCTTTCTTGAAGCCTATAAAGTTTATCAGTAAGCTCTGTTGGTATTCTAAAGTTCGCTCAATAATTTGTCTGATGGTAATATTTGTTCGCTACATGATTTTCTGGCCCAGAAATCTGCTTGTTGTTCAGAATAACTTAGGGTTATTCCAGAAATGATGGTATGGTAGGGTCAGACGGCAGTACAATTAAAATATTATACCTGGTGTGTTGTTTTTTTTTTATTTATAAAATATGCATGACGGGGTAAAAACTGATTTTTAATTTATGCCTGGTGGTGATTTTAGGCATATGATGTAATTGATATAAAACCGAAACCAGCATAAAAGAGCAACATGATGAAAAAGAAGACTTGCGCGTTTGACCTAATTCAAGTTTCCTCTGACCATTCCCACCCCATTTTAGATATTTGGACATTTATGTTGGGGTGTGGGATTAGAACGCATTGCCTATTGAAAAGTTGGAATTTACCGACACTTACTTAGCAGGCCTAGCAAACTTAAACAACCTTAAATCGAGCCATTCCTGAATTAAATCGATAGGAGGAGGATTTATTTTCTCAGAAATTGCAAGTATAGCATTTGTTATGCATTTAATCTGCTGACAGATGAGATGAAACTACAGCGTTGATAAAATTTGACCTGGTACTTCCCTTTTGCATTGCTAGTCACGTGACTACCGAACTCTCGCAACCTGTCCATAACATCAGAGGTTCAACTGTCAAGTGATACCAACGAAACCCCCTTTCCAACATTGTTGTACAAAAATGTGAAAATATCAAATGAAAGTCGTGTAATGTTTGTAAAAATCCGAAAGGACATGTCATTCTCAACATATTTTTTTCCGAGAACAACTACCAGAAACGTGTAGATATCACAGCAACCTGGAGAAAGCCAGATTCAGCAAGCAGAGCATATGTGAATGCAGTAGTCACGTGATACCAACAAAAATATCATTAACACACGCTCTCTGCTTGTTGAGTCTAGCTTTCTCCAGGTTGCTGCAACATCGATAGGTTTCTGGTAGTTGTTTCTCAGAATAAATATGTTGAGAATTACATCTCATTTTCATTTTTTTAGAAACATTATGTGACTTTCATTTAATATTTTAAATTTTTGTGTAAAACTTTGGAATGAGGTTTTTGTTGGTATCACGTGACTACTGGACCTCTGATGTCATGGACATATAGGTTGCGAGATTTGGGTAATCACATGACTAGCAATGCAAATGGTGAGTACCATGTAAAATTTCATCAATGCTGTAGTTTTGTCTCATCAGTCAGCAGATTAAACGCGTAACGAATGCTATACTCTCAATTTCTGAGAAAATGAATCCTCCCCCTATTGATTTGATGCAAGTATGGCTCAAGGAATTTCAACTTTTAGATAGGGAATGCATTCTGACCCCTCACCCTAAAATAAATGTCCCGATATCTAAAATGGGGTGGGAAGGGTCAGAGGAAACTTAGACTATGGGGGTTCAAACAAATTTGTTGTCTCGGGGGGGGGGGGGGGAGTAAACAAACACTATATACTGCACCCTAGATTCTGAAAATTTCATGAACGCAAGCCATCTTAGGGACTGTCCTTTATCTTAATATGCATTGATGCTAGGTTGAATTTCCGTGAGCAAATTGTATGCATGGTGTTGGTTGAAGAAATATATATTTCATCCTAGGTGGGGGTGATATTAATTATATTTTATGCCTGGTGGGTAAAAATAAAAAGTGCCTTCTGACCTCCCCATACCATTATTTCTGGAATAGCCCTTAGCTGGTATAGAAAGTGGGGTAATGCCTCCCCAGTTGTTGCAATCAGAATGGTTCCCTTGTTTGGAAGATTAATAATGCATCCATCACATTTGGTTCTGTTTCTTCCCTCCATATAATGTTTCAAAGTTAACATAATTCCTCTTGTAAATATTGTTCGCCATATTTTAATAGTTCTGGGTTGATGTGGTCTAAACCAGGCGCCTTGTTGTTCTTCAGCTTGTTAATTGCCTCTTCCATTTCCTGTACGGTTATCTTATCTGTCTTGATGTCTATAACTGGGGTGTTGGGCTGAATAACTGTAAAGTCAATGTGACTAATGGGTTCTGGTTGGTTGAGAATGTCTGTAAAATGTTCCACCCAGCGCTGGTCTAGATCTTCTTGATTGTGCAGTAGCCTTCCATCTTTAGATTTGATCGGTACATTCTGTGTTCTGCTGCTTCCTATGAGTTTGTTGTTGATTCGGTATAGTGTTGCTGAATCATCAACCCAGGCTGCATTCTGGGCTTTTTTTGTTTTGTCATCAATTGATTTTTCTTTATCTTTTCTGCAAGCTTTCTTCACCTTTTTATCAAGTTCTCTTTACATTTTGTCCTCTGTTTGTTTTTTGGCAATGGTGCTGGCTGTGTCTCTAGTTATCTTTCTCTCCATTCTTGCCAAGTGTTGTCTGTAATCCACCTTTCACTTGACTTGCCCCTCTTTTTGCCAAGTGTTTTTTCTGCAGCTCCACAAATGACATCTTTGAATTGGTTCCATTGCAATTGAAGATCTTTGGTTTCTCCAAGAATCTGGAATCGGTTTAAGAGTTTGAGTTGGTAGTCCCATTTGCAGTTTCCATCTTTTAGTTTTCTTAACTCTAATGGGCTTTGGTTTCTTCAGGGTCTTGAGACGCATTTTGATCTTAGTCATAACCAAATAGTGGTTGCTTCCTACGTCGGCTCTTCTGTAAATTCTGGTGTCTCTTACTGATGACCTCCAGCAGCTATTTGTGCAGATGTAGTCAATTTCATTCGTTGTGAACCTGTCTGGTGATTTCCATGTTTTTTTGTGTGGATATCTTTGTGAACGATATAGCCTAGACATATTGGGCATATGTGAGATCAGATGGACTGGCCAGGGGAAGTTGAAGTCAGGGAACTACACAATCCTATATTTGGGAAAAGATCACCACACGCATGGAGTAGGTATTCTCCTAAGCAAGAAATCGGCACATAGTCTAATTGCATGGAGATCAGTAAATGAATGCATTATTACTGCCCACTTACAAGCAACCTATGGGAAAGTGACAATAGTAACTGACTATGCACCAACAGAAGCAGCCACAGATGAAGAGAAAGATCAATTTTACAGCCAACTACTAAAAACCATGGATAACATACCAGGGCACGAAATCAAAATAATTCATGAAGACTTTAATGGACAAACTGGTAAAAGCAGAACTGGATGGGAATCTACAAATGGACCACATGGATTATAACAGCAAAACTCGGAAAATGGAGATCAACTATTGGCCTTCTGCAGTTAAAACAACCTCTGCATAACGAACACCTACTTTGATATTATTTATTAGAGAATTAATTATGTCATGTAT
Source organism: Margaritifera margaritifera (assembly GCA_029931535.1). Taxonomy (NCBI): domain Eukaryota; kingdom Metazoa; phylum Mollusca; class Bivalvia; order Unionida; family Margaritiferidae; genus Margaritifera; species Margaritifera margaritifera. The sequence continues at coordinate 1,463,020 of JAQPZY010001625.1, read as the reverse complement.
AAGAAAAAAGGTCTTTGTCATTAAATTTTACACAAACATGCAGAGTTAACTTCTTTTGTGAAGGTGTAATATCTGTGTTCAAATCAGCAAAGCAATTGTCAACAGTGTCTCTTAAAATGCATGCATGGGAAAAAAGAATAAAGCATGGTGTGATATAGTAGTTAATTTTCTGCTGGCATTGTTGGCGATATCAACAGTGTTAAAGTTTGTGAAAGTCACATATCTTCTGTATCCATTACTGCATTCAAATGAAAGTTTAGGATAATATCAGTATGGGTCAAAAGTGCTGTGATATGCTAGGAGTTGCTATCTTGCCTGCCTTGCCTGCTTAATTTTAAAGTCTTTGAAAGTCAGATATCTTTTGTTGCTGCATTGAACTGAAACATTCGGATAATATTACTGTAGGTCTAAAGTTCATACACGGATATGCTAGGAGTTCCTGTCTTGCTTGTCTCCCCTGCGTAAGCAGGAAGCTTGGTTCATCATTGTGAACAATATTCAAGTTTTTTGTTAAAGATTTTTGAAAGTCACAAATCTTCTATATTTGTCGCTGCTTTGAAAAGAAAATTTGGTATAATATTACAATAAGTCTTAAGTTTCTACACTTCTGTGCTAAGAAGACTTACCTGCTTAAGCAGAAAACATGTTTTATCTTTGTAAGAATGTTATTTTGTAATGAAAATTTTGAAAGATGTATCGTCAGCATTAGTTGCTGTATTCAATGAAACTTCGGGATAATATTACTATACGTCTGAAGTTTACACACTGATATGCGAGGAGTTCTTGTGTACTTCAGCACAAAAACTCATATCATGATCAACAGTGTTAAAGTGTTGTGTGAACATTTAAGAAAGTAAGGTATAGGGGTTATACTGGCATGCATATGGACACAGGTGAGACACAGGGTTTCATGGAACAATTATTATTCCTATTTTGCAGATCTTGGCTCCTTTCATGCTGCGCCGTGTGAAATCTGATGTGGACCTGGTAATCCCACCAAAGAAGGAGGTGCTGGTTTACGCACCACTCACAAAAGAACAGCAGGAGTTATACACAAGCCTTGTGGACAAGACAATCTTGCAGAAAATTAAAGAAAAGAATGTGAGCTTTTACATAGTTATGTCAAAGTCTTAAAATATGAATCAAGTTTGAGATTAAGATTACCTAACAAAATTAATAGGACTGTACTTCCTAAAGTGGTAAGTTGACTGAAATCTTTTGTTACATAATACAGAGAAAATAGATGGCTGACTATTCATATGAAAAATGCAGTAATGAGAAAGGCCCATTGAACTTTAAAATACAACAGCAACAACAAACTCAACACAGATTTGTCAGGAATATGTAAGAGTGTCATGATGCTTGTCCGAGCTACCACAGAAACGTTTTACCAGTTGATTTTAAATACTTTGTTGCACTACAAAGTGCCTGACAGTTTAGGAAGTTATATCAGAATTCTAAGCATTCCCATGTGAGCTGAATTTAATATTTAAAACATGAAAATTTTTATTACTATTGAAACCTGGAAGACAAAGACTGTTTGATCTGGCATAGGTTGCAACATCTGAATTGTTACATAATGCTAAATAGCCACAGTTTGCCAATATAGCTAAGTATCATCTGTTAGATTTAACTTGGAAACTTCTTTTTTTGTTCTCAATGACAGTAGAATATTTGGAATTTGAAAAGGATAACACTTATACATTTGCTGATCTCAATGACATTAGAATATTTGGAATTGAAAAGGATAACACTTCTACATTGCTGAATCAAGACTGGATACTTGGCATCCAGATAATAGAGCTCTAATTGTGTTTACTAGCTCCTCATTTGATATATCTTTGAATTGTAGAAAGGTAAGGAGGTTGCGGAGCTTAATGAGAAAGGTCGGCCCAAGAGGAAATCAACCAGTAAGAAGGTTGACTACAGTCTAATGATAGAGACTGCCAAGGACTCCAAGATGCCCAGCAAGTGGAAGAAGAAGGAGGATGAGGAAAATATAGAAGCATGGGTGACAGCCATCATGGACAACCAGAAAGCCAAGTCAAACAAGTAAAGGAGCAAGAGAATCTAAACTTAAATTTCCTCGAAACAAATTTAGGAAGAAACTTTAAATTAAATGTTTTCTTTAATTGATGGAAGTGTTCTTTTGAAGTATGGTTCAGACACATGACTCGTTGGGTGTAATGGACACGAACACTTAATCTGTCATAATGTCATGCATTTATCAGCTTTAGGTGGGAATTTGCAAGGACACGTCACAATTGAAGTTGAAATTTTGTTCCACAAAAAGAAGCTGATCTAAAGTGTTATTAAAGTGTCGTTAGGTGCAAATTTTGGTATTATAAGAAGGATATTTTACATTGTATTGTTCGTTTTTTTTTTTTTTTTTAATCAAATATTTATGAACTGTCATGTTATGTTAAACAAAATAAATTTAAATTGTGTTTTAGAAAAAAGAAATGGCTGAAAATTCTTAAAAACTTTCTGTTGTTTGTAAATAGTATTACAGTGCTCTGCCACCCTTTTCTGAGGGCAGTCCTTCCAGTGGCCCAGGTTTTCCTACTTTTTTGTCCAAGTCCCTATTTTCCATACTTTCCAAAATGGCCCTATTCTTTTTTCAATTTTTATGTTGAAAATCGATTACATGCCGCATAAACGGCTGTAGCAAAGCAAGTTCAGATATTGTTTCAGTGATTTGGACTTGGTTGTTTAAGAAGATCATGGCAACCTGGACTAAAGAGACGGAGATTATGTGTGTAAGAGCATCCTTTTGTTCAACTTGGTAATTTACATCAATTTGATACTACTTTTCTGTATAAAATATCTCTATTTTCCCCTGCTTTTTCCCTACATTTTTTAAAAAATGACCGACTTTACCACTACTTTTTCACAAATGGTTTCTGGAAACGCTGCGAGGACACAATTCAGAGCCTGCAAATTAAGTTTTTCTGCTGTTGATCCATGTGGCAACTGAGCGAATAATAGATTGATAATATGCACCATTTAAGAGAAAAAATGTGCAGGGTAAACAAGACAAAGAATTAGGAAATTACAGAATACATTGGAGCAATCAACTGGATTACTGGAATTCTGTAAAAAAGATTTTGTTTGTTTTGACGGCACTTTAACACATTAGCTATATCATGCTGAGGAAATGGGAGCTAAATGCTTTTCCCAAGGACACACTGAGGTAGCTGACCCAGGCTGGCCTGGGCAAGTATTGAAACCACAACCCTTGGATTACAAGTCTGACACTGTACCAGCGGAGCTTCCATGGCTCCCCCTCTAAAATAGAAGATCGTGACTCGACAGTGATGTGGTAGGTGTTAGGGTTCAACATAGCGATCGCTTTAGCGAGTGTGTGCATGCCCCTGTGTGTACATCCAAACCTCCATACATTTATCGACATCCTAGATTAACTGCAGTGTTTAAGTTTGTTACTTTCCTTTTATTTCAGTACCTTTTATCCCACCCTCTTTGGATTTGGAATGGTTCTTGGTATGTGGATACATCTTGATGTGTAAAGCAGCAGTTTACGAAAGATAGGTCATTGTGAAAATATATTTCATGCCTCCATGACTTGGGTTAAGCTGTTAGTTTAGCTAGGTTTCTTATGTGCTGTTTGTTAGGGAGTTTTGCAGCTCGGCTCATGAACACATCTTGTTGCATAAAATACCAAATTGCCTAAGTAAGTCAGTATGACCTAGGCTTCATGCATCATGTATGTTCTCTGTTTTTTGTCAGTTTGTTGGGTACTATTGTCCACTGAGTTGTTGAAATTAATATTTTGATGTGCCTTGGTGGGTACAACACCTTTCCACTAGAAGTAAGTCATTATGACATGCATTTCATTTTGAAGCTCTGATGCATGCACTGCAATGCCTATTTCTCAAGTGGACCAGACCCCCCCCCCCCCCCTTATGAATATTCCATTATAGGTCAAACTGACAGGTTATTCCAGTCGACCTGTTGTTGTCTTTGTACATTGGTATGTAAATAAGGGCAAATACAAGTTTATGTGAACAACAAAAACCAACGGTCATCTCCTTGTTTCTCTTCTAGACAAAATTTCTTACATATTTAGCACGCATTCTGTCTAAAACATGTCAGATAAAAAGAAAATCATTAAAAGTATCACTTGCATAAACTGAAATTACAGCTAATGACACTTTAATAATGTAAATTATGAATTTTTATGTATAATTAAATGTTGACAAATTTGGTAAATTTATTAGGTTTATACGTGACAATATTTGGAAATTATTTATTGGTATGTTATACATTCAAGTTGGTCATATACTTGAAAGTGAAGAATTAGATCATATCATCCTCTGTATATTTGCTGACATTAATTGTACTTAGAAATTTTTGATTGACAATAATTGAATTGAAGCTAGAAATAAAAAAATTCATTGATGCATTTATTATAATCTTGTAAATACTACCAAGAGTAGAATGTTGGCACATACAAATTATCAATTTTTGTGCTGATTTTGTTGAAATGTCTTTTTAAATTTGTGGGAGGTTATATTTTTGTTTTTTGGTTTGTTTTGGTTGAAGTCTGCCAGCCTGAAAATTGTCAATGGGATAATGGTTAACTCGATTTGAGATGGTAACAATGTACAAGTTGATTTCTCTGAGTATGGAACATTTTCGCATCAGATTGTCTATGCCTGAATTCAGAAAATAGTAATCAAGTGTACCTTTTTGGTAACTTGAATGGAACTAAAGTTTGTTGATGTGATAAATGTTTTTTTTTTTTTTTTTTTGTAGATCTTCTGTTAAAGAGGAGAAGGTGTCGCAGGTGACAGTGCGGTTAAGCAACATCATGATGCAACTACGGAAGTGCACTAACCACCCATACCTCCTTGAGTATCCCCTGGAACTGGAGACGGGGCAGTTCAAGATCGATGAGAATCTTGTGAAGGTCTGTGGCAAGATGATGATGCTGGATAGGATGCTAGAGGCGCTACAGAAAAGGGGACACAAGGTGAAGTCATGCAGTAGGCTAACAAGTAGCCCTAATGAGAGTCAGGTTCATAGATTAAGAAAGACCCCACTTCGAAAGTTTAGGTAGATTGTTGGTCTCGAATGCAATAACATGTTTTAATAAAGGTTCTGAATTAAGACTTGATTTAATCTTATGTTTCTTAAGGCATGCAGTTTCAAGATGACACACTGCACACTTAATTGTTTAAATTGTCAACAATGGAGGGTAAACCAACACTGGAAAGAGCCTGCAATATCATTTAGTGTAAAAATGACAACAGAAGATAAACATCTACAGCAGTGGTTCCCAAACCCCAGGTTGCGACTCAAATGAGGGTCGCGAGGACCCTTGCGACCTTATACTGGTACTGCATTTTGGGTCGCAAAAGATGGTATTTAGGGTCGCGATCATAAAAGTTTGGGAACCACTGATCTACAGCTTGTGATGCAAGTTCAAGCCTCTAGTACAATTTGTATTCTCTACCTTCGTCATTATCATTTTTACATTCACTGATACTGTGGGCTTCCTCTGGCATTGGTTTACCCTCCATTCTTGACAATTTAAGGAATTTGGTATGCAGGGTGTGGAGATTTTGAAAATCCTTGTGCAATTTGCATTTAATTTTGCCTAAGGCTAGATGAAAAGGGATGACACATGCTGTGCAATACTTCTTCATCAGTATGCTGGATATTTTCAGGTGTTAATCTTCTCCCAGATGACCAAGATGCTGGACATCATTGAAGATTTCTGCTACTTGAGGAAATATGGATACTGCCGCCTTGATGGGAAATGTAATCTTGTTACTAGGAAAGAACAGGTACAAAACCTTAAGGTTAACTAAATGGCTAGTCCAGGTCTCTGACATCACTTGCCAATGAGACTGATTTTGTGGCAGTGTATAGAGCTAACTGTATATGGAAGAGTTCACAATTTGCTGCCCCACACATACTGTATATACCCTCTTATAAGTCGAGTCCAACTGCAAACTGCATAGACCTAGATCTGCCATAGCATAATGTGTCAGCAGAACTTGATCTATGTAGTTAAGTATAATTAGTAGAAAAAACAACATAGACCCTGGTCTGCCAGCGCATTATGTGAGGGCAGATCAGGGTCTGTGTTGTTTGCAGTTGGACCCAATTTGTAAGCGAATATATATGGTAGGTGATGTTTGCTTGCTTATAATTTGTAATCGGGGCTTCCGGGTATTGATACATTTGCACAGATTGGTAGCAGGTTTATCTATAAAGTATGTCAAATCGAAAGTACTCATCCTTTGGGGAGTTGTGGCAACTTTGTTGTTGGAGCATCGGACTCATAATCAGTGACAGGTTCAGTTCCTGCCCTGATCAGATGTCTTGGTGTGTCCTCGGGAAAGGCGCTTAGCTCCTATTTCTTAGGCATGAGATTGCCAATGTGTTAAAAGTGCCATAAAAACCAACCATCATCAGCATGCTTGTTTAATCTCAGTGTAGTTGTTGTTTGGCTCAGCTGCCTCTAATTTTAGAACTCCCTGACTTTTGGAGACAGCAACAGGTGTAGAATTGTGGCATGATGAGTTCATGATGTAATCAATAAGTAACCAAGCCATCAACCTGTGCGGTTGTACAAAGTCCCTGGAGTCTTGGTTAATGAAATATCAGCCAGCAAATTCCCATATTTGTCGGAAATTGTTCAGCAGAATGGCATTATGGCAATGATCCTTTGTAAAGACTAAATGATGTCTAAAATTTCATGCATTTTACCTATTTGTCCCAGAAATGTCCTGAAATGCTGATACAGGTAAAAAGTGATCAAGCTAATGACCTGTGGAGTTTTATAAATTCCCGGGAGTTTTGGTTAATGGAATAAAAACCAGCAAACTCCATCCCATGTTTGTCAGAGATCACTCGACTGTGTGGCATTATGGCATTTTCCCTTAGTAAAAACAAAATGACTCGTAAAATTTCAGGCATTGCACATAGGTATCCTTAAAATGCCCTGAAAATTCTATCCTGCTGTTCCCACAAGTAATTAAAAAATGTCCTGCAAATTATTGTTTTTGTGTGTGTGTGTTTTTTCTTTTTCTTTGTTTGTTTGTTTTGTTGGGGGGGGGGGAGGGTTTGGCATCGCCCATCCATCCCTTTAAAATTCCTTGATCTTTTTAATCCCTATATTTTTGTCTGTAATTCTTCTAAAATCCCAATAATACCTGTATATTTTTATGGCAAAAGCTCATTCTAACTTTTTTTGTACATTTTTTATTTTCTTCAGAAAAAGGATTTTGAAGAAAAGAAAAAAAACAATGAGTTGCTGCAATGGAAGTACTTCATTCAATAGAGAAAAGATATAGCAGTAACGGATATGTTTATATTATTATATTAATGCATCATGTTATAAATATTGGCTAATGAATATGTTCAAGTACTTAAAAATTAGGTATTCAATTGCTAATAATAACTCATCTCTATACACTGCTTCCTCATTTTAGCATGCCCTGACAACTTTGCACACCTGCTTATAATGAGGAGCAACTGTAGATCCCAATTTGTTTATTATTATTTGGAAAACATCAAACATAGACATCTATTTGCTTAACATTTTAAAAATTACGACCAAAATTGGTCAATGAAATTTTGATGCATCACTTGTTTTGTCATCGATAATGGTGTTCAGTATGTGGACATTTGGAATCTTTGTCAAGGAATTAGCAAATTTGATAAAGAAATCATATTTTGTATGATTTTCAAGAACAAAAATATTTTCTCAATACATTTCACATATTGAACAGTGAAAATGTTGGTAAATGCCGATTGGTGGCAACACTATGAAATAAATACCAATGAAAAAAGCCTTGTTAAGTGAAATTCATATTTTAATTTTATATTTTAATTGGGTTTTAATGTTGTCATTGTAATTGTGATATGCCCTTATCTATTCAAACATGAATCGGTGGGCCCCAGGTGTCCAAGTGGTCTAAGGTGCTCGCCTTTACTGATCACTCACATCTCATCTCTGTTTTCATAGGATCGAGTCTTGGCTAGACCAACGCAGAGATGCTGCCAGGGCGTGCGAATCACGCAAAATTTGTACGAATTCATGCATTTGGAAAGCAGTGATGTGCGAGAACTCCCATAAATTAGTTTAAAGTCACGCATATAAAAATGTACTCTGCACAGTATAAAATTTTTATTTAACTGTTAACCCTTAAAGTGCTTGTCGCGGCATAAGTCGCGTCGCTAGTAGAGGTCTCGTAGCACTTGTCTTGTTATCGGTCTTTTTCTGGTAGAAACTGTTCACACATCTGAGTACTTCGGCTTGACATGAATGGTTGTTAAACTAAATTTGATTGGCACATTGGACCCTGGAACAAGCATTGTTGACGTTGAACCTTGCATTCATGAAGGAAGTGTTTCAAGTAAGGGCCCATAGAAAATCCAAAATGGCTGACTCCCAACATGGTTCAGCTTCAGATGATGATTTCTTTTGGCAAATACTGGCTGACGATAGCGATGATGACAAATGATTTTTAAAGTTTTGAAGTATATGAGATTATTGGAGCCCAGAAAGTGTTACTGGAAATACCAGTGAGTAATTTTGAACCTGAAAATGATGTTGAATACGACTCCGATGTACGTGCTGGATGGACAAAAACAAGACGGCATGCCGGTCAACCCCTTATTAAGTGATATTTCGAAATTGAATGTCAAAAAGTCAGAATACTAAGCCTAATTAAAGTACAGGCAATTTAATAGTAGAGTGCAATTTTTCATTTCTTTTCTTAAACAATTCTGTCTTGAGGGATCTTGTGCTATAAAACTATATAACACTCAAAGGGTTAAGATAAATTGAATACAGAAACATCTAAAAAGAAATTAAAAAGTAAGGATATTTATTTTTGATCAGAATAACTCTGTCTGAACAAGCTGACTGTGGCATTGATGGACTTAAAACCCTAATACAAAATTGTGGAACAGACAAGAAATCTGGCATACATGTAGTAATCAGCAAAGCACTGATTCAAGAAAGGGAAACTTTGGCAGAGCTCTTGTTAGTGAAGAATATTATTTTGGAGCAGAGATATCCAAAAGACAAAAAAACTATGAACTGTTGTAAATTGTACAACCATAAAGAACATTTTTTCCAACTTGTTCAAGCAGGCTTAGCTAGCAATGCATATGTGAAAGGGGGTTCTCAACACCGAACAATATTTATACACAGATAAGGAACAAATTAAGCTCAAAAATAATCCACAGATTAATGCTTATACAACTAGAGGAGACGTCTTTTGATGATTTTAATTTCAATAGAGCAGGAAGAAAGAAAGACATATTTATGTGTTGGGTAATTATTGAACTACGGCCATTTCTTCCTCCCCCTCATTGTTTTTCTACTCCCCCCTTATTTTGGTGACAAGGGGGGAGCTCCCCCCTTTAGATCAAATCCTGGCAGCATCTCTGCCAAGGTGGGTATGTGAGAAAGCTTGCCAGTAGTTTCCTTTGGGTCGGTGGTGTGGCCCATCTTGTGCTGAAAAATGGCATTAAAACCCACACCAAAAATAAAAATCAAACATGAATCGGTCGACTGTCACATTGATGTCCGTGAGCATGTCTGCGAGAACCTATAATAGTGCTTATTTGGTGGCTAAGCTGGCTTTATTTTGGTAACTTAATCTTCCTTTGACACAATGACACAAGCTATATATCTTTACTTTACTATTCGCAGTCATACCCGCTACCCACAAGGTCAAGGTCACAACAAAAGATAATTCAAGTTGTCGGCCTGTTTATTTTCCAGGCTGTAAATATTTAACCCCAGTAGATACTCTGACGAAACCTGACCCAGGTCCACACTTTATCATGCAGTAATCAAGTCTCTAGCTCAAATGTCATGGTCATTAGGAGGGAAAGGGTCTTCAGATGGGTATATCATGTGCTGTTTGTGGTACTCTCGTTTCTTGTTAAACCCTGGTCTCGGTATTATAGTTTTGAGAATTATAGTAATGTCTCCTATTTAAACAAAAAAGTTTGGTTGTTTACAAGTTGGTTTTTTCTTGTTCATTATGAATGTTGACTTTGACGCCCAATTTTGTGCAGATATCATCTAAAATGTACACACCAGTTGCCATTTATCCCTCCTCCTGTTTCCCCAGAGTGATTACTGGTTTGGGCCATGACATTTCAGAGTCCTCCAGCATGAGATTGGATGTCATAACTGGTGTGACATTAGAACTTGGACTTACAAATGATTCTTTTGGCATTTTGCAACGCGTATGCTTCTGTCATATGCTGAGCTTGTAAACAAGATCTCAGAAGCTGTTACACAAACATAAATTTTAGATTGGTTAAATAATATGAATTATCTTGACAAAATTACCCCCTGCGGACTTGTGGATGTTGAATAGGCCCTAGACACACTTATGTCATAAGAGGCGACTATTGTAGGCAGGAGCCATGTAGACTCGGTGGTTAACATGCCAGACTCGTGACTGAAAGGTTGCGGATTCAAATCCTACCGTTAGATCAGCCCAGGTCTTCTAATGTGGTGTCCTTGGGCAGGGCACTATATTTCAGTTGCCTTGGTACTAAATAACCTGTTTGTGTTGCTGTGCCTTAAAACACCAAACACTTTTACAACATTAATTGAACATGCAAAAAGAGAACATTTTTGTAATTTTTCAGTTTATAGTCCTTCATTTGTAATAAAACTTGCGTTCGGTTTGATTCCGCTACTTGAGTTCCCAAACAGTTGAATGACTTATTCCTTCTTATCCACATTTTCTCAGCTTGTCATGGCAGCATGCATAATAGGCCTAGCCGATTCCCACATGTATTTTATGGATTGCTTTCTAAAACTTTGATTCCTCTTTAAAATTCAATTAACTCCACTTTTTTTGTTTTCGAAGGGTAAGAACATTGGAAGGAACATTATGTTCTTATTCCCAAAGCATTTGCAGGAGATACATAATAATTTGTTGATATCTGTCTCGGAATTTGCACTTCTGTACATGTCCATCTTTTATGAGTAGATGATCAGAATTATTACTCAACAAGTCTAATTATTATTAGGCATTACTGACTTCTTGACATCGACGATGAAATTAATAGTGTAGTTCATGATACATAATAATAATCTGCTTTGATTTTTGTCAAGCCTACTTTTAGCAGATTGATAGACATGGGTACCACTTCTCAAGTGGAAGTGGAGATAATCAATGTTGTGACTCTGAGGAAACGTTTTTATAGCTTATATAGCTTGTACATCAGCCCTGTATTCACTGGAAACTTTCTTATCTGCATTAGCAGATAGTATTGTCCTGTCATCGTTCACATATGAGGCATAGCATTTTGCAAAACCTTGTGCTGCTAGTGCATTATGTAATTTTCATTAGAATCCCATTTTCACTTTACAGTCTTACTGAGTCTGTTATAATTATCTTGAAGGGGGGGGGGGGGGGCAGAGTTAAAATGAATTAAATTGTCTGACTTCTTTCAGCATTACAAATAGGTAACTTGTTCCATTTCTATGCATCCTGCCCTATCCATGAAGGGTACATGTGGTGTTACCCACGTCTGTACCCTCGTGTTATGTCTATCACAAATAGGTAACTCCTTTTCTTTGTATGCTTCCTTCCCTATCCATTAAGGGTTCATATATTGTTACCCATACCTGTCCCATCATGTTACATCCATCACAAATTTTTGTTTCCACTCATTAACTTTTGAAAGACTTCTGGATTGAAGCCAAAATTTGGTGAGGCTGGGTAGAGTTTTATTTTGCTCAACAACTTTTAAAGGACTTAATGGATTGAAACCAAATTGGCATGATCTTTACATTAAGAAAACCTTGGTCAATTTGACTGTAACTGTTTTACAACAAGCAATTTATAGTTATGGCACCTTGTTGCCCATCATTTTTTGCTCATATACTTTTAAAAGATTTGGGGCTGTTCCACTAAAACATACATGGGACTCGGGGAAGGCACTTTCAGTGTGGAGCAGTCGCCCATAGATGAAATTTATAATTTTATATAATTTTCACATGAACTCTTTGAGTAATCAGAGTACCCAGGCACATATAAAAAAAAGAAAAACTGCCTTCCCAGTGTACCATGTATGTTAAATTGGAACAGCCCTTTATGGATTGAAAACAACTTTGATACAAGGCTTTTCATGATTAAAAAAAAGCCTAGGTCAACAGAGTTATGGACCATGTCTGATTTGAACTTTGCCTTTCAGTTGCATTATATTGATGGGGTCATCTGTCTTTTATGGACACATTTGTAGTTTTAAAAATATTGTGATGGTGTTGTAGTCCCTGTTTTTAACATCAAAACACAGGTATGACCCAAAAGACAATGCTACATTTGGGGTATAATCAGGGCTGTTACTTCTTTGTACTTCCTATATTTTCCATGGTATCAAATTTATGGGCAGGGTCTTTTTTGGGTATGGTTTCACATTCCAGACTTCTATCCATTTGTTAGGCTAATTATATTTATCACTGAAGGGCATGATGTTGCTTTAAGGTGGGAAATCCAAGTGGCTAAATGTTCATGAGTGAAGACATTATGTCCAACTTGTGAGTTTGGAGTTATGATGAGCAGTGTACAAATAAAATTAAAAGAACCGAATTTCATGGTCATTCTGATTGATAGATGAGATAGTCGTAGATTTGTCCGATGAAATTATTAATGACCTTGCATCAGCAAAGCTGCTTCATCAAGAATGGGGGGAGAGGTTATGATATTTATAATACTTTAGGAATACGACAAAACTTTATTTTCGACCAGCCTTTAGTGTGTTGATGACAGACTATGGGCGGATGGTAAAAATTACAGCTAGAGATTTGGTTAACAACTGATAGACAACTTTGTGTATTAACAAGTCTGCTTAAATGTTTTTATGCCCCACCACAACAGTGGTAGGGCATAAAGGGTAAGTTATGCTCATCTGTATATCTGTCACACTGGTTAAATTTTGTGTTAGGTCAGTTTTCAGGCACTGGTGGGGAAGCTGTGTACCAGGAACACTTTTCTAGTTCCAACATAAATCCTTTTTTTTTTTTTTCTAGTTCAAATACAAATTTTTTTTATATATATATATTTCCTACATGTATCAGATCCAGCAATTCAACCGCGACTCGGACATGTTCATATTTCTACTGAGCACACGAGCTGGAGGTCTTGGCATAAATTTGATGGCTGCTGATATTTTTCTTTTTCTAGTTCAAATGCAAATCCTTTTTTATATATATTTCCTACATGTATCAGATCCAGCAATTCAACAGTGACTCGGACATGTTCATATTTCTACTGAGCACACGAGCTGGAGGTCTTGGCATAAATTTGACGGCTGCTGACACAGTCATCATATATGATAGTGACTGGGTATGTATGAAGTTGCAGCATTATTTCTTGTAGATGCTTGTGTTGATTAAAGAGATCGGTAGTGTTTTAGTGTCAGTTATGGAAAATTTATTTTAGGAGGTAGCTTAAGTACAAGGGAAACTGCAGTTTGTAAAGTAAACTGAATATTACAAGGTCAAATGGACCACTAAAGTTGAAATCCTTTTGTTTTAACAAATGATTGTTATTATACATTAGTTTTAGGATCCATTTGTAATTGGTTTAATTCCAATACATGACATTAGACATGTATTTCCCAAAGAAAATCCATTTCCTCAGATGTCCTTGTATATATGCAAGCTCATATTATATTACCCTCACATGACTGTTATATTACCCAGCATTCTTCCAAGTGTTTGGACTAGCAGCATCCTTTTTTTTTTAAATTTTAGTTCTACTGACCATTTACTAGAAGAGCCCATGGTTTGTCCTTTCTTCTGTTCCTCATTTATCTTAAGTTTGTTATCACTACTACTCCTAACTTCTGGGAGGATTGCCATGAAACTTTACAGACACATTCATCCTAAAGTCTAGTTGGTCATGAATAAAAATGGTACCCCTCAAACATCCAATACGACCACCATGGCACCCATCTTGACATTGAATTTTCACTGAAGGACTTTTTATAATGTCTAGTTGGTTCTAAATAAATATGGTACCCATCACCAAAAGTTCTAATTGAAAATGGTGCCCATGAAATGTCCAGTTAGGTTATCGTGGTGGCCATATTGAAAACCTTGTAATTGCTACTCCTGAACGGATTGGCATATCAACATGGGTTTTCTCTAATCTACTTTTTATGATGTCTGGTTGGTCCTGAATGAAAATGGCGCCTATCAAACATCTAATATGGCCACCATGGCAGCCATCTTAAAAATGCTGTCATCACTAGTTGGTCCTAAATGAAAATGGGGCCAGTCTGGCATCCAGCATGGCCACTATAACATTCATCTTGAAAATCTTGTCTCTACTCCTTGAATGGATGGTTGCATTGACATGGAGTTTTTACTGAAAGATTTTGATGTCTGCTTGGTACTTAGAGAAAATGGTGCCAATCTGACTTCAAGCATGGCTGCCAACTCTTGCTAACACTACTCCTAAATGGATCGGCATAGCTATGTAGGGTTTTCACCAAAAGACTTTTTGTCACCTTTAGTTGGTCCCAAATAAAAAGGGTGCTGATCTGACAGCATAGTGGCCATCTTGTTAATCTTGTTATGGCTAGTTCTTTTTAATGGATAGCTGTAGCAACACTAAAAGACTTGTGATGTCTACTTGGTACTATACGAAAATGGTGCCAATCTGACCTTGAACTTAGCTACTAAAATCTTGTTTTCGCTACTTGTGCTAAATGGATGGCCATAGCATGTAGGGTTTTCAACAAAAAACTCTTGTGATATCTAGTTGGTCTTAAATGTAAAAGGTGCCAAGCTGTTATCGAACATATCCACCACTGTAGCCATCTTGAAAATCTTATTATAGCTATTACTCCAGAATGGATAGTCATATCAATATGGGGATTTCACTAAAACACTATAGCCAGCTTGAAAATCTTGTTATCACTGCGCCCCTTTAATGGGTGGTATCGACATGGGTTTTTCACTAAAACACTTCTTGCAGTATTTAAATTGTTCTGAATGAAAATGGTGCAGCTCTGACAATAAAAATATTGGCACTTTAGTGAAGGAGTTTTAAAAACCAGACCTAATTGACCTTGTGATTCGGTCAAAGGGTATTGCTTGCATTTTCGTACTTCATTGAGCTTATGAACAGTGACTTATACATATACAAGTGGATCTTGACCAGACATTGCATTTAGTTGTATTCAGTGAACAAGTTGATAGTAAGCACTCTTGCATTAATTTTAAAGTCATAGGTCTTAACAAATATTGTTTGAATACTTAACAGTTAAAATGATGAAATGGACTTACCTTGGATTCCTGAAAATACTTTTAAGCCAGTAGAGCATCTGTCCCTTTAATAATCTCAAAGTTCAAGGTCACTGTGACTGCAAGAACAAAATGGTTTCCACATAATAACTTGAGTTCTCCACGATCTACATTTACCAAACTTTATGGAAGGCTTGCACATTGGGTACGGAAGAACCCATTGGGGTTTTGGGGGGGTCAAAGGTCAAGGTCACTGACTAAAACAATTGGTTTTGGGGTCAAAAGGTCAAAGTTTAAGGATACTGACTGAAAGAAGAAAAATGGTTTCTGCACAATAACATTAGTTCTACATCACATACCTGGACCAAACTTTGTAGACGACTTGTACTTGGGTTAAGGAAGAAGCCTGTCCATTTTGTGGTCAAGGTTACTGACAAGAAGAACATTTTCTTTTGTATAAAAACTTTAGTTTTCAACCGTGTACCTCATCCAGAGTTAGTGGAGAGCTTGCACTTGGGGTAAGGAAGAAGCCTGTTAATTTAGGGTACAAAGGTCAAGGTCACTGATTGGAAGATTCCCCAAGCCCATAAAAGCAATACTTCTAGACCATACCTTGACCAAATTTTGTGGAGGGCTTGCTCTAAATTTATGGAGGAGGCCTTGATTTGGGGGTCATAGGTCAAGGTCTTTATGACTAAAAACAGTGAATTTTGCAGAATAGCCTTTGTTATAGAATTGATCAAACTTTGTGGATGACTTGCACTTAGGGTAATAAAGAAACCTACAGATTCTGGGGTGAAAATGCTCTGAACTCTCACAAGATAAGGTATGACTTCTGAAAATTTCAGCTCACAAAATATGAATGATTCCCATGAGCCTGGTCTTTGAGCATAGTGTTTCAGTTTGAGATTTAGTGGAGTCATTTGGCTGGCATGCCCAGTCTACTTTCTCCAGTTTATATTTGCATGATATGGCTTCGCAAAGGAGAAAGCTGAATCTTGTAGGGCCTGTGGTAGCAGCCCAGACAGTTGCCACGCTTTATTTATAACAGCAGAGCCTCAGACCTGGGCATGTCCTTGCAACTTTCACAGGATTCGCTCAGGAAACTTTTAAACGTAAAGCAATTACCAGGTGCTTGGTCCTACAGGGACTATCTGCACACAGGTGTAAACATATTCTCTTCAGCTGTGCTAATCTCATGTTAGAAGTTCATCCTTTCAGTTGAGCAGTCATCATGCTCCTACAGGATGACATAGGTAGAGGGTGGATGTTCAAGCATTTCCTCCTCCTCCTACCAGTTCCCCTAATATTAATTGGATCGGATATGGAATTTTATGGAGAAATAATTTTTTTTTTTTCAATCGTGTTTCTCCAAAAATACTTGCCTGATCACATTACTGTCATACCCTTCCCCGCAAATGTGAATATCCTGTAACAGCTATTGCTGAAGTTGAAACTGACAAACATCCTGTATATAGGTAGCCACTTAGCGGGATTAAGGGGAGATAATTTATAAGAGTTGCTTCCCTTAGTCTATCTGAGCTAAAGAGGTTTTTCATCTATCTGGAGGGTTGGATTTCATAGGTTGCAGAAAGTAATTCCTAATGTTAATGTGATTGGTTAAGTATATTTGGAGAAACATAATTTACTACAAAAAAATCCTTTTACTTTTGTACAAGCAAACGATAAATGCTCTTATTTTAAATGAGTAATTGTCCACCTAAGGCATATGGTCAGGGTACCCAATGGCTGTTACCTGTGGGCTCCGCCCAAGGATAACATGATATGCTGTGGGTCGACAGTTCATCATACAACCTCAAACCAAGGACAGAAATTGTATAATATTATATAAGAGACCTGGAGGAAATATTTGATGTGCATTGTAATAAAAGATGTCTATAATGTTGTATGTGATGCTGTTACAGCTCGAGTTTGACATATTCTCTCCCTATGTTTAGAAGGAATTTTATTGTGAAAATAAATTGATAAGAATGATATCTCACTACAACTATCTCCTGAGCGCCAGTTTAATTAGCAAGGTTTACAAAAGAAAGAAAACCATGTGATTTAATGCAAAATTGGTTGAATCTTAATCAGGTTTATGCAAACATTATTTTGACCCTAAGGTAAATAGATGTTGCAGTGTTTGGGGTTTAGGAGCTTAAAAATTACAAGCACAGGTCAGTTTTTTGAGTAATACTGTCAGAAGAAAGGTAAAACCAGATTATCATTTGTCATAGAAATTTTTGTTCTGGAATAATACAGCATTGTGACTAGAATTGCAAAGGACATTTTTGTTTTTGTTGGTTTTAACGGCACTGACACACCGAGGCAGCTGTGCCGGTATCTAACCCACAACCCATAGATTATGAGTTTGATGCTCTACCAACTGAGCTACTGCAGCTTCCATTTCATAGGACAAGTTAAGGCAGGAAACCACATGGTATAATCCTTGAAAGATGCTGCCACGTGGTGGTATGATCCTTGAAAGATGCTGCCTTAGATTTGAAATGAGATTAGTGCTCGGTTTCCATTCCTTGTAATGTATTTCTTAGAAATCCAGCCAGCCTTAGCTAAGGTGTAAAGATGATAGAGTTTGAAACTGTGTTGAAAGGTCTTATACAGTCATGAAAAATGCTGCATTATTAATTGTTGGTACTTTTGTATGCTGTGTTTCATAAAAATTATTTCAGAAGTTTTGCCATTGTAAACTGGCTCTGAAGTTATTTGTGCCATGTTTTGATGAGATGGTAGAAGTACATGTATTAAATCTTCATGGGGAAATTTGACAAGACATTCACAGTAAGAAAATATGCCTTCAAACAGGCAAGCTTATGTTTTCTGTATTCTAAAAGCTACATTTCTTCTAAATGCAGAATCCCCAGTGTGATCTTCAGGCTCAGGACAGGTGTCACCGTATCGGACAGACAAAACCTGTAGTTGTCTACAGATTTGTCACTGCTAACACTATTGATCAGAGAATTGTGGAGAGGGCTGCAGCGAAGCGTAAGCTGGAGAAAATGGTCATACATAAAGGTAAGCTATTCATGCTGAGATTGAAAGTTTTTCAGTGGAAGATGACATTGCTATTGGATACTAAATGGTTTTCAAGATATCTGTCAGTAAATTGTGTTCAAGGATATTAGGTCATATTTATGAGGTATTCTATGAATGTGGTATTCTTGAGGTGATCATTCCATCAGGTTCTTTATGGCACTCAAATTACTGTTATGAGGAGCTGTTATTGCAGCAGAAATGGAAGTCGGTTTTGGGTAAAAATGTGCCAGATATAGTTTGATATCTTCATCTATTTGCCTGTGAAGTAAAACCATCTCTGAAGAAAAAGTTTGTCTTTGAGAACAGATACGAGTTACACCCCTTTTTATTAGGGTCAGGGGTTATTCAAAATTTTAAAACTGTCTGTAAAGGCAGGCGAAGTTTCAGTCCATGGGTCACAGAGAATAGTCATATACGGCTTCTTTTGATTTCCTATTCATCACAGGCTTCACAATCATAAGCTATCTTTTGATCTCAGTTGAGCAACTGGCTAATCCATATATTGCTTTTAAAGTGAACAGCTGTTTCCAAGCCTAACTTGTATACAAGTTGGCCGTCAAAAGAGCCAGTCCCCTGTTTTACAGTCATATGTAAGCTGTCAATTAGTAATGGAATTGTTTTGTCATGGTGCACAAAACAAACTAAGATCATTGATTATTTTAAGTCGGAGATGATTTAATTTATAGGATGGATTAAGGTGAGCAGGATAACAATAATCTCGTGTGGAACATGAATTTGGGGAAGAACAAAATATACACATATTTTATGATTTTGTTGAATAGTGCACATAAAACAATCTTGATAACATAATAATAATAATAATAATAATAATAATAATAATAATAATAATGATATTCAATGCATGGTATTTGTTTTAAAAAATTTTGAAAGGTGAACTTGTGTTCTGAGGTCACTTGTGTACAAAGCCAGTTTTGCCATTTCCCATGGGTGACCGCTATTGACAGGTTTGATTGTGTATAGTGTTACCTTTGTTACATAATTAGCACACTTGTGTATACATCATACACAATAAAATGCAATAATTTATGGTATATAGTGTTGCCTTCATCACATACTTTTGTATACATCATACACAATAAAATACCAATATTTTATGGTATACTTCACATATGTATGCATGTTACTACTGTACACAACAAAATGTGGTATTCTATGGTATATAGTGTTACCGCTGTTACTTTGTTAGAGACAGTAGTGCTTCTCCTAAACAGGCCCAGTGGCCACCCACTTTTTATGGGCAGAATCCCTTGGCATTGACAAGTTCGTGTTCAAAAGTACCCTTGAGGATGGCCACCCCTTATAATGCAGCCAACATATTAGTACAAAAACTGTACAATTTACCCCTCATGAGTGGTACTAAAACCAGTTGATCATGTGACAAGCTTCTTTTGTAAACACTGGGCATTTCGTGTAATAACTACAAATTGCGAGTGAAGGAATAACTTGTTTCAAAAAGTGCAAAATGTCATCAGACATTCCAAGTTTATAAGGAAAAGTGAAAGCAAGTCATCTAAATGGAAAGAGTGAGTGTTCATCACTGCTGAGAAATTTGATGCCAGAAAGATTCAAATAAACCTCACCAGTTTACATTCTGCAGCAGTGGTAAAATGTAATGGGTGGACAATGATAGTTACAGCCAGATGTTTGTACCCTGATATGATTTACAAGGTGGTTTTGCACCAAGATTGATGATTATTCATAATTATTTTAAATAACTTGAACACAAGTTTTATCACATTGATTCCATAACAGGCTTGTGATTTTTAAATGAAAATATTAAATATTTAAAAATGTGCTATGCCTTTCCTACTTATATGTTACCATTACTCACTTCTTTGTGATCTCCCTCTAAAAGGGCCACACCCTTAAAAGGACACTTTCCTGCTGCAGAAGGGGTGGCCTTATGAGAGGGAGACCACTACTACTTAACATACATATGTACGCATTATTTACAACAAAATACAATATTGTGTTACCTTTGTTACATATTGAACATACTTATGTACACTATTGTATTGTACACGATGAAATACAATATTCTCTGGTATGAAGTTAGTATTGCCTACTTTACATACTTCACATACATGAGTGTATCATACACAAGTAAATACAATATTCATTGGTATATAGTGTTACCATTTTTGCATACTTAACGTACTTGCAGGTGTCTATAGCTTTCCTAGCCAAAGGATAGATGGGCATAAACTATGTTCTTCAATTAATCTGATGTTATGCATTCATTATAAGTTATTATCACTCTATAGGTTTATGACTAGCTGGATTTACCAATCAGATATAATTGCACCTTGGTTTAAATGGTGGCGGGGGGGGGGGGGGGTATGGTATGGGGACAGTTTTGCTTTGCTGCTGGTTTCTTAGAAACAGTCGTGGTCATGGGGATACATGCATATATATATATATATATATATTCATATTTTACAGGAAAGTTCACATCAGGAATGGACAATTTCAACATGGACATTAAAGTTTTGGACCCCGAGGAGTTAATGGCATTGTTGAAATCATGTGATCATGAGATGGAGGTACGTGGTCAGGAAGGAAACGTGATTTCAGAGGCTGAGCTAGAATTACTGCTGGACAGGAGAGACCTGTATGAGAGATTCCAAGAGATAATTGCAACAATGAAAGGTGAGAATATGTTGTATAATGGAGTGTTATCAGACATGCTCTAAAGAGGAGTAGCCGAGATCTATCATTACCGGTGGTTGTTTGGCTTCCTATCTAGGTATGGTTTCTATCTGACAGAAATAGGCTTATTTTCCAGAAAAAAATGAAAATATAAATCCAAATCAGATGTTTGCTGGAAAAAGGGAGTGGTCTTATTTACCAGGAAGTCATAATATTTGCATAACATGAATTAGAAAGGATTTTCACAAAAATTAGTGTATAAATTCTTAAGTGGTGAAGACTTCCTTGGAAGCATCGATTCTTTGAAATATGATTTTGTTATATTTTGATTGATAATTCAGAATGCATTGGAACGCATCTTACTGTCTTCACCCATACATATACTTGCAGGAATTGGAAGTTGCATGTGATAAAGACGTGCATGATGGTGCTAACTATCTGTATACAAAAGAAAAATTAAAAGTGCACCAATGATTGTGAAGTTGATCTCGATGTAGAGAAAACATTTCATCTGAAGCTTTTGTAAAATTCTTAAAATTTGCATCTAACGAAATCCTTTGTAATGAAGAAGGCTTTAAAGAAATGACCTTTATTTGTTGGAGCTCTCAAATGCCTTTAGATCACATTTTTGGGGGTAATAATGTATTATGTAAAGTACCTGAATGATTCGTGCAATTAATTAATGATACAAACTCTATTTGCCCTTGTTTCAGGGCATATTGGAAGCCTTACACACAGTCCGATAAATCATCCCCCCAAATATGTGTTGATACTGATGGGCTATTTGTGGGTATGATATCACCTATTCATAAAATTGAGGAATCGTTTGCAGACAAATCTGTCTGCAACATATAGGTGTACATTTTAGAGACTTGACAGTATTTCTCACGTCTCTTGAGCTAAAATTGGTTCAAGGGTCCTTTTGGCGTTATGTACAGAATATTTCCAGATCAAATCCTGTTTGACTACTTGTAAATCCACATGGAATAACACAACCCTATGTCCTGTGGACATTTTAAACTTTGTGCTACATATGGCTGTTTCAAATACAGGTAAGTGTCGAAACTGTATGCGGGTGTTTTCCGGAAAGATTTGTGTGCAGCAGAATTGCACATTTTAATGAACAGGTGACATCAGACCAACTAATCATTCATCAGTATCAACACAGATTTGGGGGGTTGCTTTATTGGACTACCTTACATGTAACTGTCATTGTTAATTAAATTCCTGGGCTCAGATTCATCAAACTTTCAACACTGGAAGTGAGAATTCACTCAAAACTTTTAAATGAAATATTTTCGAAGCTACTAAGGATACTTGCTCAAATTTTCAATGTTTGCTTCTTTTCATCTGTAAAATATTACTGCAAACTTAGAGAGTTGCCAATAGCTTCATGGTCATTCAGTTGATTTTTATGCACAGCTCTAACGGTGGCATAGCAAAGTTATCTTGGTCTGATTATCTGTTCTCCACACTTTGGTTGAGCTTTGCATTGTCACTTTTCATGTACTGTGCTGTGGTATTCATGTTTCATAAACACATTTCTAGTTTGTAAATAATTGCTTTAGCCTCATCACTCCATTCTTTTTTTCTTTTTATGTCATAAATAAAACTGCTTCTTTCATTGTACCAGGAAATCTAGGCAGTCCAGTGAAGAAGAAGAAAGTGTGTCCAGTATCTCCCATATCTTCAGAAGTTTCTAGTATATTCAAAGTCCTGAAGGTGGTGGAGGGTCGAACTTTTGATCCAACAAGGAAGGATGAGGAGGAAATGAATGATGACATTACATTATGGTGATCAATGCAAACATTTTCTTGTTACAGGCTTGGGACCAATTAGTGTCAAGCTTTCCAATAGTGTGTTTAAGATCTGACAGTTGAGTTTTATTCATCATTAGATCTCCTTTATTCTGAATTCTTCATTTTTTAATAGCTTGTACAACTCCTTCCGGCAAACCAAATTTACAGAATTTCAACAACAGACTGCAAACTTGAGTTATCAGCTTGTTTTTGTTTAAATTTTGGAGCCTAAAATTGGTAAGGAATTGTCATACATTTACTATGTGCACTGTTTCTTTCATATTAGTAGGTTTATAGATTAGTTGTCAAAATTTTTGAAGCCGATATTTCAGTTGTGAAATTAGACTGATAGTTTGAAACTTTAACTGTATGAGAAATGGTATATATTTTTGCATGCCATTGATTTCTTGCAAGGACACACATTTTAATTATAGTTATTATTAAATTGTTTGAAAATTGATTACCATTCTGATCATAGTTTAGTTTGTAATGGGAAAGGAATGAAAACATTTGTAAAACATAGCATTGAAGTGAAGAAAATATAAACTCCACCTGTGTGCTCACATATTGCATGGGCAATGCTTTAGAATTTACAGACATGCCAACAATTCCAAATTTGGTGGAATCTTTCCTATTTTTAACCTGAATTTACGCCATTACAGTGACTTCTATCAGATTCCAATTCAGATAATTTTTTATACAACTTGAAAAATGATCTAGATCACTGAAACGCTTGCTAATGTCCAATTCAACTTGTAATTCTTTTGCAAAAGCATACCTAAGCATTCTTATCATCAAAGCAATTTAATATTTTACCAGTAAGAAATCACATTGGCTTGGTGCCCTGATTAACTTGGGGAAAGTTTAAAAAAGATGTCTGCGTGATCAATTGATAAGAATAATACTTGGGACAAAACACAACATGCTACAGAAATTTCAAACATGCACAAGACATCAAGATTGGATGAATACTATACCTTACATGTCTTTTCTGGCCAGACTTCAGTGTGTTACATGCAGGAAAGATGACTGTAGAAGCATATTTTAACGAAAAAAGCACTTTGAATCATTGAGGTTTAATGCTTAAAAGAAATTAATTAAAATATGAAGTATGCCAATGTGTATGTTCAGATTCCGATTTTTAGTGTACTGATCATAGACCAGAAAAGCTTATGGCCTGTTGTCTGTCGTCCATCTGTCTGTTAGCACAAGTTTGTTATTGCTACTACTCCTAAATTTCAAGGAGGGATGCCATAAAAACTTAACACACACATTCATTCTTATGATGTCTAGTTGGTCCTAAATGAAAATGGTGCCAATCTGATGTCCAATATGGCTGTCACAGCAGCCGTCTTGAAAATCTTGTAATCGCTACTCCATCTGAACAGAAAGTCATATTGACATGGTGTTTTCACCAAAAGACTTCATGTGATGTTTAGTTGGTCCTAAATAAAATTGGTGCCGATTTGAAATTCAATATGGCTGCTATCTTGAAAATGTTGTTATCACTGCTCCTAAATGGAACATCATATCAAAATTGGGTTTTCATGAGAAGACTTCTAATGATGTCTAAGTTGGTCCTTAATGAAAATGGTGCTGATCTAACATTCAGTACAGCCACATGGGCAACTAGCTTGAAAATCTTATCGCTACTCGTTCTAAATGGAAAGTCTTATCGACATGGGGTTTTTGACAAAAGACTTCTTATGGCGTCTAGTTGGGTCTAAATGAAAATTATGCCAATCTGACATCCAATATGGCCACCATGGTGACCATCTTGAAAATTTTGTTATTGCTACTCCTCCTGAATGGATGGCTTTATTCACATGGGGTTTTCACCAAAGTCTTCTAATGATGTCTAGTCGGTCCTAAATGAAAATGGGACTGATTTTACATCCAGTATGGCCACCACAGTGGCTAATTTGAAATATTTTTTATTGCTCAAAAATATTGGAGGTGGTTTCAACACTCTGTAGTTAAAAGAAGAAATGGTCTTATTATGAATTCCTGGATAATCTTTTAATTCAGTAGAGTGTCAATCTCTTCGAAGGACTCTTGTTTAAAGCTGACACTCCTATGTCACATCGGTAGAGGTTGGCATCTCTGTATATAGTACAGCACAACTGTCATATTTTAACATGTTTTGTTTGTTAAATATTCTGTACTGATGGCCAGCTTTACATGTTTATACACTGTTTCTACTTAAATGTACAAGCTTGTGAAAAATAACGTAACCTATGTCATGTATGAGTTTTATGTATTGTGCAATTAAACTGAACATGGTGCTTAATCTGTTTTACAGATTTTACTACTAGTGTGTTCAACCTGGCATATTTTTACTGGGATGGAGTAGAACAACATTTATGCTTTTATAAAGTATGACGTGGATATTTTGGAAAGGAAATCCATATGTCGATCTTGGCTTGTAAATGATGCCAATATTTTGAGCTTTACATTTTATTGATGATATTTGTCACCTTTTTCCCCATTGTAGAAACAGAGTACCGCATGTACTCGTGTATAAGCTTATACCAACTGCAAACTGCATGGACCCATATATGCCATCGCATAATGTGCTGGCAGATCTGGGTCTATGCAGTTTGTAAGGACTAATCAGTAGAAAAAACAACATAGACCCTAATCTGCCAGCGCATTATGCAACGGCAGATCAGGGTCTATGTTTTTTTCATTTGGACCAGACTTATACGCGAGTAAAATACGGTAGTCTATAAACAAGAAATTATAGGGACGAAGGAAAAAGAACGTGGGAAAATGTTGCCTGTGGATATCAAATGCTGGTATTTGCAAACCTGTATTTTTTTTGTGTGAACAAAGGATATAAAGATGGCAGAATACTGATGGTTTATTTGACCATTCGTTTAACAGTGAAACTTCTAAAACTAGCCCCGGTGTAATCTGACTTCCTCAATGAGCTGTCCACCTTTATAAAACTGTCCAGTTTTGGATGCTTCTCTCTGTTTTGTATGTGAATGTCATTCTTAAAATATTGATTTGTTGGATCCTTTCCTTTCCCATCTTTTCAAACATACTTAAACCTGTTTAATATCGAAATAGTTTGATTTTTATCTACTTTTGCCTATATTAGTCAACTATGTGACAGAATGCATGTATTGGATTATAAGCCAGTGTTATAGTGTCTGACATTTTAGGAGTTCAGGTTGTTCCATTTATGAATTTGCTGAGAATAAATTTGAAAAAAAGAGTTCATGTGTTTGTTTCATAATAGCTTAAGTGATTGGTAGAGCTACAAAAAAAATTAAGAGAAATGAGGTTTTTCTTGCCTTTCAAGCATTTTAACATCACAGCCAGATTTCCACGGGGATGTAATTTATTATCAACATTTATGTTTGTGAAAAGACACACATTTCATCATCATCAGTGAAGAAGAAGAATTGTAGGGGAAATTGAAATGTATCTTTCATAATTCTGACTACTGTAAAATCTGGTTTAATTTCAGTAATACATACCTGTCGCTATTGTGTTGCTTTTCTTTCTGGGATGGAGATTGCCTTCATCCAGTTAAGAAAATTCCATCCTCCCATTAGATGGAAACTTACAGAAATTTAGAACTGGAAAGAAGACAAACCCAGTCTGTCCCTCCACATCATGGGCCCATGCGCAGTAGCCATCCTCTTTTTCAGGATGACATCTTTGTTCTGTTGAATTGAATCATGCTGATGAAAAATATTGCCTAATAGTGTCTGGCATTTTAAATATGGGTTTTCAGTATTGTTTGAGTGTTTACACCTGCAGTCCATTGTATTATTATTCGTAGCTTATGCTCTCTTGTGAGTATTAAGGCCTTGTTATTTCATTGTGTCATAGCTTATGCTCTCTTGTGAGTATTTAGGCATTGTTATTTCATTGTGTCATAGCTTATGCTCTCTTGTGAGTATTTAGGCATTGTTATTTCATTGTGTCATAGCTTATGCTCTCTTGTGAGTATTAAGGCCTTGTTATTTCATTGTGTCATAGCTTATGCTCTCTTGTGAGTATTAAGGCCTTGTTATTTCATTGTGTCATAGCTTATGCTCTCTTGTGAGTATTAAGGCCTTGTTATTTCATTGTGTCATAGCTTATGCTCTCTTGTGAGTATTTAGGCATTGTTATTTCATTGTGTCAGCAGTGCCCTTTAGTACCCTCCCCCATCGGCGATAGGGTTAACCATAGTTGTTCATAAATTGATCACAATTCCAGACCTGCCAACCCTCATGATTTGAACACAAGTCTTACTGAAATGACCCTTAAATTATGGACTTACAGAATAATAGCAAAAATTTTAGCTCTACATCCATTGCAGTTTTATTTACTTTGATTCACACACGCAACATTTACAATTTTCAGTGATAGAAGCGACCCTACAAAGTGATGTAAACTATATAAAAAGACACGTTTGTAACGAGTATTTATAAATATATTCGGTACATAACCAGCATATATTCACGTAACTCATATATTCATTAAAGAATGACCATAATATATGTTAGAATTTTGAATATAGACTGACTAAATCATCATCGATCCATGTTAGTTTTGTGTTTTCATTCTACTTTTGATTTTGGCATGCTGGTGTTTGTTTCAGCGGCCCCTTCTAATTATAATTGGTGAATTTGTCTTTTTTTTTTTTCCCCAGCAGAAATCCAGGCCAGTTAACTGTTTAAATCCTCAAACTGGCTTGGGTAAAGAAGGAATTTTGTCCGAAGGCAACGCCGGTACCTCTTTGTTCTACAACTTTAATCCTATTATGGCTTTTTACTACATAACATTATCACGATTACCGTAGCTGAGTATTTAAGGGTTGCTTACATCAAACCAAACCACCACTGCATTATTATTGCAGTTATTTTCAAAGCATTATTTCTGACACTTCTTTACCGTATTTTTGAGACATTATTGAAGTTTAGTGTAGTGGTGCCTATGATTCAAAACCAAGAGATGTTCTTCATTCAATGCAAGTTAAAATCTTCAACGTACATGCGGTGACGCCATGCTGTAAACAAGGTCACTATAAATATGAGCGATTAACCAAAAATATTTTCATTGTAATACTGGTACCACATTTTAATGAAACAGGTGTTTAAATTCTCAAGTAAGAAATGTAATTACTGGTCACTTTTGACAATTTTCATGCAATAATGCATAAACTGACAAAAGTAAACTATACTGGTAAAGCAAAAGCGGGAGAAGTTACTTGATATGGTTACAAGATTGTGCTAATGCTCAATGCTTGTCATCATCAGATGAAATTATACATATATGAAAAAGGTAGAAATTATAAGAAAACTGAGAAAGATTAATTTTTTTATTTTTTTTTCAATAAAATTCTATTAATTTATAACATTGCCATCTGATAATACATAATGATTGTCCCTTAACAACCATGCTCTTTTTTTATTATTTAAAAAAAAACAACATTACGATCGATAAGATACGCCAAGCGATCATAGAGAAAGAGAAAAGAAATGTCTGAAGTGTCCTAAGACTTATAGTACATGCAAAAATTGCTATAATTTCGTTTACCAACTTGTATAGGTCACAACAAAAATTTAGCTTTGAAAATAATTGAGGGTGTCCCAAGACTTGCTGTCTTATGGCGGGAGAGATGATTACCATTGGCACTTGAAATTAAAGAAACAAAACAAACTCAAACATTACATCAAGTTGAGAGCTTTATCAAGAATCCTTCGAGCTCCAAGGGTTTTGGAACTGCAGTTTCTGAAACTGTACTGGAGGTAATTAAGGTCTAAGTGTACTTTACAAACTTTTTTAGTTGAACATGTTTGCCTTCCCTGCAGTTGTCTCGGATGACACTTCTGAACTTGTTAATGCTTGTTTCTGCATTGACGATAGCAGAGATGCCAACTCTTCTGATTTGGTCAGAGCAGCTCCGAGAATTAGGCCATCCTTCCAAGAAAAATCCGAGCTCCTATTGGGCCTTGTAGCAGTGCTGATGTTGTGGGCCGTGGACGGATATCATCTGCTTTTGCAAAGACCGGGGGGGGGGGGGTCTTATGCCCCCAGATGCTTCAGGAAGGTCATGAAGCATTCTTGTTCTCCTGCCAAGTCCGTCACCAAAAGTGGTTCCTTTCTCTGCATGAGGAGTTATGGGATGTGAATACCCCTACCCTAAGTCTCGTCCTCAACAAAGAGACACAGTTTCGTAAGTCTCGTCCTCAACAAGGAGACACAGTTTCGCAAAGTTCTGCCTCCCAGGAGTGAGAGCAGGATGAAGATTTCTTGTCGGTCTTGGTGGACTCTAGTGAGTTCATTGAAGAATAGGCTGAGACAGTGCCTCTTCCGATCGGGTCTCCTGCCTCCTCCAACCTGTCAAGTCAGGGCGACAGAGGATGAAGAGATCTGGTCATATAACAAGGCAGTAAACAAATTTTACCAGCTACCCTCAGGATTTGTGTCCCAAGTGGGCTCCTCAGAGAAGAAAATTCTCTTAAGTTTGGAGAGATTCTTGGGAAATTCTCTTCAGTTTGGAGAGATTCTGCAAGTTTATTTTTCTTTAGCACATCTATATCTTCTTATTTTTGCTATAAAAATACTAGAGGGCCTGTATGCATTAATTTTCTACAAACATATGGTTGGCTTTCAAATTTATGCTATTATCCTGATTTTTTTGTCTCGGCCATGGGGCAAAATGATGAGGCAGAGTTGAAGCTTGTAGGGCCAGAGGGGGGGAGGTTATTTCACGAAGTAAGATAAGGGTGCCTTACTACACCTGTTTAGCCTGAGCTCTTGCAATTATACTTACCTTGTTCTCTTTTCTTGAATGTCCTGAAAAAAATTAATGATATAGAATGATATAGTGTATTTTAAGTTGTTGTGACTTTCCAGCTTGCAATGTTATTTTCTAATATCTTTTGACCCACAATGTGCAATGGAAAATCTGTACTAGTATGCCTGTATTATTATTATTATTATTATAGAGCTTAAATGGACTGTATTATGTTAAGGTGGTGTCCATCCATTACCATTTTGCTTGTCCACCCCATAGCTTTATAATGGTTGAAGAGATTCCAAGAAACTTTGCCCAAGCATATATTGTGAATGGTGTGTTGTATACCATATTCAGGCCCCCATTCTCAAGGTTAAGGTCACAACAAGTAGTAATGTAATTCATTGACTTGTCTGGAGTTCAACTTTTCAAGCACTGAAGATATTTTAATGAAACTTTGCCCAAATATGTATTATGACTAGACAGTGTGTCGCATACCAGAACTATGCCCTCTGTCTTAAGGTCAAGGTTACAGTAAGGGAAAATGTAATTCTGTGACTTGTATCCTTGTCTAGAGCTTAACTTTTGAAACACTGAAGATAATTGAATGAAACTGCCCAAATATACATCATGACTACTGTCTATGCTCGCATATAAGCCGGGTTCAAATGCAAACAGCATAGACCCAGATATGCTGTTGCATAATGCGCCGGCAGATCAGGATCTATGTTGTTTGTTCTACTGGTTAGTCCTTACAAACTGCATAGACCCAGATCTGCCGGCGCATTATCCGATGGCAGATCTGGGTCTATGCAGTTGGTATGAGCTTATACGCGAGTATAGACGGTAAATGGTGTGTCATGTACCATAGCCACACTCCCTACTTCAAGGTTAAGGTCACAGCAAGGGAAAACTTAGTTCTTTCACTTGTGTCCTTCTCAGGAGTACAAGATTTGAACCACTGAATATATTTAATGAAACTTGAACCAGTTTTATATCATGACTAGATAGCATGTCACATACCATAGCCATGTTTACTGCCTCAAGGTCATGGAAACCAGTTTTATATCATGACTAGATAGCATGTCACATACCATAGCCATGTTTACTGCCTCAAGGTCATGGAAAGGGAAAATATAAATCAGTGACCTCTATCCATGTACAGGTATAACTTCTTAAACGCTGAAGATATTTTAATGAAAACTGAGCATGTTATATCTCTTGACTTCACAGTTTCTCACATATTCAGTCATATACTCTGCCTTCCAGGTCAACAAAGGATAATGTAAGTCGGTAGCCCATTTCCTTACCCAATCTGTCAGTTTCTAGCCCATACAAATATTTTGGTGATGTGTTATATGGGCCAAACCTTATCAAACAGTAGTCAAGTTTCTGGCTCAAAGGTCATGGTCATTTGTTGGAAAAAGTCGCATGACAGTCTACAGAGTAAGAGCAGTATTATTACTGTAATCAGTAACTACTATATCAAGAAATGATGTAGTGATGTTTGTATTGAAATTGCCTTAGAATAGATGAGCAAATGATAGTTATGTAAGAAAATATGAGAAGTGCATGTTTAAGTGTTATAAAATGATGAATGTTTATGTTTACTATATTTGTTAGAGTTGGTGATGGTGTAGAATTAGTGATTTAGTCTTGTTAAATATTTAATACATCATTTAACCACAGTTGACAAGAGAATGACATATAAGAAACAAATATCTTACTAGTGTTGATCCCTATTTCATTTCAATAGTTACAAAGAAATATGTAAGAGAGATTTTTAATAATAAAATTATGATCACGTTTTGACTAATTTATTTTGCTTATATATCCCTCATAATAGCAGACGGCATTTTGCTTTCATTGTAAAATAATATGTATCAATTTTATGTGTGGCCGTTGGTGTTAAACATGGAAAAAATTCTGTGACTGTTGGCAAAAGCTGCTTGACTTAATTTGGTAAAGTTCGACTGGGGTGGGAAAGGAGTTCCTTTTCCCACCCCTTCCCAACCCCTAACATAACAACTTTGTGCTTTTCATGTTATTTCTCAGAAAGAAGGATGTATATTATTACCTCTAGACCAGAAGAGCTTATGGGGATGGCCTGTTGTCTGTCATCTGTACATCCATTAGCACAAGTTTATTATCACTACTAGGAGGATTGACATGAAATTTTACACACATATTCATCCCATGGTCTAGTTGGTTCTAAATGAAAATGTGCTGCTTGGACAACCAATATGGTTACCACAATTGCCATCTTGAAAATCTTATAGCAACTCCTCCTGAACAGATGGTCAAGTCAGCTTGGAGTTTTCACCAAAAGGTTTCTTGTGTCTAGTTGGTCCTCAATGAAAAATTGTGCCGATCTGACATCCAGTATGGCAGCCATCTTAGAAATCTTATTATCATTACTCCTCCTTAACAAAAATTTGTATTGACATGGGTTTTCACCAAAAGACTTGATCATGTCTAGTTGGTCCTCAATGAAAATGATGCTAATCTGATATCCAATATGATGGCCATCTTGAAAATCTTGTTGCTGTTCATCCTGAACGGAAAGTCATATCAACAT
This sequence comes from Margaritifera margaritifera, assembly GCA_029931535.1. NCBI lineage: Eukaryota > Metazoa > Mollusca > Bivalvia > Unionida > Margaritiferidae > Margaritifera > Margaritifera margaritifera. Next base: position 1,430,903 of record JAQPZY010001625.1, on the reverse strand, counting down.
GGGGTTTTCAGCAGAAGATATCTTATGGTATGTAGTTAGACTAAATGAAAATTATGCTGTTCTTACATTGAATATGACCACAATTGTGGTCATCTTGAAAATCATATTGCTACTTTTCCTGAATGGATTGTCATATCAATGTGATGTCTAGTTGGTCCTAAATAAAAATGGTGCCAATCTTGCAGCAAGTATAGCCACCAAAGTGTCCATCTTGAAAACGTTTTTATAGTTCAAGCATACCAGAGATGGTTTCAGCACTCAGCAGTTGAAAATAAGAATTGGTCTTGTCTTGGATTCCTGGAAACTCTTTTTGGCCAGCAGTGCATCAGTCTCTTCAAAGGAATCTTGTATAATAAATTTGACCACGTTCCCTCTTTCATCCACACCATGCAATTTGAAAAACATCTCAGGAACATGTATGATCAGTTCACATCATAAGGCTGATACTGTATCAATGCATTAGAAAGAATCCAGTAATTTAATTTCTTACTAGACAGAATTTTCCCTGCACACTAACAACTATATGTCCAACACAGGTAAGTTTCAGTAATGTAAGATTGTTGCTAATGTATATAACCAGGGTACATTTCCTCCACCATGGAATGGAGGGTAAGTCCATTTATGGTAACATTTCATTTGTTTGTGAATATTGTGTTGTGAATGAAAGTAGATTAAAGAAGATGCCCTGAAATGGGTGACAATACATTTTAAATCACAAGTTATTATTGTAATTGAGAAGAAAAAACAGTACATGTTAAAGTTACTATGGCAGAAATGCAACTACTAAACGATATCTAATGACTAGTACTTGTATGTCCAAAATATACCTAATGAACAATACTTGTGTCCAACATATATCTAATGGCCGCAGGGCCATCGCTAGTTTGCACTGGATGAAACAGCACCCCGGGCGAGCAGCGCCTTAGGCGCCCCCCAGTGTGAAAAAGTACCTCAAACTCCACGAAACGGCACCCCTCAGGCTTTGCACCCCGGCCGGTCGCCTATATTACCCGCCCATTACAACGTCCCTGAATGGCCGATACCTGTGTGTACAAAGTACATCTAATATCTATTGGACAATACTTGCATGTCCAAAATATATCTAATGGACAGTACTTGTGTCCAAAAAATACCTAATGGACAATACTTGTGTCCATCATATATTTAATGGCTGATACCTGTGTGTACAAAATACATCTAATATCTAACGGACAATACTTGTGTCCAACATATATCTAATGGCTAGTACTGGTGTGTACAAAATAAATCTTATATCCAATGGACAGTACTTGTGTGTCCAAAATATATCTAATGAACAGTACTTGTGTATCCAAAATATATCTAATGGACAATACTTTTGTATCCAAAATATATCTATTGGACGGTACATGTGTCCAACATGTATATAATGGACAATTAGATATTAGATAATGGCTGTTGGCACTAATGACACAACTTCTCAAACACTGCTCAACAGAATTGGATCAAATGTGGCAGAAAGCATCCTAGTTTGAAGGCCTTATGATGTTGATCCACCATCATATATGGCTGCTGTTATTAAAAAAAGAAAAATATTTCATACATTTTATTGTATCTCCCCCCCCCCCAAAAAAAAAAAAAACAACATAATTTGACCAAATTTGCTTGCATGCTGACACAAAAAGCCTTTCAGTATTGGACAAATGCAGCTGTGCTATCAAATATGGATGATGGTAATAAAAAAATTAAAAAAAGATTGAAACCAATCAGTTCATAAGATATGCAATCAACAGCATTGGAAGAAATTTGCACAGGAAACATCCTACTTACCCAGATTTCTTGAGCAGCTACTCTTGCGTCTGGCTATTGGGTAGATGTCAGTCAGGTTTAGCTTCCTCACGCCCACATGAGCTGCTTGTTATACTACTGGTACTTATGCTAGTACCCAATGACCATGCATTCTCAATTTATATACTACTTCTGGCCAAGCATCCTCAATTTTATACTTCATATACTTCACTTTATTTAGATGATGACATTAAAAAAATATTGAAAGCAAAAAAGTTTAGATATGAAAAGGCATCTCTATGCAACTTGCTTGATATTTTTACCAAGTTTTGGTTTCAATCCCAGTAGCTTCCTGTGGGACAGTGGTTCTTCCCGGGATTTTCCTGGCTTCTTCCTCCACCAAATATATACTAGCTGCAATGTATAGCCTATCAATTGCTGAAAAATTGCGTTAAACCCATACCCCCCCCCCCCCCCCACCCAAGCAACCATTGAGGGTTATGGGTAATTCGTTGACAGCATAACGAAGCTTCAAGACTCGCAGATTCATGGTGACTTTGTAAAATAATAAATTTGCTTGAATACACATTTTTGAAGTCGCTCTTCTCGTTTATTTGTAAGCAATAGCGACTGGTCGGAAACCCAGGGAACAACTAGTGGCCAACCAAGAGTGCTGCTCTCCCTTCATGAGACTTCTCATCCAGAAATGATAACTAAAGCACAATCTGACATATTATAGAGAAACAAAACAATCATACTGATTCCATCAGGGTTTTGTACTTGCCTCAAATCAATCCACAAGATGCATAAACCAATAGTTTAGAGAACATATTGTATTGAAGTATTTTATGATGCTTTGGTAAAACTGCAAAACTAGTGCATGAAGAATTAGGGTAAAAAAATGCAAAACGTATGGTAATCACAGAGGAAGATTAAAAACATTTTAATTTGGGAAATATATGTTGCATCTGTGAGAACAAAAAATAAGATAAAGTGCCCGGGCCGGATAAAGATCTTTTGAGCCCCTAAACACTGAAAGGATTATGGTGCCCCCCCCCCCCATATGTAATTCAAAATAAAAACAATACTAAACCGTAATATCTCTTCTTTTTTTTTTTTTTTTTGCCCCTGCTTTGCTGGTGCCTTAAGCACGTGCTTAGTCTGCCTATTGGGTAATCCAACACTGTAAAGTGCGCACGCATAAATAGGGTGTGTGACAATGAACATGTAACAGGCAAGTATAAGGATCCAATTAAATATCCAAAATACATACCATTGTTTGAAGTAAATAGTAAGTATGAGAAAGTCATATTTGTCAAGGAAAGGAAATGTATTGTATGTAGAAACGGAGATATTGGTGATGAATTTCACTACTTTTTATAATGTGCTTCTTTTACTAACAGCGAAAGCATTAAAAAAAAAATTATTTTTTTTTATTTTAGACCTAGATTTGAAGTTTCGAAAGATTTTGACTGAAAAATGTCACACAATGGAAACAATTAAGTATGTTTAGTTTATCAATATTTTTCTTACTTCTTTCTACTGTTTGGTCCACTGATTAGTTCTAACAAACTGCACAAACCCTAATATGTTGGCACTTATACGAAGGTAGTTCTGGGTCTGTGCTGTTTGTTCTTAACTATCTTCCTCATACAATTGGAAATACTGTATCATCAACTGATCTATGTGCTGATGATACAATTTTCTCTGACGAACACGCTTGCAAACATGAACAATAACAAAAATTCTGTAAGTGGCATTAAACAGGCTTCAAATGTGGTGAAAGGACACTGGTATGGTTGTAAATACAGCTAAAACAAAGGAAGGATTCATTAATAACAACACGGAGAAAAGAACAAACTTCAAAACAGATGACTATAATAATGAAAAACAAAGTAGTTTTCAAGGACAACGTTCTTAGTATTCTTGTTGACAATAATTTACTTTGGTCTGATCATATAAGTTTCATTACAAAGAAAATAAACTCGTATCATTGGTTATTAAGAAAAATAAAGTATTTCATTCCAAAACAATACGGTGTTACTTTTTACCAGAGCTACATTCAGCATCATTTTGACTTGTAATATAATATGGGGAAACGTGTCTGATGTTAATATTAGGAAATTTGTTCGGTTGCAAAAATGAGCCTGTAAATTGATACTAGATGGGCAAACTGGAAACATTATAGAGCCAATGGATACTTTAAAATCCTACCTTTTCAAGAACGACTTCACCTTCAAAAAGCTAAAATGATGTAAAAGTTCATGTTAAGTCTGCCACAGTTTACTTGAGAGTATATGTATATAGAGTGTCAGTCTTTTGTTCCAAGCCTGGAATTAGGTCAAAACACTTTGGTCTTCTGCGTGATACGCACGATAAACACTTCTTTGAATGTTTTTACACAACTTTGTTAGGCTGATGGCAGCATAGATATGTAGTTCACCCGTTTTAGACCGTTTTGTAATTTTGTCATCTTTCTTCTATTGTTTATCCTTTTGTTTGTTCATTTCCCCGTCATTGAAACATGTAGGAGTCGAACATTCTTTTGGGGCTTTGTGTTTAGTGTTTGTTTTGTGGATGTAAATTGTTTCTTCCCCAGACGAATAGCTTGTTTAGCTTGAAACGTTGGAAACTATTTTGTATTTGCTCCGTTATCAATTTGTGTGTCATATATAAGGGCCTCAAGGTAGATTAGTTCTATTATGTGACTAATCGCCTTTATGATTATGATTATTATTAACTGTAGCATATATGCAAAAATCACAATTGTATATTATGTTTAACGTATCCACCTTGCTCTCTCCTCATATTGTCGCCATACCGGTGACATGAGTAAATTGCTCGCTTATTCTGTTATGTGAAGATTCTCATCTGCGCAAGAAACGAATTATTGATGAACTCCGTCGATCAAGAGATTTGTAATTTAGTTTTTAGTTTACTTTGATTTCCCAAGAGGTTTTAAGGAAGTACAGTAAATACCCGCGACGGCATAGATGGTGGAATGAGGTAGACTTTAAGACATAGGAAGTTTATGTGAAACTTCATTTATCTTGTTTATCATCATCATCAAGTCCTTGATCTAAGGTTTCACCGTTTTTCTCGTGTACAAGTCGAATCCAACTGCATACATAATAGACTAAGATCTGCCGATCAGGGTCTGTGTTGTTTGTTCTTCTGATTAGTCCCAACAAACTGCACAGACCCTGATCTGTTGGCTCATTATGGGTCTATGTTGTATGCTGCTGGATTCAACTTGTACACTAGCACGTACGGTAATCAACGCAACAAATACTAGAGAACAAAAGAAACGCTACATTTCCTACCACGAACTACTATCCAAATGCATGCGTTTTTCCAGTCGAAGTCTTGGATTTTTTTCTTTTCTTTTTTCCTATCACTGTACATTTAATTCCTACAAGAATCTGAATAAACTCTATTTTCGAAAGATAGCGACTGTATTGTTTACAAAGCAATGAAGTACTAGTATCTATCACTACTATTTTTGGCTTTCTTTTGCTAACACTGTGCGTATTTGTGGAGAAAATCCTTGGCTAACAGAGCTCTACAACGCTATTTGTGTCCGTGTTTACAACTACAGGTGAGTTCATGTCACTATAAGCAGGGACATTTTTTAATGAATAAAGTGAAGATAAAATCTATCCATTACATCTTGGCAGGCCGACATGACAGCCAATAAGACTAATGTGAAATCTTTTCAGACTTGCGCAGTGTTAATAGGTATGAGGAGATCAGCCCGTTTAATCAGATTGATATGACACTGTGACAAACGTATAGGAATTTCAACCATAGGCAGGGAGTTTAATCAGATTGATACGACACTGTGACAAACGCCGAGTATAAGTATTTCAACCGCAGGCAGGGAGTTTATTCAGATTGATAAGACACTGTGACAAACGTATAGGAATTTCAACCATAGGCAGGGAGTTTAATCAGATTGATACGACACTGTGACGAACGACTAGTATAGGCATTTCAGCCGTAAGCACCGAGTTTAATCATATTGATACGACACTGTGACAAACGTCGAGTATAAGCATTTCAACCGAAGGCAGCTAGGTTAATTAGATTGAAATGACACTGTGACAAACGCCGAGTACAGGCATTTCAACCGCAGGCAGGGAGTTTATTCAGATTGATACGACACTGTGACAAACGCCGAGTACAGGCATTTCAGCCGCAGGCAGGGAGTTTATTCAGATTGATACGACACTGTGACAAACGCCGAGTACAGACATTTCAGCCGTAGGCACCGAGTTTAATCAGATTGATACGACACTGTGACAAACGCCGAGTATAAGCATTTCAACCGAAGGCAGCTAGGTTAATCATATTGACACGACACTGTGACAAACGCCGAGTATAGGCATTTCAGCCGCAGACATTGAGTTTATTCAGATTGATACGACACTGTGACAAACGCCGAGTATGAGCATTTCAACCGTAGGCAGCGCAGACGGTTTTGTTTCTTTTTTTTCTTTTCTTATAAACGTTGATGAAGAAGCCCGAATTTCAGAAGGTAGTGATAAATTTGAAATTCCTGGATGTGTACAAATAACACTGCCCACTTGTACTTGATGGAGATATTATAACTTTTTATAGCTTCTGCTTCAGGATGACATTCCCTGTCAGACGATCATAAATTACCATATAAGCTATAAGTCTTTCGTAAATAACTCAGAAAAGACTCTCAAAAGCTCAAAATTACAAGCTAGGGAATCGTGTAACCAACAATATCCTTCTATCACGGTTCACTTAATTCTGGAACATTTTTGTCAGTATTTCTTTTCACTTCTACACCCCTCCCCTTCCCCTCCCCAATCTTAAACGTGTCAAGAGCGTGCACTAACGAAAAACTCACAATTTTATATGATTGATTGATTGGGGGCAAAAATAAAAATAAAAATAAAATAAAAACAGAAAAGTCTGATGAGTCCCTGAGTTCAAGTTTGGTACAAATAGCAAAAGAATCTGGATCAAGTTCTAACTAACTAACTAACTAACTAACCATATATATATATATATATATATATATATATATATATATATATATATATATATAGAGAGAGAGAGAGAGAGAGAGAGAGAGAGAGAGAGAGAGAGAGAGAGAGAGAGAGAGAGAGAGAGAGAATTGCAAATATACAACAAACAGAGCGGAAAGAGCTATCCCTGGATTCTACAGGAGAATGCTTGATAACATTAACAGCATTGTTAAATACGAAAAAATAATATTATCATATAGGTTAGAGAATTTTAATTCGGACTCTACGGAGATTCCAATCGCTAGTTTGAACTACTTCAGAGGAGGGTTTATCCGTAGCCTTTTTTGAACTTACTGTGGCCTCTGAGACCATGCTCGCAGCGGAAGTTAGGCCACACCCTCGAACTCTTTCCAGATTCCCGATGAATCCAAGTCCAGCTATCCTACAAGTGCCTACTCATCAGAAACCAGACATTTCCCACAGCTTTCTATATACACACATTGACCATTCCTAGTCTGCGTTGTAAAGTTTAAGGTGTAGTAAATTTGTATATATTATACTGATATTATAAATAGATGTAATTAAAAGAAGTAACTCGTGTGTACCCGATTACAGAACATATCATTAAAATGTTCATTGAATTCATGGGTCCAACCAAATAGTAGCTGTTCACCACTATGTGCGCATTCAGCCTTAACGCCTTCATAAATTTCACACTTGTACGTTTTTCTCCAAAATGTATCGTTATGTTCTTATTTATAACATAACTACCAAGAAATATTATTTCAAAACTTCATATTTAAATGGGATGTTTTTTTTTATTTCTCCTTTGAATATGCTTTTTAATGAATCGTTAAAGCATGACTGCCAACAACATTTAATTATAAACTTACATTTGTATTGATTTTCTCCTGAATGTATCATTATATGCTTATTTATAACAGACCTGTCAACTTATTGTTATGTGTATTTAATCTATAATGTGTGTTTGAATATTGTCCATCAAGATAAGTTGCACTTTAGATTCTGGTCACTAGTAAACAGAATGTTTACTTATCATTTGAGTTCAAGGCCATTCTTATTTACAATTATACTTTTTTCACATTCTTTAGCTTCCCATCCTGTTGATATAGGTAAAGTAAAAATGTGTATAAATAGTGATTTGGTAAAGAAATAATTCATTCCTGTTTTAGATCAGTCTGTAGGAATCCATTTGAGATCAGATTTTATAGTTTGTGCCGTTGAAATCAGATATATTTCGAGACGAATTATTTACTTAATATATTCATTGGAATTACTAAAGTGCTCATTGACTTTTGAATTAATATATTACTTTGGATTTTTGTTAACTTATTCAAAGCCATTCTGGATTGTATTATTGTGTAACGTCAGGACATTCAAGACTATTGGAACTCATTCGAAACATTCTATATTTTTGGACTTGTGATTAAGACATTTAGGATTATTTGGAATTTGATTCACAATATTGTAAGTATCTCTTGAATTTCACTTTGTATTATAGATAAATAAATAACTTTTATATTGTTGGTTTCACTTTCTTTCTGTTACATATTTATAAGACCTAGAATCTTAACAATATCTTCTTAGTAATGTTTTTTCTCTGAAATATATCCTGATATGAATATTTAAAGCATAACCGCCTAACTATTTTGTTATAATTTACACATCTGTATTGATCGTTTTTTCTACCGTTATGTTCAACCACTTGCAAATTTGGAAATTTTAAAATAGACTGAAAAAGTTGATAAATCTTAAATTTCCGTGAGAAAAATTTGGCGGGAAACTCTTTTAATTATTAATCAATACTACGGGAAAAGAATAAAATTAGGGAATAAAATGACCCCCTCTTTGCTTCGCTCGCTCCAGGTGGAGATTTGCCTCGCTACGGGATGCACTACTTTTTTATCCTTGTTTTTTTTTTTAAATTAGTTACTATTTGAGGTCCCTATACTCGAAAAATTAGTAAGATTTTTATAAAACCTCCAAGTTGGTATTCTATCGTTTGTAGGGCTTTTTTTTTATTAATTTAGAGAATGTGTATTCACTGTGAACTGAATTTTAAAAGAACTAAATTGGGGATATAAATACACCCTCCTCCGCGACGCACTGGATTTTTCATCCTTAGTTTTCTTTTTAAGTAATTTAATAAATTACTTTCAGGTAAAAATATTAAAAAATTAGAGCCTACGATTTGAAATATGAAGTCATGAAGAAAAAAAATACTTTCAAATGTGGATTTTAGTCAAATGATTTGTTGAAAGCTCAATAGCGGTAAATTATTTGGGTTGACCTAGTTATCTAAGTTATTGCGAGGATATCGGGTTTCATATGGCGCCATCTATAAACTACATTCCGGATAATTGTCACTACGAGAAACTAAGATAAAGTATCCACATTATAATGGAATGCTGTGAAAAGTATATACAAGGGTCCAACGGCACGTCAGCACAATAGTAGCCACACAGCGCCTATTAAAGGTAACGTTCTAAAAATGTAAATGGAAATAATTGGAGAAGAAAAAAAATAATCTTGGAAGATGAATCCTTCTAACCCAAGAAAAACTCGGAAAGTAAACTCTTCCAACTAAGTCATTACAACAGTGCCTATAAGTGGCTATATGGCGCGAATTAAATGCAAAATTCTCGACACAGACGACACGATAAACACTGATGTGTCGCTTCACTTGTCGCCCCCACCCCCACCCCCGCAAAGTAGGGAAGCTTTGTCATTTTCCAACTTTAGTGTCATTGTATAATATTTGTGCTGATAGTTGGCATTTGCATTTTGTTTCTTTCAAAATGGCAGCCTAAAGTCAAATCCCCGTTAGACCCTATAAACTTTTTACCCTGTTTAACATAGGATGGCACCTTGAGGCTCAAGTGTCATACTATACTACTTGTGTGGCAATAATATCGGGGGTGGGAGGGGGGATAATCAAGCGAAGCGAAACATTATTGTTTGTCGTGTCGCCTGTGTCACATTATTATTAATCTTTCTCGATTCATTTTGAGCGCTTTAGGCATTTGTGTACCTTATTGATAATTATAATTTCACTATTACGTCATAAGTGGCATTCAGTAAATCCGAAGCTGTTATTTTCATTTGCATGTTCATTTGAAAAGGTGATTTACTCTGTGTTTACCCCTTTAGGTCTTTTAACTTTGATGAAAGATTCAATGCTTCTAGGCGGTCATTTTTTTGTCAGGGTTAAATATTTATCGAATATATCCCCTTAACATTTATTCAAAAATTGTCAAAGATTTATTTTGAGAAATTTTATGATTGTTCAATTTGAGAAATAATGGAGTAGCACGATACAACCGGAGTAAAGAGAGCGCTTTTTTCAACCAGAAACATGACTCTAATCCTATTTTAAATGATAGGTTTACATACATCACGTATGTATTATAATGAAACCAGTCTTTTCCGCCGCTCGTAATCAAGGTATGCATAGCATTCCATGCCGTCATTAATCCAATATAAAAAACAATGAATAAGGTCTTGAATCCCGTATTTATTACCTGTAGTCCAGCAGGACAAACATTAATTTATATGAGAGATAAAAGACGGTAGGTGGATCTGATCATGAATGTGGTTAATAAAGAAATAAAAAGTGTTGATTTTCCTGTGCGTGGAATCCAGATACTATTTAAATGCTTGAAGATGTATATGTCGATGTGTCACCGTTATTCGTTTTTGTTGTATTCCACGTGGGGATTTCCTCATCACGCCGGGGAATTTTTATAAATGGCCATCTAATTGCTTAATATTATCGAGAAATGTTATTAAATCATACAATATCGTACTGCATTTGATTCCAGATCTGATTATTGCTGGAGCTAGTCTTCTCAGATAGGAAATCAATGGTTGGATACAACATAGTATGAATTAATGAGGACATTCCACAATTGTAATAACGGTTGAATGAATACATTAATTCGTGTTACTGAACTAAACTGATACAATTGTGCCTAAAACTAAAAACAGAATAATTGGAAGCATTTCATGGGTATATGTCCCACATTATATTAAAAGATTTATTCCAATTCGCATTCACGTCTAGATGGCGCTCCATCACAAACTATTTTGAAGACAGACGTGGTCATAAATATGTATCTACTCCACAGGGAATCACCTTACTAGATTTTAAGAACGCGTAACGTACGTCTTCAGATATATGTATCGAAACTCTGGTGAAATGAGGTAAAAAAAATGTAATAAACAATTTATCTGTGGGTTTCACATGTATTTTGACTAAGCCTCCATTCACGCACGTGTCTTTGGTATGACAAATTATTACCAGATCCACAAGACAGATTGTCTGTCTTTCCCTTCTAACTCGTGCCTTCGTTCTTTCATGTTTTACCCCATGGTCCAACCATTTACCAGCGTATGCCCTCGCACGTTGATGTATGTAAAACATTCATACGTACGTACATACACAAGCATGCATAACAATAAATACATACAGGCAGGCAAGCAAGCAGGCGGACACACACAAAGAGACAGAAAAAAATGTTCTGCCTATAAAACAAATTGGATAGAATTATCTTATATTGACCACCTTAATACGAGAGCTAGTGCCAATGGCGTGTGTTAATCCATTATTTTATATTGACATCCTTAATACGAGAGCTAGTGCCGTTGGCGTCGGTTAAGTGGTCAAAATAATTGAATTAGGCTATCGTTTGTCTTCTTAATATTTTTTTTCTATATTACATCTAGCTAGGATTATCCGCCCTAGCACATTCAATTACGTACATTTTATATATAAAGTAGGTAGCATGACAATTTAATAGCTGTGAAAAAAGCGAATTTGAGATGAAACCGCCTTATGGAAATGGATGAGATTCTGTTTCTGTCTTCACTGTGAAAGTAAATGTTTGCTTGAAATACTTTTTGTAGGAAAATAATAAAGAGGGCTTTCTAACTAATGTGTTAAATGCACTGAACCATTTACGTGAGAGGTTGTGCATTATCTTTTTTATACCCTGTCATTATAACTGGCGGACGGAGATTTATACATTTACAGTGAAGGATGATGATGGTACTACTACTATTACTACTACTACTTCGATGTCTTGTCATTGGAAATATTACCGTCCTTATTACCCCGAACACCGATCCCCCCTCCCACAGTGCCCTAAATAATCACTCTATCCATTTATATATATATATATATATATATATATATATATATATATCGTCTTCCAGTTCTAACTGCATGCATATAACTTTGCTAAGAAATAGTAAAATCATGTGTATGTTGTTTAAATTTTTAATGATTAGACCTTTGACTCACAATTTATTAACATACGGGCTAGAGTCGGGTTTCTAGTAGGTGCAAATTGTGTTTACTCGGTTCTTAATATAAGTCTCAAAATCATTAAATTCCTAATTATTTCAAGTAAAGCTTAATAAATGTGGGTCATAAATCTAAGCCCTTTTTTATACTTATTTTCCCAAAGCAAAAGGGACCCTTTAAGGATTGTATTTATAGTTACATTTCTTAGGATAAATATTGAATAAATCAATGAACTTTTAACGACTTTATGTTGATTTTAATACATGGCTTTATTGGTGCAGTTTCGGGTTCAAATTAAGCTGGCAAGCAATTTTTAGATATGAAGGTAGTTTGTTGTAATTAAAATGTCTGCTGACGAGTTCTATTTCTGAGAATGATATTATTCATCTGCGTCAGATATTTATTGCAATCAGGACGTTGATAGAGTAATTAAAAAAATATGTGTGTCAATTAGTCGTCTATAATTAAAAAAACCACCAGAAAACTGAAAGTTCTTTTAGGTCAATTAGAAAATGCTCAATTAACCGTTTATATTTAATAAGAAAGAGGGTTCATTAAATTTTAGGAGAGAGAGAGAGAGAGAGAGATACATACATACATTTGGTAGCTTCTTAATCTCTCTCTCTCTCTCTCTCTCTCTCTCTCTCTCTCTCTCTCTCTCTCTCTCTCTCTCTCTCTCTCTCTCTCTGGCCATGAATATTGATCCTTTCATGTGATGGCCTTCATATGTTATGTGTATTTTCATTCTACACTATTATGTTCCATATTTTGAAATATTAGTATGATAATGACTGTCCGTGCAAAGAGCTCAAAGTCGTTTAAACGTCATAGTTTCTTTCGGGCTTATCTATATATTTAGATTGTCTATTTATTGATTGCTATTCTGTTTGAAGTTTTTTTCCCATACTTATACTTTGGTCTGAAAAATCGTTACGTTTTCAAAAATATGCGTCTGTTTCCTTGGACATTTCATAGTTAAAGGTCAAGGTAATTTGAATTAGCTGATTTATGAATGGCAAAGAAAGTTTCTGGTTCGTGATCTTATGTGAGCCAAGCTTGGAAAAACACACTATATATGGACGATAACCTGGTGACTGATACAACAACATCCAAAGTCTGCCTTATAATTATGTATACGAGTTATACGTAGTTACCTCTATGGATAAGTAAAATGACAAAATAGTTAACTTCGTTGAAACATTAAAACATCCTTATAGCTTATTTGTTCTGTGTGAAAAGGTACGGTGTGTGGGGTGTGTGTGTGTGTGTGTGTGGGGGGGGGGGGGTAATCATTTTTCAGCACATGATATGCTATACATGGCGGTCAGTATTTGGTGGAGGAAGAACCCAGAAAAGCCCTGGGAAGAACCACCGAGCCACGGGAAACTACTGGCAAGCTTTCTCACATACACACGTTTACTGAGCCAGAGACTCGAACCCACGCTGACAGAGGTGAGATGTCAGTGACCGGTAAAGGCGAGCGCCTTAGACCACTCGGGCCCCGTTGAGGGGGGGGGGGGGAGGGGGTGCACGTGTAGTTGAACAAAATAGTATTGAAAGTAGGTCACTGTATCATACCACTAAATTCTACTTCTCATTCGTTTCCAAGCCTACTTTCCGCCAACGAACTATCAAAAACACACATTTGTCAAAGTTGTGAGTCTCAAGTTTGCCAGTCCATCTGTTCAAATAACAGAAAAGTCTCAGTAATAGTAAACATGTCGCTCTATCAGAAAAGTCTCAGTCATAGTGAACAAATGGCTCTATCAGAAAAGTCTCAGGTCTCAGTCATAGTGAAGAAGTGGCTCTATCAGAAAAGTCTCAGGTCTCAGTCATAGTGAACAAGTGGCTCTATCAGAAAAGTCTCAAGTCTCAGTTATAATGAACAAATGGCTCTATCAGAAAAGTCTCAAGTCTCAGTTATAATGAACAAATGGCTCTATCAGAAAAGTCTCAAGTCTCAGTTATAATGAACAAATGGCTCTATCAGAAAAGTCTCAGTCAGAGTGAACAGGTGACTCTATCAGAAAATTCTCAAGTCTCAGTTATAGTGAACAAATGGCTCTATCAGAGAAATCTCAGCCACAGTGAACAGGTTGCTCTATGTAAGAAGTCTTAGTCATAGTATACAGGTCGCTCTGAAATAAGGCAATCCTTATCATTAAAATCCAAGCACGGTCCTATTTCAAAGCTATACGGACGGACATTTTATATCGTTTTATCTTAAAATACCCTTAGATATAAGATGGTTTCTAGGAACTCATGGGAATCCTATCCTTTTTTTACTGGACAGTTTCATCGAGTGGAAAACGAAGCGAAGGTAGTCGTAAAAGAAATTTAAAGGTAAAGCAATACGTATGTGCCAAAAAAAAAACCATTTTTTGCTAAGTCTGTGAAGAACATATAGTTCAAATAGATCGTTTCAATGAATATCTAGAGAAGGTCATCAAGAATAGTTACATAAATAGGTTGGACATTTGTAAACCAACAGAATGTTCTTGTAATTTACATTACTCATATTTCCCTCTGATAATCATTGTCAGAGTTGATGAACAAGAGAAAGTATTTTGACTTTCGGGCTTGTCTGGTTTGCTAAAGATCCATCTGGGGTAGTGTCAATATAAAATGCTGTGATTTTATATTGTGTGCTATGCTAATGAGTAGGCGTGGTTATGTCTACTCTGGCAATTTGTCAATTACAGTGACGAAATACCCTTTTGACGAGTACCCTATATCTTGAAGAACTACAGGATAAACTTAGATTGTACGAAAACCGACTTCACTCAGACCGCAGGTGATCTTTGATATAAAGCGTGCCTGAAATGTCCCTAACCAATGCGTAAACATTGTAAATGTTGATTTTATTTGCTTAAGATATTCTCTGTCCCAAAGGGTTGAAAGTGTCAACTGAGAGGAAATAGTGGCACTTCCTATCTCTTCTTATAAAGCGTCCTTAATCAATGTCAAACCTAATAGACTAGGTCTATGAAACGACACTACTGATAATTTACATTCAGCAATTTTCTATAACCTCGAAGGTATGGCAGAAGAACAGCTGATGACTGGAATCCGTTTGACAGAATGATAACTATTATTGATTACCAAGATTTCTAAAAGTTGAACTTAGAAATGCATAGTTTGCTCATTTGTGGCCCCATACAAACCCTTATTAGTCAAGAGTAGATTTGGCAATCCACCCTAGGGCTGTTGTACTATGATTAAATATTATTTCTAGCATGGATACCACATTATAGTAACAAATGCCATCAGAGCTCTTATGCAGTGAACTTTTCATTTCTACCAGCCCACTGTAAAATAAGAAAGCATTTAGCTTTGCTTTCTTAAACGCCCTTCATCGTAGATAAAGATCAGCAGTGGCTTACAACAGCAATGCAAATTTGAAAATAACCTTTATTCACCAATAAAATTAGTGTTCCAACATTTTCAGAAATGAGAAGATAGAATTTCATAAACAGCAAGAATCAATTTTCTCTATGTTTTTATGTAGTTCTTTTTCCCCCTAAAAATATGTGCCGATTTAGCAAAATTGTATCTTGAGGTTTTGACCCTACAAAAGTCCGATGTATTCCACGATGATGATATAATCTCTTTTTTTTCTTTGCTCGATAGAATCGTCTACTCGTCATAAACTTATGTCCATTTCTATTGCCTTTTTTCAGCAAAATATATTTAAATTTGGTAAATATGTTAATTATTCTTCATATTACTCGTATCCATTTTTTTCTTGCTGATTAAATTGATAGTTTCCTTCTGAGAAAGATATCTAAAAATATTCATCCAGACCTAATCTTTTTATTTTAAAAAAATCTATTGATGAAAGTTGCAGCGATAAAGTGGTTTTCTTTTTAATATAAACTCATGACGCGTTGTTTTCAGTTTTCTTTTTGAAATCCATTTAAAACCTTCCACATCTGTAAGTCATTGACCTCATGTAATTTCCCAGCCCCTACACAAATGGTGTTCCGAAATTTCTCGTTATAAACGGCCTTCTTTCCATGTAAGAGCGCACAAAATTTCTCCAATCTTCAAATTTTCTAATTGAATTGGTTGATCCTAGCCCGTCATGTTCCAAGCCAAAATTTTTCTTTTCCAGTCCGATTCTCCAATCTTGTAAACTCGGATAGCGGAGTAGTGGTGCCGTCCCGAACGTATCATGTAGGTCTCCTGGGTCACCAAAGGGCGTTCCCATAGCAACGGTCACAAGTACGAACAGGTAAACAAACAGTTCCGCTGTGATTTTTCGATTCATGTTGATGATCTGTAATTTTAAAAGAATGGTTGGTTAAATAAACAAATAAAACATAAAACAAATAATGAAACAATAAACAATAAACAATATAGAGTCACTGATCTACCTATGAAAACTGCATCAGAATCTGTACACACTTCCATGCTGTGTGCAGATGGACTCGGGTCACAATTATTACTTCTGAGTCAGTACCCACGATAATAGTCCCAATCTATTTTTAGCGTAATTTTTCCTCTCTTCTTTCGTTTGTGATCCATGGCTTTGATTTAGGCATTATTGACATTGATTTAAAGGAAATTGTTTATTCTTTGGAAAATGAGAATTATGGTGTGATTATCTGTGTATTTTGGCGATAGTGCACAGTGAGCAATCTGGCATTGATGCGTGCCCGGAAGTGAAATCTGTGACCCATGCACATTGTTTTGTTACTGTTCAGCCTCTCAAAAAATGTCAGTTAACCTATGACAAGAACTTTACCGTGATTGCATCTTTGAACATACTTTTAGATTAACATATGATTTGTTAGGACACACTGGCAAATTCAGTACTGACAAACAAATGTAGATACCATATAGAGAAAACAATTGTGACCTGCTTCCAGATATAGAGGGGGTCCCGAGCGACCGAGTGGTCTAAAGCGCGAGGGTTCGAGTCTCGGGCTCGGCCAACGTGGGTATGTGAGAAAGCTTGCCAGTAGCTTCCCGTGGGTCGGTGGTTCTCCCCAGGGTTTTCTCGGATTCCTCCTCCACCTCCACCAAATATACTGGCCGCCATGTATAGCCTATCATGTGCTGAAAAATGGCGTTAAACTCATAACAACAACCACAACAACCAGATAGAGACGGATTCCCCTGTCACCTTTATTGAATAGGACAGGGCACGTGTCACGATGGATAATAATGTGTAACCGTCAAGTATGAGTAGCAATGCAGATAATTGTGTCTCGCAGGATGTGGAAGACTGCTAATACCTCATTGCGTCTGTATTCACTCGGGTATACATTGTACATGAGATAGTTAGACTGCCATAAATCTAGTTGTAGTAGATGCCAAGTAGCACATACAGTTGTAGGCCAAAGGGACAATGTCTCGCCTGCGAAGGGATCACTTTTCCGACAGCTTTGTCTTTGCCATGGGAATCAAAGTTAAGTGTTTGCATATTGCTCAGCCGCTGTGACACATTCGTATGTACAGTCATGAAACTTGATGGGTATTTTCATCTTGCAGAGTATAACTCGCCACGAACAAAAGCAGGTCACAAAGTCATAATGACTTACTTCTCTTTCTCTTGTGACTTTGCGAGGTTTTTGGATAATGCCACGGCGGAGTAAAGAGAATTTGCGATTTAGTGCTAATAAAGAGAAGTTGCGATTTAGTCCTAATAAAGAAAAGTTGCGATTTAGTGCTAATAAAGAGAAGTTGCTATTTAGTGCTAATAAAGAGAAGTTGCTATTTAGTGCTTATAAAGAGAAGTTGCGATTTAGTGCTAATAAAGAGAAGTTGCTATTTAGTGCTAATAAAGAGAAGTTGCTATTTAGTGCTTATAAAGAGAAGTTGCGATTTAGTGCTTATAAAGAGAAATTGCTATTTAGTGCTTATAAAGCAAGAGGACGTGGTAATTCTAAAATTAGATGCGAGTACCGTTGTCAACAAAAGTTAGATCGGATTGCCATGGAGATCAAATGTTACATAATTCAGATAGTCTTAAGTGTGAATGGTATTAGTCTGTATGGATTGGAATTCGATAGTCAGTACTCCTTAAGTATAAAATTTCTTCCACAGCAAAAGAATTCAACATATTAGTGCGCTTTTTAAATTGATTTCAGAGAGAATATTTTCTTGGAATCTATTCGATTAAAGAAATGTTGGTTGTACGAGATGAAGAAGACCAGCAACAGCAACAACAACAACAACAACAACAACAGCGAAGACGTAAAAAAAAAGTGTAGTCAATGCGGGTTGCTTATATTTTATTGTTTCTAACAAGTTCGTGTTAGAATATCTATATAAATTGTGACATTGAGTCGGGAAGGGGTATGGTGGGGAATGTTCAATGACTGAAATTAGCCTAATGTTTCCGATTGCGAACTTCTGACTAATGAAAGTTTAAACATCATTATTTTATGTCAATTATATACCAACATTTTTGCGACTCATGACTAATTGTGCAAATTAAGCACCCGTATTATATCGTGTACACCGCTATGTACTTTTACATGAATATAACAACTTTCTGTGATATCTCAGTAATTCATGTCAGTAATTGGATATGATTTAACCATTATTTAAATTTATATTTTATCTTCACATGACATGTGCAAGTGGTAGAGAATAGATGTGCACTATGTGTGAAAACGAAATAAAATAACACTATATTATTCTTTTATATTACGTAACAATCAGCAGGAATAAACTTGATACCCCCTAAATCTCTTTTATAACGACTGTCTTAAAACTCTGCATCTCGTATTAGTGATTGTCTGAAATTGAAGCCCAGGCATCTGTTTTCTTAAGAGATTATTGACAGAATAAGGCAAATTACAATGCTTGTAGAGTTAATTTAAAGAATTACCAATTCCAGAGTGATTGAAGAGATGAATCAAAACAAATGATTTGCAGTAAATGCCTAGGGGAGTTGCCTATACCCAGATGTCAATATTATTTTTAAAGCTTATTTAGGGGATAAATACTATCTCTTTGTGTTATTAACTATAATAATAAGATAGCAATTTGTAAATGCCATGTTATCAGAAATATGTTTGGACTTGCCTTTTTCTCTTCATCAAGGCAAACATAAATCTCAATTATCTTGTCGCTTAATTTCAACACAAACAAACAAGCAAGCAAACAAGCGAACGAACCAACCAACACTTAAACACAGAAAATGAAAGAACAAACCATTTTTTTTTCAACATGCGCACTCCAGTTTGTCAGACATTCATTTCAGAGGGACACATGACGTTTTTATTCCTGAGGAATAAATTTTGTCGCTGTGCAGTCTCCGTACATTTTTCAAATTATTTTTTATTCTAAAAATCTTTATCTTGTAATCAAATAGGAATCTGTAATTGTGTGTGTGTGTGTGTGTGTGTGTGTGTGTGTGTGTGTGTGTGTGTGTGTGTGTGTGTGTAAAGAAGAGCGTTTGCCATTCTATGATATATCATATTCCTTCTTTCTCTACACATATTAGCTTCAAAGTGTGGGGTGTTAGATTGTAATGATGTGTGTTTGTCTGTAAAAGTAAATGTTTATCTGTCATTTAGCACAAATCATCAGCGGAATTATTTTTACTTAGCTATTTGAAACACTACACCGATATTTTTCTTTATTTTATGAAGTACAGTAGCATATAACTTTATTCGGAATAAAAGGAAGTTTTTGACTCAAACATTCATTGTAATTGCATGAAGCTTATTTACAGAAGCCTCAGAGATAAACACTTTAGGCAAACACATGTGTAATCAGTATGAAAAAGTGTATGAATATATCCATACTTTAAAGGGTAAATTACTGTGCATTCCAGGTCTATAGATGACGTTCTATCACAGCAGTGTCAAAGTGTACAGAAATGAATCAAACAATTTACAAATATACAACAGTATACATTTCTTCAATGTTCTTTTTTAAATAAAAATCATGAAAATAATAAGTTGCAATGGTTCGATATACTGTTGATCCTCGTTTTGCAAATATTTCTGAAATTCATATGTATCAGTTACAAATATTAAACTTTTATCTTAAATCTTTATTCAGTGGACATTTGACTATAAAATGAAATCTATCTTCGACCTTGTAAATACCATCAAGAAGACAATATCCGCAATATATTCTGCTCTTTTAACGTGTATGCCTTCTTCTTATCTCTATAGTCAGTGTCCTCTCTTTTAACATGTATGCCTTCTTCTTATCACTATAGTCAGTGTTCTCTCTTTTCTGATTTTACTTCTCCTCTTATAAAGTTGAATACTGTTTGCAATAAGAAATCCTAGGTATTTGCAGTATTCATCCGCCCTAAGTCTTTTCGTTTCAATCTCTGGATTTCTGGGAGCTTGATGCATTCCAGTTTTCTTTTTCTTTTTCTTTTTTTTTTTCTATTCTGCTACGCTTCTTGTTTAGGGACGCGCACATGTCAATTAAAAATGCTATTTTTATGTCAGCTTTTACAATCCGTGCTGCCTGAATGAGGCAGTTTGTTTCAGGCTCATTTCGCCTAAAGAGTTTCAATAGGATCTTTGAGGAGTTCATGTTTGGTTGGTATTCTACCTTGTACTGTCTAAGCACTCTTGATAGATGAATCACTGCAATGAGGAACAGAAGTGGTGACAGTGAGTCTCCTTGGAATATACCCTTCTTGAATCGTGAGTTGTGTGCTCCAAGACGACATACTATTGGAGATGACTCTTATTAAGTTTCTGGTTATACCAACCGGCTCTAAACACTCGAGGATTCATAAATAGGATACTGACTCATTGGTCTTCTTGTGGTCAATCCATGCCAAGCAAAGATAATATTTCCGCCTTGTGCTATTCCAGAGCACCTCTGTTGATTAGGACCTGGTTATTTTCCTCCTCTCAACTTTGATCAACAGCCCTTCTGTTCTCGTGGGAGTAGTCCTTTCTTATATATATATGTTCATATATGCCATATCTGGGATCTTGCCATTTCTAGGCAGATTATTGGCCTATAATTGCACATTGTTTGATATTTCTATTTGTCTTTCATTATCGGGATAGTGGAACATTTGTTCATACATGTTGTAACATTGTCAGTGTTGGTTCAATCCTATAGCCGAGCTGCTAATCTATCATGGATGTTTGTGCGTTTCTTGAGCCAGAATCCAAGAAACTCATCTGGGCTTGGGGTTTTCCAGTTTGGCAGTTTCGTAGCTGTTTATGCAGTGAGTCTGTTTACTATCAACATCCCTGAGTTCTTCGCGCACACTTTTCAGCCCCTCTGCGTTGCCATTGTGCTGGGTTGATCTGCCCCATATGTTGCTCAAGAATGTGTTCTTCTTCTTCTTCTTCTTCTTCTTCTTCTTCTTCTTCTTATTATTATTATTATTATTATTATTATTATTATTATTATTATAATTATTATAATAAGTAGTAGTAGCACCATTGTTATTATTATTATTATTATTATTATTATTATTATTATTATCTTTACGGAAGACCAAACTATCCCAAGCAGCGAGAAACTTGTTTTTGTTTTGTCTTGGTCGCTGTTCCATAAAAATGACCAACTCACGAACTTATATATGCTGGTGACAAGACCTATCTTATTAACCAGGCAGTTTATATTTATTAATAGTTACTGATGATTTGAAATTGATTTTGCTTAAATTGTATGCATTGTGACCTCACGAATTAGACTAAAAAGATCCACAAATTCTTCCGAAAAATCTACAAATATCCACAATGAAAAATTGGTTGCTAGCAAATTTTTCCTTTTTTGAATTTAGTGGCTCTAATTAACTTGCTTTCTTTTCATCCTATCGTAGCACATATTCTTACATGCCAGTAACATTATATCTTTACGTGCTAGTCACATTATCCTGTCATTGTACATATCTTTACATGCTAGTCACATTATCCTGTCATTGTACATATCTTTACATGCTAGTCACATTATCCTGTCATTGTACATATCTTTACATGCAAGTGACATTATCCTGTCATTGTACATATCTTTACATACAAGTGACATTATCCTGTCATTGTAGATATCTTTACATGCTAGTCACATTATCCTGTCATTGTACATATCTTTACATGCAAGTGACATTATCCTGTCATTGTACATATCTTTACATGCTAGTCACATTATCCTGTCATTGTACATATCTTTACATGCAAGTGACATTATCCTGTCATTATACATATCTTTACATGCTAGTCACATTATCCTGTAATTGTACATATCTTTACATGCAAGTGACATTATCATGTCATTGTACATATCTTTACATGCTAGTCACATTATCCTGGCATTGTAGATATATGTACATGCTAGTCACATTATCCTGTCGCAGTACATATTATTAGATTCTAGTCACATTATCCTCTTGTAGCAAACATCTTTATATGCTAGTCACATTATAAGAATGTGATTTATTACCAGCGTGACTTCTAGAATTGTGACTTGTTGCATATAATTTTTTGTCAAAAAACTCATCTTCATATGGCATGGGAAAAATTAATTCAGTGGTAATACATGTTATAAATGACTAGAAAATCTATGACTGACGATTCAGCCAAAAATCAACAAACTCGGTGGAAAATCCACAGTTTGTGGAAAAATTCATCGGTGTGGTCACCCTGCAAATGTGTTCACGAAGCGTTCTATTGGGAACTCATGTGGCAGCGTCAACTACTTTTTGAGGTAGAAGAAGCTTTTGAAGTAGAGGAAGCTAGATAACATACCAGAAAAGAACATAACATATATGTATTTTATTAACTTGTACTAAGTTCCACGTAAAAAATTTAATGAAACGAAAATATTTGGTATGATTGGGTAAATAAGTGTAATCGTCAGAGGGTAAATAAATGTAATCGTCAGAGGGTAAATGAATGTAATCGTCAGAGGGTAAATAAATGTAATCGTCAGGGGGGAAATAAATATAATCGTCAGATGGTAAATAAGTGTAATCGTCAGAGGGTAAATAAGTGTAATCGTCAGATGGTAAATAAATGTAATCGTCAGATGGTAAATAAATGTAATCGTCAGGGGGTAAATAAATATAATCGTCAGATGGTAAAGAAATGTAATCGTCAGATGGTAAATACATGTAATCGTCAGAGGGTAAATAAATATAATCGTCAGATGGTAAATAAATGTAATCGTCAGAGGGTAAATAGATATAATCGTCAGAGAGTGGACGACGTTACATTCACATACAATTCAAGGAATGCGCTGTTAAACATTTACCTACCTATACCTAACTTGCAAAAAGAATTTAACAAAGTAAGACAGAGTATTTCCATCTTGGCAAACGTATTAGCACTCATGAACCTTTGAGATGCGCACCAATTACACGTGCCATAATACTTGTGATCAGTACAAATTACACGTGCAAGAGTACTGGTGATCAGTACCAATAACACGTGGTAGAGTACTGGTGATCAGTACAGTTTTGTTATGTAAATGCATATCAAACATTGCGATTTATATGAAGTAAACACTACATGTATATCATTAATGTTATTTTTACACTTTGCAATTGAATTTCCCTTTGTAATAAGTTACGTATTAATCTAAGTATTGACTTGTATTTATTAATATTTATTATTCATTTAACTATATATATATATATATATATATATATATATATATATATATATATATATATATATATATATATATATATATAATAATTCTGGGGCTTAATGAAGGCAATAAAAAAGAACTCAACAACATATTAACGCCAACATCTTAACCTTTCAAAGCTTGTTGCACAATTAATTGTGTTTACACTTTTTTTTTTGAAACCTCACTCATAGTTTCTGAACCCGATAATTGAAATACTTTTAACTTGCTTGGTCCAGAATGGTAATGCTTTTAATATATGTATCACGTAAGTTACTATGCACAAAGACATAAACAAACATGGAATGGTCTTCCAGAAAAAAAGTACATTACAATTTGTACAAAACTCACAAAGACTGGTTTCTCTTGGAGTTCCATCATAACTTTCTGCTTCTTGACGTAGCAGATAGTCTAAATTTTGTCATTTCCTTTCTAGTTTTAAAATTTCTAAAATGATCGAAGTACTTTTCAAATGCAAGATCAGTTTTACACTCCTATAACAATACAACTTTAACCAATAAACGTCAAACCAATCCCATGCAAGGTGCATGAATAAGCCATCACTACACCATTTACGTTTCCTCAATGTCAAATATCTGTTTAAATCTTGCTTCTCTTGACCTGTTGCCAGCTTTCTAATTGCCTCAGTGTTGCACTATAACCTTTCAGATCCGGCAGATTTATAGACCAGATGCGTGACTGTAACCATTACTTTTGATTTGCTTGTGCAGCTACTTCATTGTTCCCTACTATACTTAATGTCTTTAACTTATCACAAGCTAATGGAACATTTAAGTGGCCAGGTCTATACATTTTCCATGTAATAAATACTTCGTTTAGTAAAGTAGGTCCAAGAAGCTTTGTATAGGGAAGTCATATTTTAAACCTTACATTTTGCTTTCAATTACCTTTCCTAAGAGAGGAAATTGACGAAAAAAAATGCAATAGTAACGATATAAAAGCAGATTCTGGTTTCTCAAAACACCCCAATCTTTCATTCTTTAACAGTGACTTTTTTAAAATAAAAAAAATAGTTTTAATTCATTGGTTAGCATCAATATTTAATGGAACAGTCATCAATGAATAAATACAACATTAACATTTTGAATGAACTTGACAGTTTTGTATCTTTTAGGACAATTTGGTGATTTTCTCAAAGTTGAGATATTCTTTCCTCCCTACCCCGCCCCCAAAAAATCAATAAATAAACACTTGTACAATTTTAAACCTTGAACTATTGCCGTGTTATAGAAAAGAAGGTAATTTAAAATTGACATTTGAGGAGAAATTGTAAGAAATTTCGTGACACTGAAGCCAGGGGAAGACCTTAGTTTTTCAAACATAATTCCAGCGAGAATTAGAATGTCTTGAGAAGACACAATATATGATCTATGTACGTGTTGTCGGGGTACACCCGTTTTCGCAGCACCGTTACATAACAGCATTTTCATATCCAGTCACTTGATTCTATGCTTAGAGCGTACGTAACTGTTAATATCGGTGACATCATCGCCACTATTGAATTATGTACTGGGGTTTACTCAGGTAAATGAGATTTCAGACGAAATTGCGACAATTCTTTAGATAGTGTTAATAAAACATTTGCAAATAGGAACAATAAACAAATATAGCTTAATAAAGTACATAGTAAACCATTTGTTGGCAGAGAATGTAAAAGCAAGTTAGAAATAAATATCATACTATTACAAAAATCATCCACGACTAAAAACACCCCAAAGTCAGAATGACTTGCTTTCTGCTAGTAGACATTACAAGAAAACAATCAGAAAATTTGCAAACTTGCTTCACAAGAAAACCCAAGATAAACTAAGAAACTTGCAAACAACTAATCCAAAACAATACTGTTCAATAATAAAAAATTTGACTAAAGCAAATGATGACATACCTATGCTTATTTTAGGAACATTCAATCATCCGATGAAGATAATGACGAGACAGATGAAAATAACTAGCCATTAAATATAGAACAGTACATACTACTAAATGAACCAATCTCTTCAGAGGAAATACTCAGTGTACTCAGAAATTTGTAATCTTATAAGTCGCCTGGTGAAGATTCCATCTGGAATGAATATTTGAAATGTACAGGAGAAGTTTTTCTTTCTGTTTTGATAAGCTTTTTTAACCTGATTTTAAATACACGTGTTGTTCCAGATAACTTGACTACAGGGTTGATTGAACCAATATCTAAAAATAAGGGAGATAAATCAGATCCTACCGATTACAGGCTTATTATTCTACTGAGTTGTCTTAGTAAGGTCTTTACTGCTCTTCTTAACATTAGAATTTCGCTTTTTCTAGAAGAAAAACAGTTTGCTATCTGAGGCACAGGCAGATTCTTGTAAAGGATACTCCACAACTGATAATATTTTTTGTCTTCTATTCCTTAATATAGCTTTTAAATAGAAGACATTAAACATTGTTTTGCACTTTTGTGGATTTTTCTCAGGCTTTCGACAGGGTATGGAGAGTTGGCTTATGGAGAATATTGATTAACACTGCTATAAATGGGAAAATACTCAAGGTGATAATGAGCATGCATATGGATGTAAAGTCTTCTATCTTGCACAACGGAAATAAATCAGAGCTCGTCACTTGCAATCAAAGAGTTAGACAAGGTGAAAATCTTTCTCCTGTATTATTTGCCCTTTATCTAAATGACACCGAGAACCACTTTTTGAGCTCGAATTGTAATGGCATTACAGTTGATTTACTGAATGGAGATATAGTAAGATATTTAGAACTATTTGTTTTACTCTATGCAGACGTTACCGTTGTATTTTCAGATAATCCAAGAGATATGCAAAATAGCTTTGACGTATTCTTTAATTACTGCACAAAATATAAACTTATCATTAACAAAAGAAAAACGAAAGTTATTATTTTTGGGAAATGAACAAATAGACAAAATGTTAAGTTCAAATTAGGAGATTCGGAACTTGAAATTGTTAAAATTTCTAAATAAATAACTAAGAATGGTAGATATATATTGTGAATTAAGAATCAACATGTAATTAGTCAAGCCAGGAAAGCGATGTACCCTCTTAAGAAAAGAATATTAAATCTTAATTTGCCTGTTGACTGTCAGCTTAATAGTTCCAATTCTTACATCCAAGCTGAGATCTGATGTTTTGAAAAAATAGATATGATGGGAAACAAACAGTATTCAACTTTATAAGAGGAGAAGTAAAATCAGAAAAGCGTACTTAAGGAGGAGGATGTAAGTACAATGCTTTAGATTTTATAAATAATGTGCTAAAAGGTAAATAAAAAAAAAAAATAAAAAATCCCCCCGACGTATATGCCTTATGATGAGCTTACTAGAACCCTCTACATTTACAAATAAAAAGGAGAATGGTTGGCTATAAGTAATTCTCATTAATGGCAAACAAACGACACTATCTTATATCATGTATCTAAGTTTATTGCAGGATTATAATAATGGTCTACACAGAAGTAAATGGATAGAGAGCATTCATAACATCTTATCAGAAACTGGGTTTCAATTTATTTGGGTTAATCAAAATATTCACAATACATCCTGGTTAGATACAATCTTTAAGGAAAGGCTTCATGATCAGTTTATACAGACATGGGAATCATCCATTACTAACTCGACAAAAGATGATGCATATAGAATTTTTAAAACGGAATTAAAATTAGAACATTATTTGTTAAAAGACTTATAAAAAATATAAGGCAGATATAATAGAATTTCGAACGTGTAATCATTATTTACCTATAGAGAAGGGAAGATGGGAAACTTTGCCTAGACATGAAAGATTGTGCAGACTTTGCATGCAAAACTGCATGGGTTATGAGAATGTTGGCGTTTTAAGAAACCTCTCTAAAATGATTGATATTATTTTATCAATATTTCGTTAATTTAAAATCATCTTTACTTGATGCGTTTTTTTTTTTGTTGTTGTTGTCTTTTCCATTTTTTCAGGAAGAGAAAAGTACCATATGTTCGTCATTGTAAAGTAATGAGTTTACTACAGATTAATTTGTATTCCATTTATCGTAATTTATATCCTGTCTTTCCAATTATGTCAACATGAATGCATTTAAGTTTGAACTTGTTCGTATTCCATTGGAGTATTGACTGCGATATTGCTGTCAATCTGAGTTAAATTGCAATTACTGTGAAAAGAATTATATCGCCCATGGCTGATGTACACGCACACAAAGTGAGATATTAATATTTTACCTCATATGTTGCGTATTGCAACCTGAGTGTAATATAGAATTTGCCATTATCATTGTCAACATAACATTGAAAAATAATGACTGTAATGGATACTTTTAAAAAATCAGATAATTTAACACAATAATAACCCAACATCACAACATAATTGGAACACACACATCACGATACGGAGGTTGGGCCCATTGTATTTTGGCACGACCCCTAAAAATCTGATACACGTGGACGTGTTGCTCTTGTACAGGTACAAACTTGCTAATACACAAAACGACAATAAAATTGTTCGTTTATTTTTTTATATTATGTTATATTAGATATATAGACATGCAATATATTTATCTGATTATATTAACTCTTTCAATTTAAACCCTGATATGTTAATAAACATCATCCTGCTGACACTGTATTTAGCTCTCAGGCTAACAATACACAGCAGAGCAATGTGACTACCGAAAATGGAGCGATAACTAATATTTTAATTACGATATCATGCATTTATTATTCGTCTGGTACACGACTCTGCCCTATACTGTGGTAATGAACACCCCCACCATTGACACATCAACTTTGTGAGTGTGTGTATATATATATATATATATATATATATATATATATATATATATATATATATATATATATATATTAGTTGTGCGTTCAGCGAGCATTAAGTCATTCGCTTTTGTGCTTCTGTGGTACAAGGTTCGATTTCTGATACTAACACGT
This sequence comes from Margaritifera margaritifera, assembly GCA_029931535.1. Taxonomy (NCBI): domain Eukaryota; kingdom Metazoa; phylum Mollusca; class Bivalvia; order Unionida; family Margaritiferidae; genus Margaritifera; species Margaritifera margaritifera. Next base: position 1,402,285 of record JAQPZY010001625.1, on the reverse strand, counting down.
TCAGGATAGCCAGTCTTCCGTTCCTGTTCGGTGCCTGCTTCCACGAACAATACGTATCCTTCAACTTATTATACAGAACTTTACGTTATCACCTTAGCCCCACACAGAGTGCTGAATACAACCAATCAAAACTTTAAGTTATCACCTTAGCCCACACAGAGTGCTGAATAAAAGCAATCAAAACTTTAAGTTATCACCTTAGCCCCACACAGAGTGCTGAATAAAAGCAATCAAAACTTTAAGCTATCACCTTAGTCCCACACAGAGTGATGAATACAACCAATCAAAACTTTAAGTTATCACCTTAGCCCCACACGAGAGTGATGAATACAACCAATCAAAACTTTAAGTTATCACCTTAGCCCCACAATGAGTGCTGAATATAACCAATCATTACTCTTTACGTTATCGCCTTAGCCCCAAACAGAGTGGTGAATAAAAGCAATCAAAACTTTAAGTTATCACCTTGGCCCCACACAGAGTGCTGAATACAACCAATCATAACTTTACGTTATTACCTTAGTCCCACACACAGTGGTGAATACAACCAATCATAAATTAACGTTATCATCTTAGCATCACACAGAGTGCTTAATACAAGCAATCAGAACTTAACGCATAATCGAAGAAAGGAAATCAAGTTAAATCAACTAAACCGAAGTATTTCGGGCTGCAAAATATATAGGAGTAAACACATTGTTGTACTTTTAAACATTCTTTTTCTCAGAATATGATCTAAACTAGTCCAGAAAACTGCTTATTTGCGTGATGTAATAGAATGTTTCAGAGTGTGACCTTGCTGTCCCGATTTATTTTAAAATTGCCTTGTTGATATTTTTGGACTCAAATATTATGTAGATGGTTCTACTGGTTCAAAATGTGTATTCTTCCAGACGCAGAATTGTTCCAGGGTCACATTTTACGACATCACATAATATGAACAATTTTCGTAGTCAGAGACAGCTCTGATGATATTGCAAGTGGGTGACATATTTTGTCTGTATAAAAAGTTGCAAATTTGAAATCTCGTTGTGGTTACAATTATTATATAGGTGATCCATTACTAAAAGATTCTGTTATAAATTACAAAAGTGGTTGAATCGATCAGGGTTTTTCTACTAATATCTTAAAAGCAAAAAAGCATTTTTCTATTTTTTTTTGGCTTGCTTCTTTAGTTTATATTTTCCAAAATCTAAGTTTGTTTTTATTTTCCGATCACAGTTAAATGCGTTTGATATATCATTTGATATTCCGATCACAGTTGAATGCGTTTGATATATCATTTGATATTCCAAAGAAGTTCAAGATAAATGCATACCATGTATTCTGCATGGAATTAGTCTAGCTTTACATACATCAACTTTGCTTGGAATTAGTCATGCTTTACATACATCAACTTTGCTTGGAATTAGTCATGCTTTACACACATCAACTTTGCTAAGCGACATGCCATGTGTTTTGAAATAGTTAAATTCTGAATTTTATACAATATGAAACCATTTCTGTTATTTCTATATTTTCATTTCTATTCCTAATTATCCTTACCCAGTTAAATTTATATTTTTAACTTCGAAACTGAATAAAGATAGTTGTTTAATATACTGTTAACCATACGCAAATGAAGCAATAATCCGACACCCCCTTTACTTATTTTTTCATTCATTCTTCTTATCCTCTCTTGCCTCCCCTCTCTCTCACTCTCTTGCCCGTCTGCATGTATGTATTTCTGTATTGCCCTTTGCCACCAAATGCATAAGGCACCCAAAATAATGTATTCCAAATTTTTCTGCTAGTGGGTGCAAATTATTTGAAGCCGGTTATAGAAACCCTTTAATTCATTTCACTATCAGAAAAACAAGATCCCGTATGCATCGAGTATTGTACACCCATTAATAATCTTCTAATTGCTAACGCAAATGAACAGTTAACAATGACCTTTATCTCTCTTATTGCCAGTTTGGCAACATTATCATTAGTAAGGATGCAACCTAAGGAGTGGAGACAAATAGCTACCGGAGATGTAAATGTCTGACAATGAACTTCGCTGAAAAAGGAAATTGATTTCTGTCTGGTGTAAAAAATAAATGAGTGCAATTAACAGATTTGGTACAATTTGCTAAGTTCTCAGGATAAATGAGGAATGTAAACTGTCAAAGTTAGTCTAAGGATTGTGCACTGGTCAATTAATAAATTATATGGATGTTTTTCTCTTGAATATTTTGTTCACATATATTACATGCTGCTAGACATTTAGTTTTGAGTATTTGTACATGCTCTTTACTATTATTAATATTGACGCAATCTTTGTAGCAGTCACTTATAGTGTATATGAGGAATAAATGATTATTGTCAAATGTTTTATTGCTTTTATTACATAGCCTTGTGTGTCATATATAGATGTTAAGACTACAAGGTTTATATAGGTTACATTGCCTTGTGTATCATGTATGGATGTTTAGACCACACAAGGGTGGCTTACATTTCCTTGTTTAGTATGTATAGATATTGAGGCTACAAGGTTTATATGGCTTACATTGCCTTGTGTATCATGTATGGATGTTTAGACCACAAGGGTGGTTTACATTGCCTTGTTTAGTATGTATAGATGTTGAGGCTACAAGGTTTATATGGCTTACATTGCCTTGTTTAGTATGTATGGATGTTGAGGCTACAAGGTTTATATGGCTTACATTGCCTTGTGTATCATGTATGGATGTTGAGGCTACAAGGTTTATATGGCTTACATTGCCTTGTTTAGTATGTATAGATGTTGAGGCTACAAGGTTTATATGGTTTACATTGCCTTGTTTAGCATGTATAGATGTTGAGGCTACAAGGTTTATATGGCCTACATTGCCTTGTTTAGCATGTATAGATGTTGAGGCTACAAGGTTTATATGGCTTACATTGCCTTGTTTAGCATGTATAGATGTTGAGGCTACAAGGTTTATATGGCCTACATTGCCTTGTTTAGTATGTATAGATGTTGAGGCTACAAGGCCTTGTTTAGTATGTATAGATGTTGAGGCTACAAGGTTTATATGGCCTACATTGCCTTGTTTAGTATGTATAGATGTTGAGGCTACAAGGTTTATATGGCCTACATTGCCTTGTTTAGTATGTATAGATGTTGAGGCTACAAGGTTTATATGGCTTACATTGCCTTGTTTATTATATATAGATAGATGTTAGGGCTACAACGGTAAAGTAGATGCAAAAAAAGATATTTGACCCCAGCCAGGAGCCCCGTCGTAACGACCAAAGTGTATGCCTCATGCACTGCAGCCCGTATTTCATATTTGATGGTTCTATATTTGTCAACTTCGTTTGTGATAAGTTCGAACTCTTTTTTGGTGAGAGCTTTGTCGTGTAGTGCCTTAGATATGTTCTGCGATTGTGTTGAGCTTTGATTCGGCCAAGACGCGGCTTTCAGCGTGTTTTTTTAAACTTTCATGGATAGTCGCCGGCTGATAAAATTCAATTTTTGGGTATGGCGACATTATAATTCCTCTATAAGTAGCATGATATGAAAGTTTAATTGATCTGGAGGGGTGGGTGAGTTAGCTCCCCTGTCGACACACACCTCCAACCTGTCGCCGTGGTGTATTGGTAAGACCGTGATGATGTCAAAGAAGGTGTCAGTGTGCTTGATATCTGGAAATAGCACGGTCTTCAACACGCCCGCCAACACGCTTACCAAGAGTGACAAACGCCATGCCCTTTCTTCGCAGATTCACCGACTGTTTTCAACTGTTTGTTTTTTTTTTTTTTTTTTTTTTTTTTTTTTTTTTTTTTGGGGGGGGGGGGGGTGTTGCCAGGTTACTGTGATGCAACATTCTTTTCCGAATATAATCTGTTTTTCTGTTGATGAGACGAGTGATAGGTGTACTCCTATATCCACAGAAGGAAAGGTTATTGCCGAAGGCGTTTCGCCAAATACCAGGTTGTCATTGTAGTAACAATCGCACCAAAGGTTCCCAGGGTAGTACTGGTGGCTGTTGTGGCGAAAGCGCAATTATCCTTGCTGACCATGGGACGGTTTGGGGTGCTTTGGAGTTTCGCGGTGCTCAATGTCTATCTACCTTGTATCCTCGTTTCACCCCAATCTGAACCGGTGCGTGTCAGACCCAAGTTAGCACATGTACTCTTGAACCAGTGGACCGATGTAAAGGACTTGTTTGCGAGCTGCGCCAATACTCTGTCGTCGATCTCAGGATTGGCAGGCGGCACCAATGATTCGTGTTCCTTGTCTATGTCTGGTTGCTTCCCATTGGCTCTGCCTTTTGCTTTAAGCTAAATATAACGCTGATTCTAAATTCGGAAGCCCAAGCCCAAGCCGGTCATAGAGGCTGAGAATCCCGACGCTTGTGCGTCGACCTTGAGGCCCTTATACCGGAAGGTGTCTTCAGCAGAAAACATAGACGCAAAGCTAGTGTAAAGCTTTTGTATGAGACGTAGTTGGTTGACTGATCATCGCTGTCATTTTGTCAGTATGACTCCATTTACATGGATTGAAAGTGCTCCCCACGATCCGTTACCATGACGTCCATGGTGGTTAATAAAGTAAAATCCAGCGTCTCAGACGGTGATAGTGTCGCTGCTATTACTGAGGGTAAAACCACCAACGTTTTGAAAGTTTTGCGTTTCATCCTAGGGATAGCAACCACACGCATTTGGCTGACTGACATGGCAACGCTGGCATTTAAGTACACGACCGCGATATCTGTACCCACTGATGAACGCGGCCCCAGTGGTTACCGACAAAACCAAAGGTGTCGGCTACGGGAAACCCACGTTTTCAAGTCGATAAGACAGGCGCTGGACCAAAAGAGGATGCTAGTACGTACGGCTTGGTCCCACCATCGGCTCGTGCGTCTCTTACCCGGTTAGGAACAAACTTTAGTGTGGCAGCATCCTAAGGATCGACCGGATCACGTCCATTTTGGTTAAGTTGTTGTTCATGACCAGCGCTCCGATCATTGTATCACAAGTCAATAAGACCCTCGATGCATCACCAAAGTCAGTATATTTTTCGATATTTTAGTGTTGAAGACTGCAACGTGGTCGGCTACAACCCCGACTGGCTTGGTGAGGAACACAGAGACGTCCACGCCCGAGTTTGTAAGGTCTCCCGTGGCATCGGAGAACGCGACTAGTTCATTTTGTCTGCGTTAATAGCGCGGTTGCTAAAAGCTCTTAGGTCGTCCTTGGTTGCGTACTGGGAGAGATCACCTTGTTTAGTGCCAGCGCTTAAAATAGTAGATCGTCCTTAGATGTTTGGTTTGTGTTTATACTAGCCTAAAAGGGCCTGTCTCCAACTAACACTGGCGCTTCCCGTCAGTAGATGCGCGGGCAAGTGAAACAATGAGTCTCTATGACCAGACAATATCGTCTAATGTATTGAGCTGCGAGTGTGAAAAGCGGGCTGAGGCGTTTCAGAACTCACAATAAATAAGCGGTAAATATGGTAGGTCACAATATTCAAATAGTCAATAAGACATGTACGGACTAATATGTCCAGAGGACCATTGGAATCATACAGAGTTTTCCACGGATTATCATCCATTATATCACCATCAACCGGGTTTCCTTCCAGTCGAAAATGTGTGATGGGTTCTGTAATGGTGACTTATTCCTTTACATCAAATTTCCATATTTTCACTTTGTTCGGAAAAAATCACTTGTATCTAAGCATTACTTTTTTCATTTCTAACAGCCCATTGATAAATTTAGGTGAAATTCATGAAAGAAATGCTGGGTATTTGGTGTCGTACTCAGAACTTGCTTTAACTCCAAAGCCGTTATCATTATAATTTGAGAGTAGTGTTGGGACAAATTCATCGTTGTTTTGAACCATACTGCTATTTACGTCTGCTTTCGTAGCCGCGTCTTGGGACTCAGTAGGGTCTGCCACGGACACAATCTTGTTAAAGCTAATGTTCAGACTGCCTGTCATGCGGTCGCCAGTCTTGGAAACCCTGAGCGAGTCGTGGCTGTCGAAATCTCTTTTCAAGGCGGCATTTCGTGGCTAGGTGGTCATCAGCCACGTTACGACAATAATTTTGGGCAATCTCAACATCTTGTTCGCGGTTACTAAAAGCCACAAGGTCGGCCTTGCTCGCGTAGTTGGTGAGGTCAATCGCGATTATAGTTTCTACCGAAACGTCAGTAACACGGGAGATGCCTGCGATTGAAATGCTAGAGCGTCCGAATAGGTCCACAAACTATACAACAAAGAAGGGTCTACCTTTAATTAACGTCGGTCGATAGATAACGCCGCATCAACAATCTATCTTGGGTTGGGTTGCGTTCAAGCGCATTTAACACTGCGCTGGACATGTGGTTGCAAACCGGCTCATTGGTCTTTCTTTGTTGAACAGTAAGTGTGGAGTAGGTTATCGGCAATGACTGGGGATCGCGTCCCCTTGCTCTGCAAAAATACAAAATTAGTTCAGGAGGCGGCGCAAGACCGTACAAGACAAAGTGGACAAGGTGGAATAGCCTCGCCCTGAACGCTACCCAGTGCGTCCCGCGTTTCTGTCAGGAGTCGAGGTTGACAATGCCAGTTTCGTATCCAGTGCGTCACCCCATCGTTGGGCCGTAAGCAACAGGCCAAAGTTGGAAAGAGCCTTTACTGTTGCTTGTGGTTGTTTAGACCAAAACCGCGCTTGGTAGCGGCGTCAGCGACACCTTTGAGGGAAAGACCTCCAGCTGTGCCAATCGCGCCGAGCGGTGCTGACATGCCGGCAGCTACCTGAGCCGGTAATAGCAAAGGCGAACAGGACCTCTGCGAAGCAACTCATTAAAACGTGTGAATGTAAACATTTTTGTATATAGCCAATTAATCAGCTATCCCTAATTGAAATTGTTTAGTGTTATTAAACTTAACAATAACTTTGTCATATAATAAATTAACTAACTATCTCTAATTGAAAATTATTAATGGCTTTAAACTCTGCATTATATATAGTAAATTAACCAGCTATCTCTATTTGGAAAGTATGAGTGGTCTTGAGCTAGGGAATGAGCTTGTCAAACTATTTCCGTGGATTTTTTCTATTCGATTTAGTTTTCTTGACATTGTAATGCCACCACTATGTGGACAAATCCCATGATCAGTCTCTACACCCACACCGCATTTCCAGCATGGCTTTATTGGGCACTCTCGCCTGCTTTGTGCCGCATGAATGGCACATTATACATTTATACGCTTTTTTCCGTTTTAGTTTAAGTTTTAGCCAAGCGTACTTGTTTTCAGCAAGACGTGGCATAGTTCAAAGGTATGCAACCATTCACTAAGCCGTACATCTGATTAGCTGTATAATAAAGACTAAGCGTTTCTTTAAATGGAGTAAACACCCCGGGCGAAAGAGTAGAAGCATGCGCTGTTTAAAAACCTCCTGGTGTCGTAAGTCAAAGTAAGTCACTAAATTTGCCCGCCTGAAAACAACACTGAGCAGGACAAGACATTACTAAATTTGCCCGCCTGAAAACCACACTGAGCAGTATAAGACATCACTAAATTTGCCCGCCTGAAAACAACACTGAGCAGGACAAGATATCATTAAATTTGCCCGCCTGAAAACAACACTGAGCAGGACAAGACATCACTAAATTTGCCCGCCTGAAAACCACACTGAGCAGGACAAGACATTACTAAATTTGCCCGCCTGAAAACCACACTGAGCAGGACAAGACATCACTAAATTTGCCCGTGTTTTGTCCTGCATAAAGAGTTTCAAGTTTTACTGTTGAAGCCATATTTAAAATTGATCAGTCATATTTTGATCGATCAGTTTGCACTTTTAAAGTAAAGAAAAAAAAAATAAATTCGAAAAACTGACTTCAACCTCAGTGGGATGCGTTGTAAGCAAAACAACGAGACCTCTATTTTTTTTTTAGCAAAGGCCTTATTTAAATTGTATTTTACATTTCCCATTGTTGTATACAAAACTTGTACTAAGTGGACAATAATGTCAGCCAATCAAAATCCGTTATTTAAATTACACCAATAGTTTAACTTGGAGAGCATAAGGTGGGCTGTTTATTGGATTACAAATGTCAACTTTTAACTTTGTAATTTCTATGAAAATCCTACTTGAATAGCTGCAGCACGCATACTTTGTTAAAATTAAAATTGCATTATAATTTTTAGAGGGACCTCTGACGTATTTTGCGTGAATTCGACCGAGGAATTTCCATGATAACTTGTCACCTTCAAATAGAACATTGAAAGTTACGGACTGCTTAATTACACCAATTAACCTAAATTTATTTTATTGAACTTTACAACTAGGTAATGTATTAGGCAATTATACAAAATAGAGGAACGAAAAAGGCCTGTCGATACAACATATAACATGTAGGAAAACATACCAATAATAATGAACTGTAAACAATTGCCGTCTGTGAACTTTTATTTTGAGTTTCTGTCTTTAACATGCCATGGAGTGAAATAGTATGAGGTCTGTACACGTTATTTTCTGGATATACTAGTTAGTTTCTCAATGTAAGGTCTTGCACTCGCTTATATAATTGAATTTATCACGTAGATGGTTAATTTACACGTTTGACAGCTTCTAGGGTATTAACATTCCATAACAGTCATGTTAAAAAGAATGTTTTTGTTTTGAAATATTAAACCTGAATGAGAGGTGCACTTAGAATCCGTTTAAAGCTTACAAAAGTATGCATCAAAGCAACGATCAACTTCGTCATTTCTAAGGTTGCGATATTTAGAAGAAATAAAGATACACCAATGTCACTTTTTTTGCTTAAAATGTCTAGAAGGCTTTCTGTGGTAAAGTTAGGCAATATCCAAATATGTAAATACAGGTGAAAATAACTATCGTATATACTCGCGTATAATTTGATACCAACTGTAAACTGCATATACCCAGATCTGCCGTAGCATATTGCGTCGGCATATCTGGGTCTATGCAGTTTGTAAGGACTAATCAGTAGAACAAACAACAAACAACATAGACCCTGATCTGCCGGCGCATTATGCTACGGCAGATCAGGGTCTATGTTGTTTGCATTTGGACCAAAATTATACGCGAGTATATACGGGTAATACTCAAAAAATTCATATTAATCAAGATGCTATAGGTACAACAAATCATTTCGAGCAAAAGCATTCTCTCTCTCTCTCTCTCTCTCTCTCTCTCTCTCTCTCTCTCTCTCTCTCTCTATATATATATATATATATATATATATATATATATATATATATATATATATATATATATATATCTATATGCCCTCTCCATATAACTCTCTTAAATCGTAGATAAGTGGTATAGAGCTGACATCTTACAGGATTTTTTATTTCCATTGTCCGTAATAGATAGAGCAACTCATATAAGCCTCAGAATGTACTGATACATGTAGCCATCTAAAAGGATTTGGGCAGCAGAGTAAAAACAAACCAACGGAAGTCAAGATGTTTACTGGTCTCGAATTGTTTTAGTTATTAAAGTAAATCACAAAAATTGAACCACTGTCGTGAACGCGCTCGGTATGCACCCATCCTTTAAATGGTTTCGATCTTTCTAGTCGACAGAAGAAGACAATAGAATCAAACATGTTGTCTCTTTCCAAAAACATTCTGCTTATCTTGCCCAGTGTATCAATACAATACCAAAGTTATGTCACTATCAGTAATTATAAACTAGTCTGGGAATATATCGTGAAAACATAATCAGGTTTTAATGAGTTTGTCGGCAACTGCAATTTAATTTGAGTGTTGTCAACTTCTTATGCTCATCGGTAGCGCTAAAATGACGCATTGACACTCAGGTCTGGTGGGCACTAGTGCAAATGTGCACAAATGAAAGAATGCTCACGACGCATTGACACTCAGGTCTGGTGGGCACTAGTGCAAAAGTACACTAATTAAAGAATGCTCACAACGCATTGACACTCAGGTCTGGTAGGGACTAGTGCAAAAGTGCACTAATTAAAGAATGCTCACAACGCATTGACACTCAGGTCTGGTAGGCACTAGTGCAAAAGTGCACAAATGAAAGAATGCTCACGACAGCGAAAACATGAGTATCTCAAGTCGTGTGGAGTCACAACGGTCTACATTTTTACTTCTTTTTTCGTTAGCTTTGCATTTTACAGAATGCTCATCTTGCAGTTTTTCGTGCTTTTTTACACATGTACAATTTATCCTGCGACGATATATTAAAGCTATATTTAATTTTAAACGTGTTTGTTTTCACCATGAAATTTTATATTTCACAAAAAATTTGAGGTAATGTATATTTTAAGAAAGGCCTTCACTAACACACATCTGAAATGGCATCAACAGGCAGGTACTAAATAAGTAAGTAATTCAGTATATAATCTTTTAAGCAAGTAAGTAAGTACAAAGCAAGTAATAAATAAATCATGTAAGTATATATAATAAGTAATTAATTAATTATTTAATTAGAAAAACCGAGAATGATTCTGCATTATTGAGTTCTCTCTTTTCGGTCTTTGTACTACTGTTATCGAAGGAGCAGCTGTAAAAGAAAATGTTATATATGTTGCCATTGAAACAGAAAGCGAATTTTTCGTTTACCACTCCTAGTTTCGTTTTTAATAAATTTGTCGAATGAGAAGCAGATGTGAGCATTATTTATTTAACATATTTACTTTGACAAGGTAAAGTGCGTGCCTATCATGTAATTAATTTTCATTGTGTGCTACAATAATTATATTTTAGCGCTCTAGAAGAACAGACTTTGTAAAACTCCTTTTATCCCACATTGTAAAGTTTTCGAGCAACTTCTGCAAGAATATGCACCTTGTACACATTTTTTAATTTAATTTTTATTTTTATTGATGATTATATTTTGTCACTGTCAGAGACCCAGGTGCGCTGTATTTTTCCTTACTTGAAATACAATCAAATAATGTTGCTCCCAGTCCGGTTACAGAACCGCTCTATTCACGGTGTAAACACTTACGTTGTGTCTATCTCTTAGACTCTTCTCCTAATAAATCATCGGAATTCATTGAAACAAACATCTCAGTAAATCAAGTTATAGCAAATTTGTTTAGAGAAGTCAAGTGTTTTCTTGTTTTCCCCCCTTTTTCTTGATAAAATGATCAGTTTAGCTATCGTCGTATGCCCACCGTGCAAATTCTATTAGTTACAAGTCTAAAATGGGCAAATGTACATAGCCAAGAAATATCTTGAGAAGTTTTAGCTAAGTTTGAAAGCTGAAAGGGATACAAATCAGCGAGAGACTAGAATATAAAACTTAGTATATGGTAGGTGTTTTCATTAGTACTTTGGGGTTGGGGGTGCTTTGTCAAATCCGAAGAGCCATGTAAATGCAGTCTGCATGTACAGTATTGACTGTATATATTTGTAATAAAATAAATTGATTGGGCCCTGTTAAATTTATAAAAGAAAAGGTTAACCTCCAGTAACTTCAGTCAAGCGGCACATCAAATTATGTTGCCCATAATTGAGTATTAGTTAGACCACATCAAATTATGTGGCACATAATTGAGCATTAGTTAGACCACATCAAATTATGTTGCACATAATTGAGTATTAGTTAGACCACATCAAATTATGTTGCACATAATTGAGTATTAGTTAGACGATATGCTTGAATGGGATTCCATAAATATATCGTGGGAAGAGGCGACGAAATGGGTATTTTTAGGGAAATCGAGGGCGCTCTGCCAATACTCTTTGAGTAAAATAAATCACATGAATCAGATTTCATATTTTGCTAGCACACAGAGTTATCTTAAAGTTCTTTCTCTTTTTGAAGACACTTAATCAACACAAAGGCTTTGATTGCAACCAACGGTAGTACCTTATACAGAGAAAAATATATACCAAATTCCATCAACTTTGAATTAAATTTCTCAAGTGGCTTTCAGAAAAAGGTAAATTTTTAAGTTACATATAGATTAAATGTATTTGCTAAATGCTTCTATACATCGCAGTTTACTATCGTTTGCATTGGAATACGCACTGTGAAGCAAACATAGTTACATGGCGAAATGTCTTTAAAAGAAAAAGAAAAAAATCATAATTTCCCACTCACTGTTAATTGTCTAATCATCAGGAATTACATGCATTATATGATTACCAAAATAATCAATTTTTTCTTTCAACTGAATTTTTTATCCTCCTACAAAATCTCTTGCATTTGCAATTTGTTTTCCCTCCACACTATGTTATTAACTTCTTGATTCTAAAATAATACCTTTGTAAACGTTTCTTCTTCACAGCAAGGAAAAATATTTTAGATTTGAAATTGTTAATTGTGATTATGTGCTGTTTCGTAATGTCAACAGGTCTTCTTAAAATTACAAGGACAATTTATATTTACGAGGTTAAGAATGTTTATCCTCACTCTACTTATACAAACTCCTCATGTCTTTCTTGTATTTAATGACACTGTCAAACCATCAATAAAGGACATTTCAGTCTATTTATACGAACTCCTCGTATCTTTGTTGTATTTAATGACACAGTCAAACCAATCAAAAAAGGACATTTCAATATAATAGACTACAACATTTGTCCTATATGGACAGTGGCTTTTATACAACATTTTTCCTATATGGACAGTGGCCTTTATATTGATATTAAAAATAGTGAAAATAGAAAAGATATCCAAAAATGTTGTCCTTTATTGACAGGTACAAATTATATGAACGCGTCTGCTGTGCCAGGTTTTCTTGTACTTGCTTGTATCTCTTGTAACTGATGATGTATTTATGTCATGTTTTCCTTGAAATATACTTGTTTCGTCTAAGATATGTAATCGTTACAGATTCTTATGGTTCTTGTATTTCTCCTTATACACATTCAGTAATTTTTCCTGTTGCTTTCGTCAGATTGCTACCTATTGCCTCTGAATATAGTGTAATGCAGAATGGTTGGCTATTTTTCGATAAATACATTTTCCTCAAAAATACTGTGCTATCAAACATATTAGCATTTTCTCAAGTGAGTATGGTGGTTATATCTGCTGTTGAATTGCTTCCTAACACTGCTACTTTGCAACATCGGCAATAGAACGTTCAGTTCAAGTCGTTAATAAAGAGCTTTGATTGATTTTTGTAATTTACTTCTTGCTTCTCTCCCCCCCACCACCACCACACACAAACACACATAAACACATATAAAAGAAAAAAGAACAAAGAAATGAAAAATAAATATTTAAGTTTACTTTATCGATGTTCAGCACAATTTTGAGATATGTATACCGATTATTTTCATGGTATGAAGAAAAGAATATCTTGTTTTTGATTGATTGCTGACTGAAAATAGTACTGCTCTTTCTATGATACATTTTTTGTACGTGATTGGACTAATTTAAAATTAACTCACTATTTTTTAAATTAATTTCAGGGAAATTGTAATAAATTAGATTTTATAAATGAGCTAATGGTTTTACTTATGTTACATGCATGGCAGGATGATACTCATGTGTGCGTCAAAATATTGTAATGAAGATTTGTACCTCTTAGTTGTGCTACAAAGTGAAAAATTTCACTAATTGAAGGGATAGAATGATGTAGTCGGGGAAAATTGCCACACATGATTTACGTATAAAATACCTATGTTTAACACATATAGCCCCACACATGTTAAAACATAACATTTCCCAAGCGCACCTTTAAACATATATTCATCACATGTGTCAAAATGTGTAATTCCTATACATATGCAAAACGTTTGTGCCCTCGTATATTTTATGAAACATATGTAAAGTATATTTAATTCATGACGGCTGGCTCTAGTTTTTTTCTAGAAATGTTATAAAATAATTGTATGTGAATGTAAATAAATAAATAGTGTATATATGTATATATGCAATATTTAACATGTGATGTTATATATGTTTTACATATGTGATAATATTTATATGTAAAACATATTTTGGGCATAAGTTTTTGGTATGCAAATTAAACATATTTTACATATGTGAACACTTTGTCAGTATAAAAACTCTATCATCTAATTTTCTCATACATTTCACGCGTTCAATATATACATTTCCTTTATGAACATAATTCAGTGTGATACTTTATTTCCATTGCCACCATATAAATAATTAAAAATCTACAGTGCTCAATTAGACAATAAAACAATTAAATGCATTCAAAATGTTTGCAATTTTTTGGGGGCATACCTTTATACTGCTCATTATTAAACTGTAAAACTGAATTTCATGGACATGTATAGATGTCTAATAAAACATTGCTTAGACATAAACTACATTAGGTACCATAGAAACGAATCGTTTTAAGCAAACAATTTAAATTCAGACATATATCACTTTTAGATATAGTCAAATGACAAGATAATTTAAAAATTTCCTAATATTGTTTGCTGTACAAAATTGCGAAATTTCGCAGTTGTGAAGGGACTTTAAAAAATAGTTTCTAAACTTTGCGTCTTAAGTTGGAACTCATTTCTTGTGACCAGTCTGACTACGGGGAATAGCCTGAAGATCATAAATCACTTTAGCTTGTATTATTGTTTAACATTTCTTGTGCTCAATCAGGCTACGGGGCCTGGCCTGAAGATCATGTATCAGTGTTTAACATTTCGTGTGCTCAGTCTGGCTATGGGGCCTGGCCTGAAGATCATATATTAGTGCTTAAAAGTTCATGTGCACAGTTGGCAACGGAGCTTGGCCTGAAGATCATATATTAGTGTTTATCATTTCTTGTGCTCAGTCTGGCCACGGAGCATGGCCTGAAACTTGTATTAGTGTTTAACATTTCTTGTGACCAGTCTGGCCACGGGGCCTGGCCTGAAGCCTGTATTAGTGTTTAATATTTCTTGTGCTCAGTCTGGCCACGGAGCATGGCCTGAAACTTGTATTAGTGTTTAACATTTCTTGTGACCAGTCTGGCTATGGGGCCTGGCCTGAAGATCGTAAATCACTTTAGCTTGTATTAGTATTTAACATTTCGAATTAAACAATAAATTGTAAAGTCCTTATTAACTGGCCGAGACAGAAAAATTCAAACTCCAAATCAAGTTCAGAGTTTTATGATCTTTAGGCCAGAGTAGAAGTTTTCTGTGTATTGTAACGAGTTCTGTAAGTATGATAAATACAAACTAGTATTTGAGATTAATAACGGTGTGACTTATTTACAGCCAAATAAGCACTTGTTTGCCAAGAAAAAAGTAATGGAACTACTGATGTACGGTGATTTGTGCAATAAGGTATTTTTCATCGTATGTAAGGTTGGATAATAAGAAACCGTTGCCGTGATTGAAGCAAGTATCGAATAAATAATAATAGTGATTAATTTCTTAGCAAACACTATAAGACAATCTACTGGGTAATTCGGGTTACTTATGGATTGATTGCTGAGCAAATTAATTATTTAATATGTTATTTAATCCGTTGATTTCTTTAACGGTCAATTGAGTTTTCAAAGCGTTTAAATGGCGTCTCCACACCGTCGATTTGACCAAAATACGTTAGGATCTGGTAGCCTACTCTTGCCAAGTAACCTTTCTCACATAATGTCTGTACGGACCGATACCTCTAGAGCATTTACATCGGACACTTGCTTATTATTACCGTATGTACTCGCGTATAATACGATTCCAACTGCGCCGTCATATCTGGGTCTAGGTAGTTTGTAAGGACTAATCAGTAGAACAAACATCATAGACCCTGATCTGCCGGCGCATTATTGCTACGGCAGATCAGGGTCTATGTTGTTTGCATTTGGATTCGAATTATATGCGAGTATGTACGGTACTTCAACAACATTATTCAGTATATTTGCAGCTCAGAAAATAAACTAAACTTCTGACATAAGCACGCCAGTCAATATAAGTGGGTGAGACGTTATTTTTGTATTGCTGTTTGTTTTTGGCTGTATAACTTACACTCTATATGCAATGTTACTCTTTTTCAGTTATCCTTTTATTTAACCCTTTCTGGTATTGTTATGATAAGAGACAGTAGATGTTAGTGGTTGAGAGGCTTCCTGTCCCTTTTATGGTTACACCAATACAGCGGTACAGTGTCATATACTGATGTTTCTACACATGTTATATCATGATTATTTGAATATTGCCATCCTTTCTTCATGGACTGATGTCCCTTATTCATTTGTATACCATTCGTTTAGACACATTCTAAAATTGCATTTATTAATAATAATAAAAAATCTTTTTAAATACTATCATATGGCTGATATATCAAGAGCGATCAAGAAAAGTACTGTGTGTAGGATCACAAAAACAGGTAAATACTCTATTGGATTGCGCTTTGGAATTTAAACACGTGAATATATGCAGTTACATAATTTAATATGAAAGAAAGGCATGAGGCATACATATTCGCTAATAAAAAGGACTTGCAAGGCAGAACTATTTTCTCATAATATTGTTTTAATACACAATATTTTCTGAAATGGGTGAAAATACGGGGTGCAATTAAGTAAAAAAAAATCATGCAAATAATATGAGTAAAAGCATTTCGCACAGGTGGCGGGATTTTGTTCCAAAATTGAATACTGTATACCAGATTTACAAAAAAACAAACAAAAAACAAAAAAAAAAACCCCAGTAAATATGTTCAAAGAGGACATTCTAAAAATAGAAAATTGCCAATATTTAAAAGACTGTATTGTATTCATCTTTTCTTAACTTAACTGATATATTTAAGCCAATATTTTAAAATGTGGTCCACGTGTAAGAGCTCGTATGCGTGTTCATCAATTATACCAAAAGATGAAAACATTTTAAGTAAAGTATATTAAAATTGACTCATGAAGTTTTTCGTCGTTATTGATGCTATCCTAAAAAAAATAGTAACCTTTCATTTACTTAATGATCCTTGCAAGTTAAAGGCAATCATGAAGTCACATTTATGCATAAGTGTTTCCGAATTCTTAAATATAATAAATAATTCTTTTTCTTATTTAAGTGAAAACTTATTTTGGACATCCGAATTAGCTTATACTACTTATCTGCTTCTTAGCTTAAAACATTAATAATCTTTATCAAAATGTATGCTCCAAACGAAATGTTGAGAGTTTGAAAGACATAAATAATTTCTCAAAATGATTATTAAAGATCATAATTTAAAAAAAAAATGTACTAGTAAATATCACTTTTTTTATTGTTTTCCTTATATATCATAGTTTCATAGTATTAGCGTAGCGTTCTATCACATGACACAGTACCCAAAATATGGGTACATCCATAAAAGCTTATTTTCTCTTTTTCGCTAACACAAAATATCCGCACACGATTATTTCTCATTCTATCCAAGAGAGAGAGAGAGAGAGAGAGATAGATAGATAGATAGATAGAGAGAGAGAGAGAGAGAGAGAGAGAGAGAGAGAGAGAGAGAGAGAGAGAGAGAGAGAGAGAGAGAGAGAGAAATCTACCTTGTTGCTGTTAAAAACTACTTGTGTGGTCAGAACAGCTGTATCGATAACAAAGTTGACAGCTCTGGGAGCGAACACCAGAACAGTTCCTCACTGTTAGTAGCTGAAGCGGCTTTTATTGGCAGCCGGTGTCAAGACTACTACGTCATTCTATCACAGCTTCAGTTGAATATCGAGGATTTGTACGTTAGTTGCTGACGCGAATTTAATTCGTGTTTAGCTAATTTATTTTTAATTCACATATGTAAATGAGATGAATAATTGCATAGATGGCAGAAAGTATGTAAGTAGGTAGGTAGGTAAGTAGATAGATAAGCATTACTCTGTGTATGTATTTAAACATAGAAAGATATATAAAAGTAAAAAGTCTTTCTCCATTCTTGTTGTTCTCAACTTTTAACGTTAGAGGAACCACACAGTCAACTATTGTAATAAATTCTTTTAGTAAACTTTGCTTGAGTCAGAGTTTTAGCCTGCTGCTGCGTAAGTAGATACAGACCATACAATGATCAATTTTCCTATTTTAAAAGTCGGGGATAATTTAAAATCTTCAAATTCTTTGTACCTTTCACCAGATGGGTATGTTAGACCCAAACTGCATAACTGTGTACTTGATAAAAGTTTTGTATTTCCATACAATTAGGAAAACTAGCTATCCTCATGAAAAGAGCTATATCGCCAGGTTTTGTTCTTTACACAGAGATGTCACATGTGCAAGAAAATTGAATATCATGCATATTGTTCCCTAAAGTATTGAAACAAAATTTAACCGGATTCAAATAATGTAACCTGCAATAGCGGACACTTCCATGCAGCTGTTCCTGTCCATGACATAACAGATCCCCGATGAAAATCCGTCTCTCAATGTCTTTTATATAGCGGACATCTGTCTAACTCGGACAGAACAGTGTTTCTTTGGTCAACAAAGTTGCTTATAACGGACATCGTGACCTAACACGAAAGCGGATTTTCCTTTCTTGCATCTCGTCACAGGCGTTATTGAATTTACACATAACTGATACGATCTTGCCTCAGTCAGATCGAAAAGAGTACACTTATGCTGAAGATTACCCTACCGATAAACAAAAATTAAGGCTCTGAATATCTTGTAAATTAAACGGTTCACGAATGGTATGGTGACTAAATCTGGCTCAGATTTAGTATAATGTTAATATTATTCTCAGTTAATATCCTTACATATGAAGGTACGATCTATTCGGTTGATTTTAGCGAAGAAATGTATTTATAGGTCAGTAACGAACGCCATTCGCAACTTCTCAGCCAATCCTAAGGATCCTACCTCGAATGTATACCGATACCTGCCAATTGCTGCCATTCAGACCACCTCCGCTATTTACGAAACAAGGATTGACCGAGAAGTCCCGAATGCATCGAACTATTTTTCCATTCGCAACTTCTCGGTCAATCCTACGGTCAGTCTAATTGTAGAAATAGCCGAGGAGGCCCAATAGATTGCGGTTTCTTTTCTTGAGAAGAAATTTCTGGCGAACAAAATGTATGATTTTTCTACAAAATTACTACGCCAAGATACATCCAAAACATTTTTGTTTCGCAGGAATAGCCGAGGTGGTCTGAATGTAACACACACGAGCTTGTCTAATTCCGGTTCAGGTCGATTAGCAAGGCCCACGTTTTTTTTTTTTTTAGTGAAATGTTTGCTTTCTGAAGGAATATTGTAGGTTACAAATAAGAGCATTTAATATAAATGACGACAATGCTATATATTAATGTTGAGGACAAGGGATTAGAAGACCTAATGCATATTATTGCATTAATATGTTGAATACAGTTCTTGTTTGACTTTTTATGCATTTCATTGCTTACTGTGACTGCTACTGGATTCTTACATTTTATGCGCTAGATTTTCATTCTTATTGATTGTACTACTGCAGTACATTTTTTAAAGAAGGAATCACATAATTCCTAAGAACCTCTTCTTTTTTCGCATTTTATGGAGCACTCAGAGTTATAACTGTACGAGCTGAACAGCACATGTAGAATACTGGCCCTGTGTATAAAGAAAAACAACTGTCTACAAAGGACACTTTTGTCATGTCCCTTTATACACAGGTTTCCCTGTATTTAACATTGATAACATTTGATGACAATATCTATCTTGAAATATTGCAAGCAACGACCTGTTCTAACTCCATTTAACTAAATTTCCCTTGCTCGAGGTAAACAAAAACAAAACAAAATCGAAATACTTGACAAAGCCTAATAATATAAACTTCACCTAACATGAGAAAGTGAAGCTTAATTTGACCTACCGAGGACTAACATGAGACAGTGAAGATTAATTTGACCTATCTAAGACTAACAAGAGACAGTGAAGCTTAATTTGACCAATCTAAGACTAACATGAGACAGTGAAGTTTAATTTGACCTACCTAAGACTAACATGAGACATTGAAGCTTAATTTGACCTATCTAAGACTAACAAGAGACAGTGAAGCTTAATTTGACCAATCTAAGACTAACATGAGACAGTGAAGTTTAATTTGACCTACCTAAGACTAACATTTGACAGTGAAGCTTAATTTGACCTACCTAAAATTAACATGAGACAGTGAAGCTTACTTTGACCTATCTAAGACTAATAGTAGCAACACAATTGTTGAAGTTCAAAACGTTAAAAACAGACGAAACACGTATGAAAGACAAATTACACCAATATGAAACATAAGATGAAACACGTATGAAAGACAAATTACACCTATATGAAATATAAGATGAAACACGTATGAAAGACCAATTACACTAATATGAAATATAAGATGAAATATGTATGAAAGACAAATTACACAAATATGAAATGTACGATGAAACACGTATGAAAGACAAATTACACAATTTGAAATATAAGACGAAACACGTATGAAAGACAAATTACACAAATATGAAATATTAGATGAAATACGTATACAAGACAAATTGCACCAATATGAAATATGAGATAAATAAGTAAGGATCCACAATAATTATTTTCTGTGCCCAACGTTATATAGAAAACTTTTTTTTTTATTTGACAGTGGACAAGGAAATACATCAAGCAATATTTTTACAATACAAAATATATTGTATGTTCCATCATATATTAAAATAGTAATAAAAAGCTGACTTAAGATGTAACTCTTGTAATTCGTGACAGTGTATGTGTGTATGTGTTATGAGTGGTGGGTGATCAAATGACGACAGGATCATGGTCCGATTTGTAAATCGTGACAGTGTATGTGTGTATGTGTTATGAGCGTTGGGTGATCAAATGACGACAGTATCATGGTCCGATTTGTAAATCGTGACAGTGTATGTCTGTATGTGTTATGAGTGGTGGGTGATCAAATGACGACAGGACCATGGTCCGATTTGTAAATCGTGGTAGTGTATGTGTTATGAGCGTTGGGTGATCAAATGACGATAGGATCATTGTCCGATTTGTAAATCTTGACAGTGTATGTCTGTATGTGTTATGAGTGGGAGTGGCGGGTGATCAAATGATGACAGGATCATGGTCCTATTTGTAAATCGTGACAGTATATGTGTGTGTTCTATGAGTGGTGGATGATCAAATGATGACATGATCATGGCCCGGGTTGTAAATCGCGACAGTGTATGTTTGTATGTGTTATGAGCGTTGGGTGATCAAATGACGACAGGATCATGGTCCGATTTGTAAATCGCGGAAGTGTATGTGTGTATGTGTTATGAATAGTTGGTGATCAAATGACGATAGGAGTATGGTTCAAGTTGTAAATCTGGACATTGTATGTGTGTATATCAAATCTATTAAGTATCTAACGCAAGTTAATATAGCTCTTAGCTACTTTAAAATAATATAAAACCGCGGGAAGATTCACCCATCGTGCATATGATAGGAATGTTTGAAATAAAGTAAATTAACTTTCCTTTTAGCGCTCATTGTCCATGTACATGAACACTGTGCCATCGTATGACGTACACTGACGTATATCCGAAGTATGTGCTTAGTATGATAGACATGAACAATTTGTTAATCAAGATCTGTGCCACTGATGTTGCGATCGTTACATCCACAACTGTGGTCGCTGTTCTGCGGGACTTTCCTGCAAGTTGCAGCACAAGTGCTTCAATTGTTGTGGAATGGTGTGGGGTGGAAGGCACTCACTGAACCAGTGCCCCAAGTCAATTGCACAGCCTTTCAAGGTTCTATCACAATACAGCCCCAAACCTCTGAGACCTAACAAACAGCTTTTTCGTTTACAACGATTTGAACAACCCAGACCCAGCCAACAACAAGCCAGCCGGTATATAGGGCTGATCATTTGCCCATCCCATTCAAACTTTACCGTTTGGAATATTTGCTCCACGAATTTGATCCTACGACAACTGAATACGTCCTTCCAGGTTTTCAAAATGGTTTTGATGTTGGGTCTAAAGGGACATTGCAAATGCATGCAATAAAGAATTTAAAATCAGCTCAAGCAAACACTGAAATTACTGCGGAAAAAGACACACACAAGGAATTGGTAGCGGGGTTTAATTTACACATTTCACCATTAGGTTTAGTTGAGAGGAAAAAGATAAACGTAACTCACTAGGTCAACAAATGACTCATCACTTCTCATACCTATCTGGCACTTTGGTTAACGATGGAATTCCAACCCAGCAATCAAAAGTTCATCATAAAGGTATCGATAATGCCATTACATTTATAAAAACAAGCTGGGTAGGGGGTTCTTTAATGGGAAACAGACATATCAGATACATTCCGCATGATCCCAATTTGTCCCTCGCAATACCATCAATTTGGTTTTGTTTGGCGAAACAAGTATTATTTCAATAAAATGCTAACCAGTGGGTTGTAGTTCGAGCTGCCGGATATTTGAGACACTCAGCAATTCTCTTCAATCGATAGCAAACACAAAGTTATCAGTAAGACATATGACTCATATTTTGGACATTTTTTTCATACTAAATGCAACTCGTGCCAAGTGCCCCAAAAAGCTCGATCGATTCCTGACAGTATGTGCCGATATCGGCGTTCGTATGGCAGAGGATAAAACCTTTACTATATCATATCAACACACATTGCTTTCCTCTGATACGAATTGGGATCTATGATAATGGAGGTTCGCCTTCCCACTGACAAACTAAAAAAGAAACGCGTAATGCATTCATACAATCATATTTGGCTAGAAGTAACGTTTTTGGGCTGCCAGAAATATATCAAAGAACAGTTTCCTGTATTTTTCTGTTTATGGCGGTTGCCGCTTCAAAATTTCATTATAATGCTGTATGTTTCATTGTTCAAATATTTTTAGAACGTTTAGTCTGTAAACTTTGTCGAAATAGTTATGTTTTGCTGTACATACATAGTTCATTTTTGGTTCTAAATATTATTCACGTTCAATATAAAGTCACGAAAGTAGACAGCATAAAACACAACTCTGCTCTTCGTTATTTTTATGTAAGCACATAACTTTAACTTTACATTGCTGCAAAGAATGATCTGTTGGGTGAATTATGCCTTTGTTTTATCTCTCTTCCTTCGAAACTATTTATGTCGTAAAGAATATGCTTGTGTGTGTGTGTGTGTGTGTGTGTGTGTGTGTGTGTGTGTGTGTAGACATATCTCTTTTAACCATCTCAATAAATATATTGATACTATAGAACCCATCCCTGATTACTCACATTCCTTCTTTCTGGAGGGGCCCCGGGTGGCCGAGTGGTCTAAGGCGCTCGCCTTTACCGATCACTGCCATTTCACTTCTGTCCGTGTGGGTTCGAGTCTCGGGTTCGGCCAATGTGGTTCTTTGAGAAAGCTTGCCAGTAGCTTCCCGTGCATCGGTGGTTCTTCCCGGGAATTTCCCGGGTTCTTCCTCCACCAGATATACTGGCCGCCATATATAGCCTATCATGTGCTGAAAAATGGCGTTAAACCCATACAAACCAAATAAACCTTCTTTCTGGCCTACCTTGTAATCTCATACCGCATTCGTAAGAACACGTCACATAAATAGTGTTTAAGCATTCCTACGACTCTGTTTTGTTAAGTGTAAATATTAAGTGATACCATTCAAGACAGGAGCATATGCGATAAATCAATACCGTTAAGAGAAAAACAAACTATTATATACCAAAATAAATGTCTCTTTTCTTTCCGGCGTTCTCTTGTTTATGTTTCCATAGACAGCAAGCCCAGCACACAGCAACCATGGCAAAGCAACTATATTTGAGTCCCCACAGAGTGTTTCTGCACATCTTGTTTGTACAAAGGGCAATCAATGCAAATTCACACTGGGATTGTTTTGTGTAGTACATACACCAATAGTGACTGGCCCATGATGCTTATCTATGAAAATCCACACCGGATTTTTTGTTTAAAAACATACATGCACAAGTAGTGGACAGGCCCAAGGCATATGCATGAAAGCCCCCCCCCCCCCCCACACACACACATTTTGTTTTGAAGGAGACAAGCCCTCCGAATGCAAAAAGACAAATGCGTCATAATTTTCTACTGGAGAGAATAAGTCCAGTTGATAAAAAACATGTGGAAGTCACTTATGTAAAAGTCAAAGCAAGAATAGTGAACCGAATACGATGACAATGTATGTTGTATTAATGTTATACGATGACAATGTATGTTGTATTGATGTTATACGATGACAATGTATGTTGTATTAATGTTATACGATGACAACGTATGTTGTATTAATGTTATACGATGACAATGTATGTTGTATTAATGTTATACGATGACGATGTATGTTGTATTAATGTTATAGGAAAACAAAATAACGAATAAGCCACTTGACGCTGTCTACACTCATCAATGTTATATTTCAAATATAATCTTATTTATTTGATAGTAAAAATACCACAGAGAGGATAGCTTGAATATAAATAAACTTTACTCAAGCACACCATGCTAGTTGTAGGAATAACACAAGTGATGATGACGATGACGATGACGATGATGAAAGGTAATACCTCTGTTGTGTTAACATGAAGATACTTGATACATTATACCCAGTATACAATTTAATCATGAATATAATAAAAAATACATCGGACATACAATTTAATCATGAGTATAATAAAAAATACACCGGACATACTATTTAATCATGAGTATAATAAAAAATACACCGGACATACTATTTAATCATGAATATAATAAAAAATACATCGGACATACAATTTAATCATGAGTATAATAAAAAATACATCGGACATACAATTTAAATCATGAGTATAAAAACAAATACACCGGACATACTATTTAATCATGAGTATAATTAAAAATACACCGGACATAATATTTAATCATGAATATAACACAAAATACATCGGACATACAATTTAATCATGAGTATAATAAAAAATACATCGGACATACAATTTAATCATGAGTATAATAAAAAGTACACCGGACATACAATTTAATCATGAGTATAATAAAAAATACACCGGACATACTATTTAATCATGAATATAATAAAAAATACATCGGACATACAATTTAATCATGAGTATAATAAAAATTACACCGGACATACTATTTAATCATGAGTATAATAAAAAGTACACCGGACATACTATTTAATCATGAATATAGTGAAACAATACACCGGACATACTATTTATTCATGAATATAGTGAAACAATACACCGGACATACTATTTATTCATGAATATAGTGAAACAATACACCGGACATACTATTTATCCATGAATAACTTTAGTATGACACACCATTCCATGATGGGCCAGTGTTTCTGGATGAATTGACCTACTTTTGGGTTGTCTGGATAGTAGATCAGGATATATAGTATCCTATCAACCTTTCCCTTTCCCAATATTTTAAGAGGACATTGCCAGTTGTTTGGTTGTTTTGTTCTCGTTTGCTTAGCCCTCTGTGTTGCCTCCGTTATGAGGTATTTGTCGTAGCCTCGGTTCCTCAAATGTTCAGACAACTCGTCAGACCATTTTTTGGAATGCTTTATCTTCGGAGCAAATTCTGAGTATCCCCAGTGCCTGACTATACCGAATGTTCCGAATGGAATGTTTTGGATGACAGCTGGATGGGAGAAGATGTTCGTGTTTGTAAGTTGACTTTGCGTCGATGTCTGTGCGGAGTTTGTTTTCTACAATTTCAGTCGTTGTGTCCAGAAATAATACGTGGTTCTGGATTTGGAGACATCTGTCTGGAATTGTATTGAAGGATGGAAGTTATTTGCTTCTGATATAAAGTTATATATATATATATATATATATATATATATATATATATATATATATATATATATATATATATATATATATATATAGATAGATAGATAGATAGATAGATAGAGAGAGAGAGAGAGAGAGAGAGGCATTAGTAATTTTTCATGACTTGTATGAATTATTGTTGATTCAAACAGCATGAATAGAATCCCTTATTCATATATAAATGGCCAGATGTACATTAAAACCGCATAATCTTCTGTGTATCTAGACGGTGATTGTCATGCTTTTTATTTCTTTATCATGTCTGATAAAACCAGTTATTTATTTTCAAGTAAATGTCAACGGGACTAAATGGGCATATGCAAAGCAAGGTTTTCTGTTCTTTATATCAACTGAGGTAGACAATCTACTAATATATCAACTGAGGTAGACAACCTACTAATATATCAACTGAGGTAGACAACCTACTATATATCAACTGAGATAGACAACCTACTAATATATCAACTGAGGTAGACAACCTACTAATATATCAACTGAGGTAGACAACCTACTATATATCAACTGAGATAGACAACCTACTAATATATCAACTGAGGTAGACAACCTACTAATATATCAACTGAGATAGACAACCTACTAATATATCAACTGAGGTAGACAACCTACTAATATATCAACTGAGATAGACAACCTACCAATACATCAGAAAACAAAGCAACAAATAAAATTAAACTTTCTAAATGTGATATATATGGACCAATACCATGATTTTTGTCGGAGATTTTCTTTTAACTTCAGCAATTCATGACTGTGGCTTCGTCAAATATCAGAAAGGAAAGAATCACAGAAAGGATGTATGAAGTAAATTGTATTAACATTAAAGACCTGCTTTCGTGCTGGTTGTAAAATTGTGTGTGCATGGCACTTAAAATGTGATTGCGAGCGAGTAAGCCCTTTATTTCAATCAAATTGACTTACAAGGTCAAAGACCGACTAGTATTTAACAACAATACATAGGGTAAATTGTTTTTCTTGGTTTCGCAAGTCCGTCCGCCTAACATTTGAACAAGAGAATAGAAAATGGAAAATAAAGTAATGGTAAATAAATAAATCAGATATGTGGCGGAATCAATATTTCCAGTTTTCCTGCACAAGGTTCAAATAGATGACTAATGAAAAAAATCAGTAGTCAAAATTAAGCATGACACCAACACATTACTTTCGAATCATAAAAGAAAGGATTCTCACCCCAATTCCGGTGTATTATAAAGGTTACCGCTGTTTTTACAAATGCTCACTTCGAGGCAGTATATAGAACGTTATATTTCGGCTAATTTGGTATTTTTTTTTACATGTATTCATTTACATGAAGGTCAAGCGTATCAAACCCCTGGACTGTTGTAATTTACCAGAATCTTTCCATGGATACCATAACCGTCAGTCACTAGTACATATTCCACGAAGTGAAATATACCTTTTGACTGTGATTGATAAAATTCGGGAGTAGTAAGATAATAGATGGTTAACAGCGACTTTCTTCGACTAATGGGTCTACTTTATAATGAGGTCCAGACCCTCGAAAATACATCCTGATGCCAGTTGAAAATAACTGACATTCAGCAACCATCTTACTGCTTCTTCAACTATTATCTACTTATGCTACTTCGGTTAATGCAAATTTAGTCTGACAAATATATGGAAACTGTAAAATGTGACAGTTGCAAAAGAGAGAGGCAAATAGCAGAGATGAAAAACGTGGAAAAAGTTTAAATGAGGCATAAAAGTGTTTGCAGATATTCAATGGCTCATTACTATGCATATGGGAATCATTAGTGATGAAATGTTTAAATGTAAGTGTGGTAGGGTGATAAAATATGTATTATTTAATAAACATTGCAAAAACAAAAATAAATCAAAGGTAAGTGGACAAAACTCTGAAGATATATAATAAAGAAACTAATAATGGCAAGAATAAATATATGAAACAGAGATACAGGAGCTGAAGAGGAATTATGGAAATGAGTGCAAGAGGAAAAACAAAAGAAGCAAACGAAGCAAACGAGTAAGTGTGCTATGGTTTATGATTAGGTTAATGTATGAAAATGTTTGACAATTAAATAATGTACTTCAAATTTTAAAATTTTAAAACATAACAAGCAGTGCACATTATCGTCATGCAACTCAATTTAACGCTTGAGTTGACCGAGACACTCCACAATTATTAATAAGAGATAAACAAATCTACAACACCAAAAACAACTATATCGCATTTTCAAGCGTTAAACATTTTTAATAACTACACTTTTAAGATTGATTTTACAGTGGTGACTCTGTAACATATACAGAGAACAGTGGGATACGACATACTGGCAGAATCAGTTAAAATGGTTAATATAGATAACCACGGCCGGATGAGGAATATCTTATTGGCATTTCACAGATCGAAGTATATTAGAGTCATTAAAATTGTCATACAGATTTTATGTGTACTTTCAGGTACGAAAACCGTTGTTTGAATGCTTACCTGATGAACAAGCTTTTAATGCAGCTTAAGATGGCATCAACATGAAAGAATTAAACATGATATATACTAACATTAACAAGTAACATTAACATTCTACCAAATCGTGACTGAATATATAATAATGAAAACAAAAAGATTGATAATAGACCAGAAAACCAAAAAGCGGTAGATAAAGGTTTTGCAGAGTCTACACTATTTATCTGTTAAAGACCTTAAAACGTCATTGCAACCATCGATCATTACTGTTGAATATTGGAGAAAATTGTAGGCTGATGAAATTAACTTAATGCTAACAAATGAAGAAAAGACAGGATGTGTATACTTTTTTATCCGATAAAGGACTCACAGAGGAGGAATAATAATATCATATCAAAGTATTAGGACGGATGTAATATCAATTTAAGGTGCACATGCTCAAAGAGAGCATCTACCACACAGTCTGTTACCATGGTTCAAGACACTGTTTAAACATTATTTGAAAAACTAATTGTGGGCGACAAGGCTATGTCCCAGACGAACACATCACGATGCTATTTCAGCAATATATTTCAGATTCAAACGTTATACTAGAAGATGCTATTGGTTGTTATGATATAGTTGAGTTAACAAGTGATATGGTGATATAGACAACGGAATGAAAAAAAGGAAAATGTGAGTAAGAATTATGTAGACAAGAGTAACAAAATGGTGACAGTCTTTTAATTGCAACTGCATATGCTTTAAAAGACAAAGGTTACAAAACAAACAAAAGATCAATTATAATCAGGACGATGTTTGCAGGAGTTGGCCTAATTTACTTTTTGAAATAGGCTAATAATTTTGATTATTTTAGTTGCAGTGTCTACACCTCTAACAACCAGCAAACTAATGCTAGAATAAACAAAATGACATGATCAATCAAGAAAGAAACAACAGCTGTTTTCAAAAGTCAGCTTAGTACACTGCCAATGATAATGGTCATAACTGCTTCTGCTCGTTTGGATGGCTCGAACAAATAGTTTGCAATAGTTTTCATGCTTTGTTCAACTTTTTCCACGAATGACTCTGTGCCATCTTTACCACTACCACTTCCGTCAGCACTTGTTCCTCCTCCATTTGCTATGGACAGAGCACGAGTTGCTGTAGTAGTACCGTTAGCTGTAAAAATCGTAGCAATTTTCATACCTTTCTCTTTAAATATTTGCTGTGGCCTTTCACCTAATCGTAACTTTCCTTTAACTTTTGAATTTATGTTTGTTGTATTATCTTTATAGTTAATCTAAGGATTTGTTAAATGCCCTGCTATCTTCGCTCTTTTACTTTCTACACTTTTCAACAGTTCTTTCAATTTAAATTTCTTTGGTTGCATCTGTTTCTATGCTGATATCTTTCTTAATATCTTTTATCTGTTTGTCACACGTTTCAACGTCTGATTTATACCTTCAGCAGCATTTACACACCCTTCTAATTAAATTTCTCTTTGGGGACCTAATAATCTTTGCTCTGCTGGTGGAATTGCTCCACTTTGAAATCTTTTGTGGTAGGCATCTATTATATTGTCTTCTTCTTCAACTTGCTCCCCAAATGGTTAATTTATATTGAGTTTATGCATTTCAAGTTCACAGGAACTATTATTTTGCTGTCTTTGGTTAACAGTAGGTTATAACGACTGTTGTAAGAAATCTGCTTAAAGGCATTTGGTGGTTTCTAATTATTTCCTTTTTTTTTTTGTCCAACATAAAGACTTAGGGAAATTACTTCTACGATTGCTTGAAGCTATAGAGTTAGGTGCTAACGTTATCTTTAGTTTATCCTTTCAACACATTCCTAAATTTGTTTTTATAAATTTATGTTGGGTTTCCGCTAAGTTCGTGGTAATACAATGTTTTCTCCTCAGTGTTCACATGAAGTTTAATTAACTGATATGGTGTATTGTCTACGTTAAAATATTGTTCAACAACCTCTTCGTATTTATCCAAATAAAGCTGCATATACACAAGTTTGCAGAGAAATTTCAAATAACTCATTTGTTAGATTATTAACAAATAATAATTATCTTCAATTAGTTTGTTCTTAGCAATCAACATCTCCATCTTGAACAGGATTTTCAAATATGTAGTCAAAATCTTATCCTCCACCTTTTGCTATTTTAGCACTATATGGATCAAAAACACCTTAAATAATTGGGTTTCACAGATGATACGAAATGTCAGTAGCTTTATTTTCCCTGCAATTGAAGAATATACACAAGCGTTCAACATGAGAATGGCCAACGGAACCCACTGCTAAAACTTTAACTGGCAGGGAGTTGGAACAAAACATGGACGACAAACAAATCAAGAAAGACCATGAGATCTTTTCCAATCCGAGATCGGCTAAAATATCAAAGTTATTTTCAGATGTTGACATGCTAGCAGTAACACATCTCAAGAGTACATTTCTACCAATCGATGAATTGAATCAATTGAGTTAAAAGTAGATTGCATTACATAAATGGTATAAAATACTCTACTGGGATTTACCATTCAAGTTGAACTTACCTCTATTTCATCGAGTGCTAGCTTGATAGGATTTAAACATAGCAATTACCCCCCTCTCCCCACCCCCACCCCAAAAAAAGTAAACAAGACACGAAAAATAATGCTAAATAAATGTGTGAAGGCTGCTTTTTCTGTTTAACCACATTGAAACAAATGTTGTTATTACTGGATTGTATGTAACAACTGTTGTTATTACCGGATTGTCGATATATTACATAGCTAAGCCTTTAAGGAAAACAAAGAAGAGACAAACAGACTAAAATATTGATCCAAATTCTCACCAATTACAAAGTTGGCAGTTTTGAAAGCTTCAACGTTTTATTGTTCCCTTGTATCTCTTCTGCAGTTGGCATTTTGCTGCTTCATTTTCAAACAATTTTCAACAACTCAAATTTGTTACTTTTACTTAAATATAACAGTGAGACGAAATTATGTTGACGTAAAGATTACTTGAAAGATATTGCAGATTAATTTGTTCATAACCTAACAATCACACTGGCTTTCACCTCATAGGTTTGTTGCACAAATATGGAAAATAGTAATGACAAATATATACATATAAGATTAATAAATCACCAGAGACGGTATTGAGAAACAAACGTTTCCCGGTATAGTTTTACATAGTAGGCAACTTGGAAAAGTTCACAGAAAAAAAGGGCCAACGTTGAGAGGTTAAGACATTAGTTAAAGAAGAAACGTTGTCGGAAAGTTGTCTCAAAGTAAAACTAAAGCTAGTTTAAACAAAATGTATAAGTGATTTGATGGTGGAATAAGTAAATGACGTTTTGTGTTAATGTACAACAAAAGTTGACTCTGTTAAAAAACGTGTCAATAAAAAAGCAGTTAAATTAGTTACTGTACCAAAAAAAAAAAAAAAAGAAAAATCCAATTCCAGAAATGTTATTAATTTTATAGTAACAAATTACAAATGAGACAAGCAACATAAATAACGCCATCTACCATGCAGCTATTAACTCAGCTCTTAGAGTCAGTTACATCATGCATTTGAAGAAGATATTTCAGATGTCGATAGAACCACCAATACACATGGAATGTGATGACGCCATAAAGTTGATTCTTCCAATTCCATTAGTCCATTTTGCAAGTGACTACTTCATACCACCCTGTATCCTACCAGACAAAATAATTAAGTACTTAAATAGTGTAGACCACAAACATTAATATTAGTGGATCTAAGTAGAATTGCATTTTACTTATGAAAAGAAACCCCCCAAAAAACTGTTTAATTTAAACAAACAACAGAACCACTAAAAGCCTGATAGATCTATTGCAAATCCTAGATTTACAAACCTTAATGCTGAAGCTATGATGTCTGTTTAATACATATAATTGGGACAGAATTTACCAACTGCACCACCTTTTTTAACCAACACTGCCAATAGACAATGTTATGAATTTCAGGTTGCAAAAGATCAACGAAATTAAGAGTGATTTGGTAAAGGGATCTAACAGTACAGATGTGTCAGAAAGATTCATAAAGGAGGATACCAGTTTTAAACTTGGTAGAGGTATAGCATGGCAACTGTTTCAGGTAGCAAGGGAATAAGTTTAGCAGTCGCTGGTTTTGGAGTCACATAAACATCAACATGATTGATCATCCACTGTCATTTAGCGGGTTTGGAGTAACTTTATTGGGTTTTGTTGCAAAACCATTCAAAGAAAAGCTGATACGTAGAGAAAGGTTTTAAAGCGCTATATCAATCAATAAACAATGACTTAAACTTAAATAAGAAAACGGTATACAAATTTAGATGATCCCCTTAAATCAACTGATGCAATTATTAGACAGTTCGCACAAAGACGTGTTGATATGCTTAAATGGATAAGACTTTCAAGGGGAATAAATTGAAAGATGTGAAAACATGGAATGAACAAGTAGACAACAAATCAACAGCTTTTGAACAGAATAGTAGTGAAACAGCTAACACAATTCTAGAGTTGCATTAACAGATTCACGACAACGGGAAAAAGATTTTAGATGAGCAGGACTTGTTGAAAAAGAAATTTAATACACTTTCTAATGTTTCACAAACACAGCAAGCGGTATGACACAGAGCAGGAGGAATAGTCAATATATAGCAATACTAGTAGCTTATTGAGCACAAGATAAAGTCAGAGATAAGTCCATTAGAGAGTGACATGGTAAACATAAAAATAAAAAATAAAAATCTTTGGAAGACTATCGCTTTACTATAAAAAACTGAACACTTATAGAAAGACTTTAAAAATGAAATCAAACGAAACGATTAAGAGACTAAAATGTCAATGAGTGATTTCAGTGCCAGTCTTACTAACTTAAATGAGAAAATAATTGCTAGCAACAATAATTTCTTAGAGTTACCCCGCCCCCAATGGTTTAGCTAAGATATCGTAAAAGATAGAGGACAAGAAAGACAAACGAAATGTGAGGGCAGCATGAATAGCTATTAGAAAGACTTATGAATTATCTATTACGGATCTGAATGATAAATTCAAAATTATAAAAGATGGTTTCTTTTTGTTTCAATTTGTTTTAGAAAAACAAGTTGCATGCTGAGATATAACAATAAAATAAGAAATACAACAGAATGTCACACAACATTAAAGTATCTTTCGTGATGAATTAGTAAAAAAATGTCACAACATTGAAGTATCTTTCTTGACATAGTAGTAAAATAAAATGTCACACAACATTAAAGTATCTTTCTTGATGGAGTAGAAAAAACAAATTTCACACAACATTAAAGTATCTTTCCTGACGGAATAGTATAAAAGAATGTCACACAACATTAAAGTATCTTTCTTGATAGAGTAATACGCCTTTTAAAATCAGTAATGTTCTCATAAGAGTTAATGTCTTTTCTCAAATATGTGGATTCCATATTTTTAAAATGTTTCATGGTGTTAGTAAATTCGTTATCACAGAGATTCTTTACAAGTTGTTCGAATGATTATCCCATGAACCGGAAATTATATAAGAATATTACTGTTCTCTTTATTACAACTTCATTAAATAGAATCTAAATAAAACATATTTTTCATCATGATTCGGTATTATTGTCACTTCTTAATCGGGGTCTTTTTTCAGCAATGTCTTGATAGGCATACTACATTATGGATAAAGGGTTATATTTGTTTTTGATGTCTGTAATTCAAACTAAACTCGTTTTGTGACAGAACATCTGTATCGACCTGATTAATGAACATTATCTCTTACTTGTCCTAATTACAAATATTACATGTTGCAGGAATTAAAATCTTTTTTTTATATCTTTCGTAAATATCATTGAAGTAGCGTTTTTATATCTCAATTCTTCGTAAACTAGCTCTGATAATTTTCTTGTGGTATAACTTTTTATCGCAATCTATACCTCTGTATACAATAGTCTCATAGTCTTTGTTTAGACAAAATCCTGATGGCAATATGTTTGACTCTTCGTGTTGTTCATGATTTATGAAAGTCTTATTTAAAACTGTTTCTTGGTTTCATGATGCTCTAGAAATGACAATATAGAACATGCAGAACTTTCAGTTGATAATGGAAGTTTCTGAATTTCACAATATAGCCGGGCAATATCTCTCTCTCCCCATATATATATATATATATATATATATATATATATATATATATATATATATATATATATATATATAATATAATACTATATAATATAATATAATATAATATAATATAATATAATATAATATAATATAATATAATCTTTGATGTTCATACAATATATGCTTGCGATATACATTTTATAGCGTGAATGTTTTTGGGAAATTACATCCATCTTGATAAATCCTTTATTCCATGATAGTGATATTTGTCTCCGTCGAATACAGTTTACATGCCAACTTGATTGCCGCTTACTGTTTCTGTCGCTCTTGCTGGTTTTATTGTCTGTCTAAAATGTCATATACATTTACCGATGTCTTGAATCCATTTGCAAATTCATCAATGTCGTCTGCTTAATTCGAGTATATATGACACCAGTGTTTGTAACTGTCAGTATTATATTTTATGGTCTGCTCGAATGATCTCTGGGTAGGATTAGCATAGATTCTGTGGCATAGAATAAACACCTTTTATTTTTATTTTTAAAATTAAGACACGCATTTTTATCTTTCACCCATTTTTATAATTCTGTGTATGATATTTATTGGTGGTAAATACCAAACGACTAGTTTGTATCTTGGCCAAATGGTTTTACACGATGTACATTGTGGCAACTTTAAGGAAACAACAAGAAAACCATTTTAATGTCACCACGTGAGATGGGCAAAAAGAGTCAACTAAAATCAAGATAATTAAAATATCAGAAGCAGTGTAGATATTGAAACAACCAAAATAAAACCATGGAATGTTTAGAAATTTAGCCGATTATGAAACAACCAAAATCAAATCATGGAATGTTTAGAAATTTAGCCGATTATGAAACAACAAAAATCAAACCTTGGAATGTTTAGAAATTTAGGCGATTATGAAACAGTTGCGTAACCTTTAGTAAGAGAAGAAATGACATTTTATTACCATAGTCCTCGCTTGCCTCTCATACAATAACAATAAACCTGTAAAATATAAGGAAATGTTACAAAACAGTATTTAATACCTACATGATCTTTGTTATTCAACTAAAACATACTAAATGACTATCAATAATTCTAGTGACCGCTTCCGTTGACTTTATTGACTCTGATATAATCCTAATGTCAGAAATAGCTAATGAAAAATATACTTTTATTTACAACGAATTCAGGTATATAAATAGATAAATCGATAAATCGATTGACTTTTAAGGTAGATCAAACAGATATATAACTCGGTCGTTAAATATATAAAGTGATATATAGATCAGTAAGTACATACATTTAAAATATATGAGACTGATGTTAGCAATGAAATGTTTATGAAAATAAAAGTAATATAACATTTATGACGAGTTTTTTTTTCTGTGACTAAAAGTGACAAATAGTTCGAATGTTTTAGATATTCTGTGAAAAGGACCTACTGAACAGCTCAGAAATAAACAAAGTTTGCCACTTGGATTTCGACTGCGCTCAGCAAAATTATAGGTGCTCTTACTCACTGAACTAATGACCAAGAGATTCTTGACAATAGCTTGGCATTTATTTTCCCTATCCCAGCTTCCAATTGGGTGAGCAGCAGCACTACATAAACCATTATTCAAGTGTCTAAAAATAGTTTTTGAAAAACAAGAACTCTCAAGGATGAAGATCAATTTGAGATAGCAGCTTCAAGCAGGATAAATCTGAACAATATCATAATTACGGGTGCACGAATGCATGTGCACACAGAGTGATCAGAAAAGATGTTGTATTTGTCACGTATTGAAAGATTGAATATTCTAAATGTCACAAATGGTTTGCCATGTGAACATGTTATTTTGAATATTGGGAAAGTGTTTTAACCCATGGGGGAAATGTTGTTGCAACTGCATCTTGCGTGTTCCGATGAAGGTAGTTAAAAAGGAAAACTAACATGATCGTTATCTTTGCATAGTCAATTACCAAATCTTTACCTTTTTTTTACTCGTTAGGAAAGTTTTTTTTTCCAATTGTCCAATCAGAATAGAAATCGGCCGTTTAGCCAAGGATCGTTAGTGCAGACTCTTGAGAGACTTTGTAACCAACAAGTATGCTATAGCCTTGATTTGACATGAACATCATCACAGTCTTATTGAAATGCTAAGTAGGCATTTGATTTGACACGGATATCATCACAGTCTTATTGAAATGATAAGTATGCACTTGATTTAACATGGACATCAGCAGGCTTATTGAAATGATAAGTAGGCACTCAGTCATTTCTCTTTGTCACTGAGATTCAAAGTAAGTGAAAATTACAGGGTAAACTTCTAGACCCTTCCGCCTTTAAAAATGAAAGTTATTTCACGTCAAGTGATTTTTATATTGCGATTTTGTCCCGCAGTACTCTAGTCGAGGCGAAAATGTGTGTACCGTTAATTGCTAGTGAATATTAATATACTAACTTTTTTGAACCCTAGTGATTGTATATATATATATATATATATATATATATATATATATATATATATATATATATATATATAAAATCTGCACTACAGGGCAACTAACACAACGAGTCAACTTGAAGAAACCATCTTCAGTTCCGTTCAGATGCTAACATTTTGTAATACATGTTTCAGATTGCAAATTTAACGGACCCTTTGCACGTATTACTTTGTATTTTATGAATTTTATCCATATAATTTCATTAAACGTGGAGATAATAGAGTTTATATCTTACAGCATGATTGACAGAGTTTGCATTCTAGGTTCAGAATGTTGTTTTTTCTTCGGAAATTCGAAATGGGGGGGGGGGACGAAATGTGATCTAAAAGTTGTATGAGATGTTTGAGACGTTCCTACTGTGATATCTCTAGAAGATGGATGTTTGGTACATATCATATGTATTCTTGCACAGAGAATCACTCGTTTATGTATGAAGTGTGAAAATATCCGTACTGTCTGAATGAAATATAACAGTGTACCGAAAGGAACATCAAAAGAAGTTTTGTCAAATACATTCACATCATATTTGCATCTCCATAGAAATTTGTTCAAATGTCACTTCCGCCTTAAACCCACCCAAAGAACAAGAAATTAGAATCTTGTTGAAATTCCGGCAGTGTAGCCAGTTAAGGTTGATCGCTGGTACCAGCGAACTTGGGTATCCGATAGCTAGGAAGGGTCATCAACTAAAGGAAAGAAGAAACAAAGGAAGAAAAAAAGTAAAGGACAAGACGTAGAAAGTGGAAGATTTTGAATTTAATCTTACGGGCGATTTTAGGCCACTCTTCATTCGATAATGGCATAACTTAGGAATTTATCTATTTATTCGGTAACTAATTGATTAAGTACTTAAATGTTTTTTCTTACTTAGAAACAATCATTCAGCGTAGTATCCCAATATCATTTTAATTTATCGTTTGAAAATGACTGTTGTCTAGACGTTCAAGTTGCGGCTGGGATTTCAAAAAGGAACTGATACGGACAACAAACAATTGATCACCCTAGCCATTGGCTGGTTAAAATGAAATGTAACGTGGGCCAAGGTTAATAATTATAAATGTTCCCATGTCCCCTTTAACATCAAGAGTTTTGCAGGGCATAAGATGCATTAGCTAGACTAAAAGCAAACTCTTTCATGGCTTCAATCAAGTAGGAATTAAACAGATATTTAAAAAAGATTAATTGAATAGTTGACGCTTGTTTGAATACAGGAGAATGACTGTGTTAATGTGCTGAGTTGTACAAACTCGTAACATACTATCACGCGTGGTATTGATGTGCAAATTTTAGAATAAATATGTATATGGTTGGATTCGGTATAGTCTCAGCTGCCAGGCAAAGAAATGTATATATAATATGGCCAAAACCTGCAAACATTCAGCTTGATTAATAGATATTGGAGTCCACTGTTCAAGCTCATTTCCGCTAAGAACAGAATTTTAAAGTCAAAACTATTTTATCGTGAATAATTTTGCCTATTATCAAGCACTTTTAATTACTATAATATTTAACTGGAACACTCAGTTTCATCTGAAATTGTTGTATTTTGAAGACATAACAGACAGTCATGTTGACGTATTATTTGTTACCTTTATGCTGTAATTTTTGTTTCTTACATTGTTTTCAATCGCAGTGACCTAAATTATAAGTCCGTTTTGACTATATATCATGCATCTGAGACAGGGGTTAATATACTTTCTTACATTTCTTCAGTTGTATCAGGTAACGTCAGCCATATTCATAATTTTCTTTCAGGTGTTCGAGATTAATTTGTAACATATTCGAAATTAATTACAGGTTAAACGCTACAGAAAAATGTTTCATGAAATTAGTCTATTTGTATCCACATTTAACATATTTTATCTGCAATTTGTTAGGACTATTTTTACTTTCGATTCCCTACTCTTGCATCCAGGCAGGTACTTGCGCCATTGTTTATTTTTTAAAACATTTGTATCGTATACTGTTCCATTTTATCAAATGGATGAAACATGCATGCATTCTCTTTATCTCTCTATTTGTTTCTTCCACACGAAAAACATTCACAAAATCATTTGAAGGAACGCCCTTGTAGATCAACTTGTAGTTAATGTATATTAAAATAAGATAAGTGGATAAAAATTTAACTTGATCGTTGATACTCCTATGAGAAGACTCAGTTTGCATTGTAACAGCAAGGATGGAAGCCATATCATTTCGGTAGACCACTTTTTGTCCAGTATTGTCTTAGTATGATTTCTGATATAAAGTCAAGAACAGGATACAATAACAAAAGACCTGACCAGACTTGCAGCATCTAGCTGTTATTTTCAGTGCATTGCCCGAACAGATCACAATTTTCGGCTATCGACAAATAGAGAGCAAGTGTGGTTGATCTGTATTGCTGCCAAAGGTGATGTCCAGGTTGACATATATACTTACAGAAGAATACTACATAAAATCCAGCTTGCACTGGAATGTTTTGTTCGAATCCTCTGAACTTTGCGATCACTTTGAAATAATCGCATAGACGTAAACTGTTCGACGCCATAATGACTGAATGCGCACACCGCCTTTAATGTACTAAAATAGTTGCTTGTGTGAGCTTCAAGTCTAAAATATACACCATACAGTTTGGTTTTGTGTTTTAGATTTTGATATATGTAATCGTAACACTTGCATAGCATTTGAGTGTTGAATATATGACTTTCAGAATGACCAAAGGCACGATCAGTTGAAATCAATACCTGGGTCTTCATATTGCATACTTTGCTAATATATACTTCTGGTGTTAACACTTTTATGTTTTACATTATGTAAGATATCAATAATTCATATGGAATTATACATTATTTATCTTATTTTCAAGGCTTTCATTAATTATTGATAATTTCAAGGTGCGTTTGCTGTTTCCATCCTATTCAATTGCTAGGCTAGACTGTAACAAAATCTTGCTTGTTATTGCTTGGCTTAAATTTAGTAAAATCTTCCTTGTTGATGTGAGACTCGGCTCTAG
Organism: Margaritifera margaritifera; assembly: GCA_029931535.1. Taxonomy (NCBI): domain Eukaryota; kingdom Metazoa; phylum Mollusca; class Bivalvia; order Unionida; family Margaritiferidae; genus Margaritifera; species Margaritifera margaritifera. Next base: position 1,362,555 of record JAQPZY010001625.1, on the reverse strand, counting down.
TAAAATCTTGCTTGTTATTATTCTGATTAATCTTAATTTTTGGGAGCAAGATGGGAGGAGTAAAACACATTGGACACCGTCAGCTATGGCAGCTAGAATCAGTAAGACAGTACTTGCTTGGACCTTTTAGTTCAACGCTACATGTCAACGACTAACTCCATTTTCATTGTAAAAAGAAAATATATAAGTCGAGCCTACAAATTCAATATACAATGTGCTAGAAATTAGTTTGTGTAATATATTTGTATTCCAAAGACTTAGTAAATGTTTATTTTGATACATTAAAATGGTAAAGATACATCTGAGATTGTTAAGGAATACTTCATTACTTTTTTGCGGGTAAAACAAAGGGACGAGGGAACTAAATGAGGGCTTTTTAATGCTGCAGCATGTTTGAATTGGTATATTTTTGAAATAATAATAATACTAAACCAAAAGAATATTTATATCTCAATTAATTTCTTAAGATCGCAAGTTGAAATAATGGAGTTTGCATCTTAAAATAAGATTGACCCCTATTACTGTCAAATGCCAAAAGATAGTGCAAATACACATTTTACATAAACATCAAGTAGAACTGATGGTTGAGGAATATGGGTTGAGCACCACAGAGAGGTGCAGTATTTATTTATATATCCCTCTGTCATGATAAATTTCAGTGTGGCATAATATACTTCATTAGTTAGAACAACAAGTTTAAAACCGTAATTTAATGAAATCATTTTACATCGCCAAACAGGCAGCATTTTGAGTTTAATATAATTTTCCATTGCCAAACAAACAGCATTCTGAGTTTAAATATCATTGCATAAACTATTTTTATTTTGTCACAACAAGGGTTGCATATTTAGTTCGACTTTGTCTAGGGGATATAAAAAGAGTTCTATGGATATAGAGCCTCTAGAGACAAAACAAAAGCACTTCACAGAAGAGTTGTGCATAGATCATTACTTACATGTACTATTTTGGCCGTGTAATGATAATATCGTTGTGAATTGCTGCCAATAAAATATTTTACTACTTTCCTATTGATGAATGGTGTCCTTTAGTTTAATGAAGGGAAAGATTCCGTTGTGAACATTTCACAGCTATTGCTCCGCCACACATATTCAGTTGAAAATGTCTCACTTTACTTGATTGAAAGCAGAAATCATCTCATTCACAGTTTCGCAAATGCGTAATTAAATGGGATATATTGGTCTGCGGGAGAAGTTTGAAAGAGGTAAGTGAAACCAGAATTACGTGATGAGCAATAGAAAACTAAAGCATTAAAACAAAGAAAACATTGTTTAAAGCCTTAGAGATTAGATTTAGCAAGCATGTAAAGGAGACCATTCCATTTACAGAGAAAAAGAGCCATTTGCATGGCGTCAAAGTTTCTAAATGCGGTTTTCATGAGCACCTGCATAAATTTGCATCCGTTACAGTTTTCCTTTTTAGGTTTTGTTTTACAGTAAGAATACGTTATGTCAACGCGCGCGCGGTGTGTGTGCACGTGTGTGTGTGTGAGTGTGTGTGAGAGAGAGATGACAGTTTAAGAGAAAAAAAAGGAAATTCAGAAGAGAATACGGAATTCCTTGTTTCGATTCATTTACCGCAAAAATCAATGTACGAGACAAATGTTGACAAAGGCAAGACCTAAATGAGCAATCCACATTTGAGTCATACTGACGCTTATTTGCAACCAAACAAGATTTACCAAAGGAAAGGTAGGTACTTTGAATTATATACACTTTTATTCGGTAACGTGGAGATTTTGTCACAATCTGCTGAAGCAATGTTCTCGTGAGGTCATGCACGGTTACAGCGGCAGGCAGTTGCCTACCATTTTTTAAAATAATGGTATATTCTTAAAGCGTTTCATCTTACGATCTAGTGTTGTACCTTTTGTTTTTTTTTTATCTCTCTATCATGCTCTGTTTCTTAATAATAAGATAAAGCACCGTTAAGTGAATTAAACATATTCTATGGATGTTTCATACTGTTTTAAATTGCTGACAAATGACAATGTTTAAGACATCTTTACTATTATTCTGAAAGTACAGTTGCTTACACAAATAAAATAAAAAATAAAAAAAGTGTACACATGAAAAAATGAAAAGGCAATCCCAATGTAAGCAATGTCCTAGCCTGATAATAAATGACATCTTAGAAGAAATGAAAAGAGATAATATTAAAAGATATGAAGTGGATTCCAACTGCGTCTCAAGAAAGCTGAAAAACAAATACAAAAATAATGACTTCGAACTGGTCTACAATATTTGGAATATTCATTAATGAAGATACACATATCTTGATGCAATCGTGAAGACATTTAAATCTTCAAATTTCATTCTAAGAAGGTATAGTGGCAATTCACACAAATACCCAAACAAGTGTGCATTTTTCCTGGACACGATTTTTGCCGTGAAAATTTTTAACTCAGAAATAAAATTTAATCTCCAGAAATACCACAATATTGACGAAAATGAGTTCACATGGGATGATATTGGACACAATCGGATGAAGTGAAAACAAGTACAGTACACCATTCTGTGTATGTATGTATGTATGTATGTATGTATGTATGTATGTATGTATGTATGTATGTATGTATGTATGTATGTATATATATATATATATATATATATATATATATATATATATATATATATATATATATATATATATACACACACACACATATCTGAATATTCAGTTTTCAGAGAAATTTCATTTGTAGTAATTTAAATTAAACTTCTGAAATAAATGGTACAGTCATATTCAGAGGAAACGATGTTGTTCCTTATGAAATAAAAAACAGGAGTTGTAAAATGTTACAAATGCAACATAAGAAAATGATAGAGGAATTGGAAAAAATACACAGTACAAGAGATGGAATGAGTGTGTAAAAGAAACGAGATTAATCTGGTATTACAAAAAAGAAAATGAACAGAAAAATCAAGAGAGAAATATATATGTCTCTGCAAAAACCGTAAATAACGGCTCAGTGTATTTGCACAAGAAAAGTCACTTAATATGCAACATATAAGCAAACCTTTTGCTTCCACACTACTTTTTTCGTAAAACTCTATCGTAGATAAATGAATTCCACATTGAAAAATGAACAAGTACATCACGTTACCATTGTCCTGCTTATCAGTTTAATGCAATAGACTGGTTACCTCACCTTGACCAAGTTAGCAGCTGAGTTACGTGCACCTTCAGTGCTAACATATCAAAATAATGTAACGAGATACTAACTGACTATACTTAAAATAAATTTTTCTCATACATATTTTATAAACAATATATACACTACTTATACACTATAAAGTTTGACAATTACGACTCTATGAACAGATACAGATCACAGTATGATATGAAAGTTTGGCAGAATCAACTAAACTGGGCAGAGTGGATGACCACATCTGGTTATGAAACTTACTACTGGCATTTAATAGAAACAATCATAATTAATCAAATCAGCAGTCAAATTGTATACTTTTTCAAGACCGCTGTCTGAATTTAAAATACCCTTACCTAATGACGATGCATTCAAATAAAATAACATTAATATAATTCCACCACATGACTGTAAATTCATCAAGAGAAAATAATACATACTTGATAGAGTATAGGCCAGAAGAAAATAAAACCGTACACCAAGGTTTTGCTTAGCATACATCTGTTGTTGTTTTTGCTGCTTACCAAATTAGATATAACTATGGATACTAGAGAGCATAATCAGCTAATATAATGAATTACATGGTTAACAAAGACGAACTAATAGATTGGACATACTTCTTTCTTCACGATAGTAACGGTCTGACAGGTGAAAGTAATTCAAGGTTAAACCAAAGCATGATATCATATGCAATCTGCATCTTAGGTGCACATAAACAAAACACACCATCTATGATACAGACCAATTCGACAGTATTAGACACTGTTAAAACGCTAACTGTGCTATTAATATTAGGACGACAAGGTTACTATAAAGATAAAAATATGGTAAAATTCCAACACCACATAACACACTCAAAATTTAAATTGGACTATGTTGTTGGTGGTATCTTTTGTTATCGAGTGACACAGTAATAAAAAAATAGATAGTATCGTCGGATGCAACAATAATTTGCAGAAATCGAGTGACTCGTTTAAATTTGGGTTTAACCCTACCATTCATACTGAGATAGTAAAGAGATGCATTCTAAAAGCTGAAAAAGTTGCAGAGAACAAGAAAGATGACAAAGTGAGTAAAAGTCATGTACAGAAGAAGGTATATGATGTCGAAGATGTTCCTACTTGCAGGACGGTGGTGCCTGTGCATTGCACATCTGCTAATGCGTTCTGATACTCTGATGTTGAAAGGACACATGGCAATTTAGAAACAATATCGACCATGAAAATAACAAACAATCATTTATTTTGATTCTAATGGTTTTCGGGAGCGCAATGGTTTACCTTTTGAAATAAGTGACGTTGTTTTGAAGAAAGACGTGATGAACCTCTCACTTTTCTAGATGCTTTGTTACACATTCGATTAAAAATTCAAATAACAAACCCAGAATGTCAAAACAAGCAAAAACGTGTTTTGCAAGGAAAGAAATAATTTGACTAGCACTTCTAACCAACCTGTCACACTACCAATAATTCCAGGCAATGCTGCTGCAGCTGTTTTGGCAGAACCAAGCAAATAATAAGCCACATTTTTCAAGCCATTTTAATTTTGTAAAAAACCGGTTCCCATGGAGTAGGTTGTTGAGGCGTAGGACCCTCTCCATATCCTCCGCCAACAGTAGTTACAAAACTTCTTAAAACTTTGCTATAGATAGAGCAAATGTTAATATTGTAATTGCTATTACTGTAGCTGTAACAGCTATTGTTACACCTTCTCTTTAAACAGTTATTGCAGGCTTTCACCTAGTAGACATTTCTCTCTAACTTTTGAATTAATTTTTTTCTCAATATCGTCTCTAATATTGCACTCTAGCTGTGTTAGATGTCCAATGATTTCAGCCTTCTGCAACTGTTCATACAATAATTGCTGAATAGCTGTAAAAGCGTTTGCTGATAGGTTTGATTCATCTAAATGTTTTTGAGTATGTTCATATAATTGATAATATTCATAATCATCTCTTTTGAAACCGTTCCTTTCTTCATATATTTCGACATCTTCAAATTGTTCACCCTCTTTTTTTTTTTTTTTTTTCTTTTGGCGAGGTAGAGGGTATTTAAAAAATAACAAATAAGTCACAGCTACAAAACGAATTCAGATTTATAGAAGACAAAATTAAAGATATCCGAATTTCTACAGAGATCGAAGAATACAACCAAGAACTGAACATACTTGTTGCACATGGAACATACAATGAGATAACCGGTAAGAACTTGACTAAAAATGATTTGGAACAAATTGAAGAGAAACAAATAGAAAAAACGTATGAAAGTTTTGTAAATGCTAGGTCTGCAAAATATTCCAAATCATTGTCAGATGTCGTAATTTACAATGTGACATAAATAATTAGCAAAGGTCATCCAATCGACAATTTGATCATTTTACAACATAAAATTAAAGATGACTACATGACATCAAACGGAAAAAGATACTTACCGAATTTGTGTCATTGAAGCCAGGATTGCCTCTACCTGCATTGAGTGCTAGTTTGATAACGTTGAAACATATAGATTTCAAAAGACGAACTGAAAATAAGAGATCATGTTGTTCCTCTGGAACATCTCGCCTACGGCAACCGAGACTCTGGGATGCCAAGGTACAATGTTCCAAAAATGCTTGATAAATAAAATAAATCTTAGACTTGTTATTACTGGCTATCATGTTATTTGTACTTGTCCAATGAATACAGTTCATTTGTTGTTCAAACTCAGAAAAATCAAAAGAGGAACACGGAATAACGTGATTTATGTCTAAATCATCTTCAGTAACACCTTCAAGTTTAGTGAAATTTTGCCATCTCCTACAGGAGTCAAAATATTCATGGTACACCTAGTATCTGTAATGTTGTGTCTCATGTAATGTTTATCCTCAATGCTGATAAATTCTACTTCCTGTCCTGTTAATTAATCTGAAGTTTGCATCATTGTTGTACCTTGGTTTCATGTACTTTTAATGTATCCTTTACAGTGCTCTCTATTTTCATTCTTCCACTCTTAAGACTGCTTTTTTTACTGTACACATCTTTAAATGCATCTTGTTAATTTATCTCAGTACCTTTCTAATTAGTTTTCACTGCTTGTATGTAACATTGTACTTGTATGTAACATTGTAAGTCATCTTGCAACTAACCTTTGTTCAGATTCCGATATATGTTGATCTATCTTACACATTTGCATGTAAATTAAATGACAGGCGAACAAGACAAAGAAGGCAAGAAGAATATAAGGTTAGCAAAGAACCAGAGAAAGTAATTTCGCAAAAGCAAAAAGATCCACGTAGTGTTGAGTTTGTTGGACAATGTGGTAAACGTTAAGAGATATTTAAAAAGCCAAATCCGAATGTTTAAAGAATGAACAAGAATGCCATAAAACATCAAAGTCTGTGCACGGCACATCACAGAATGATGAAATAACACACTACGCAAAAGAAATGAAACAAACACAAACACCCTAGCCTATTACTGGATAGGTGGAGGTGTAACTCTTTGTGTCATCTTATTCATTTGGTTAAAAATTGAAAATGTTTTCTTATAGAGTTTTCACCAAACAGTAAGCAACAAACAATCAACCAAAACAGAGCGACAGAGCGTCGGAGCGCCGACGAGTGTCTTCGCCTTTGTTGACACAAGACTGTGTCTTCATATACCCAATACAAGAAATTATTTAGACACACTTTAATACTACGCTAATGTGTACTGACTTTTTCGGTAGATAAATAAGAAACGTAAAGCGAAACAAAATGAATATTAACTCTGTTTACCATGCATCACTTAAATCTTTTTTCACAGTTGCATGCAGCATGCTTTTAAAAAGTTGTTTAATATGTCAACAGGTCCACCTTCAACAATGAACATTGCAGAAATTGCAAAACTGATCATTCCATTTTCACTTAGTCAGTTCATAATCGAGTATCTGATATCAAATGACTTTTATCTGACAATATTGTTAACACAATACAAGCAAATGTTAATTGAAATATACATTGCTAATTTTTAAATAAGAACATATCAAGCGAAAGAAAAACATTGTCAACACAATTTACCATGTAACATTAAGCTCTGCTCTAACTTTTTGATACAGCATGCTTTTGAAAAAGCTATTGAAGTTTACAATTGGTCCATAATCAGCAACGGATACAGAAGAAGTTATGAACTTAATCATTCCAGTTTATTTTAGCCAGTTCACAATCGACTTCATAGCAGCAAATTTAACTTTACCTGACATTATTGCTATTTAAAAATAGAGTAGCCTCCATATCAACAACATGAGATAAAATCCACCTGAAAAAATTCTTAAAAGATTAAAGAGATTAGAATATATTCGATCAAGTAGATAGGACACTACACATGTATGAGCAATATATATTAAACAACATGCAAAGTTTTGGATTCGTTAGAGACAGGAATGGAAACAGTTTAAGCTGGTGTAGGTGTTTCAGCAGCTGAATTGTGTTTAACTAACATTTGTCGGACTTTTAGCACAGCAGTTATATGAAATGTTTCAAAAGCTTTAAATGATAGATAATTCCTAAAAAAAGAGTTTGAAAACATTATGAAACAATACATCTGCTATCACCAAATTGAATAGTATAGGCATGATGATAAGAAAAGCAATCAGTAACAACGAAATAAACCATGAAGAGTTTGTTTTGATCATCAACTAATACGACACGTACAATGAGATAAAAAAATAAGAAATTAAGAAATCAAGACAAAATGAATTCAGAAAAAATAATAGAAGAAAAAAAATTATTGTCTTCAGGCAACCTTGTCGCAAGATAATTGAATGATGCGTCATCGCCTGCAGGGAGGTGTGCCAGAGGGACAACATCCTGTGTGAAGTAAGACAGCACAATTACAATCAATGGTCTCCCTGAAAACCAATTATATTTTACCAATCCAATTGACAACAGAAATAAAAAGTATATATTTCGTAACAGAGAACCCATTCTGTTCTTGGCGACTACAATATTTCTGATGCAGTAAAAGCAATATCTTTTACCACATCATGGACAAGAATGAAACAGGATGGTTATTACAAAGTTAAAATGTACATGAAAAAAGCAAAATATGCAATAACTACAAATGGTAATAAAGAAGAAATTATTGATGTTGAATGTTTGACACACAACTCAAACGTTCAAATTAATCCGAGGAGAAATTACATAGTGTCCATAACCAACTACAAGGATTACTAGGATTCAATAGATAGAGCATTATGTATTGAATCTGACACCGTTTGTGGGTTTTTAAGACCGAAACATTTATAAAGTTTCCTCGCCCAAATCAACAACACCACACAATTACCCTAATGGCTATTATTCGTCTTTGCCAGAGTCTTTGGTAGTGAACATTTATTTTTCATGGTGACTTTATTTCATACAAAGTTAATGGACGTTACTAGCAATTGAAAAGGGGTACAATTACCAAACTGAATATGGGCATCAGATATGAAGCTGGAAAAGGTATAGATTTTCACTGTATGCCTGTAACATATGTTTTCCATATAAAACAAATAGCACAGATCATGTATAGAATGAGTATAGGGATACTTCTTACAGGCTATGGTGGGTCCTCATCTTTAAACATACAGCTGAATAAAAGGCTGCACTAACTAAAACAACTATTTGCATTACTAGTTTAGCAGATTCATTAGAAAATCTGATGCAACTAATAACAGCTGTGAACAAAAACGAGTTGATAATCAATACGTAAGACTGACGAGGTTTAAACTTGGAAAGATATCACGGCGTGAAGGAAACAAGTGGACAATATATTAAAAATATCCATTGAATCGAGTGCTAAAAAAAGCAATTGCTGATAACAGATGAAAGATTTTAGATGAGCAGGAATTGTTCAGGAAGAGATTCAATACTGTATCCACTACTATACAATCTTTGTAAACAGTAAGATGACAGAACCGATGATTCACCTAACATCAGACAATATTTACAACCAACAGCAGAAAGGATAAACACTGAGATAGATAATTTGGGTACTGATGTTGCGGAAATAAATATCTATGGAAACATATGGTAATTTGCAATCTCAACTTGAGCATTTACAGAAAATTTTAATAATAAAATCCAACAGAACGATCAAGAAATAAGACAATGAATGATTATGACACAATAATTAATTATCTCAATAGCAAGTTAACAGCTAATAATAATGCATTGTCAGCGTTGCAGAAAAGGGAATGATTTAACAGATGTAGCCAAAAAGATAGAGGACGTAAAATAAAACATAATGATTGTGAATAAAAGAATCATTATGTCTATGAGAACAAGTAACGATTTAGCTATTAAAGAGTTGAGTGATAACATCAAAACGATAAATACGTTACATTCACAGAGTTGTACCACCAATTACACGCTGAGATCGAACAATCTAAACCAGCATATGTAGATCGAAAAGTGGTAAGTAGCATCGGTGTGGTGCGAGGTAGTATTGACGAAGTAGACAAAAGAATGAAACGAATAATACATTTTTAAATATGATTTCGAAAAATTGTTTACAACAGATTCAGATGCATTCAAGACTCAAGTGGATGCAAAGAATCGCGTTCGGTAGTAGAATCGATGCAGTTAAACCGAAATAAACGAAAACATAGTAGTGTTTAAAAATTATATGAACACGGAATGGGAATAAAGCGTATTGCATTGAACATAAAAATGGATGAATTAAAAAGGAAATCGATAAAACAAACATGGGTTCGATGAGAAAACGAAACGTATGCCCTGATGTATATTGCTATACGATTTTGAAATTGTACTGAGTCAGGAGTATCATGATGGTATTGAATTAAATGCATATTAAAAAGGAAAATACAAATCCGAAAAACAATACGAATATCAATTGGTCGTCTTCATGTACAACTTAAAGATACAAAAGGTTTGCTGTATATTTTTAAAGCTGAAACAACATCACAGACATTTTTTGACATGTACGAATTTAACTATGCTCTATCATGTTTTGCTGATTAGAAGTTACAAACAATATATGCTTCAGATCAATATGTCAGTCAAATAAAATAATCAAGCTTATGCATATTTTTATCAACTTAAATATCTCTTACGTAAGACATTTACCTGAAAAAGGTATTTTTTTATTGGATTATAGTTAAACAATCCATATGTTGCTTACTCATAAGAGCTCAATAAAGAATCTGAAGAGAATCTACAGAGTACAAGAAACACGTATGTACTATCTGGATGATAACGATGATTCAATAATTGGATTCGAAAGCAAATTAGCTGATCAGATAGTAGGTACAGTAAACAAAAGCAGCAGTATTAAAATATGTTACTCATAAATACGGCACAATATATAGCAGTTATGACGGGAGGAGCGATAACTCACGGCTTAACAGTTACAGGAAGTAACTTTCGGATAATTTAATTTGATCCAGCCAGAGTTGAAAAAGAAAAACAATTAAACGCTATAACAAGGCAACCTAAACTGAATGATCTATATCAACGTTCTAACGATAAAGTAAAATACGAATACATATTCATTGCAGTTGTGATATGTGTTGGTATGTATGCTGCTTGCAAGTTCTTGCAGCATATAAAACAGAATGTCGTGTGCCGGAGTCACAGACTTGTATTATTTTTCGCTAGATAAATAAAGAATGTCGTCATACTGTAAATACATAACTCTTAGCAAGCAGAAAAAGATACTGCAAGGAGTTAAATACATCACATCATAATGTCACATATACACCTGACAGCATTAAAACCAAACAAATGTACAGATAGCAATATATAACAAAAAAAAATTAAAATAGATTGATTGTTCTGGGTAGTTTTTTAAGGTTGTTATTTCTTTTATTCAGAGGTAATGGTACCTGCCATCTTTGTAGCTGTTATGACCATCGCTTGAAACGAATATGATCAACATGTCAACGCGTTTTACTTTCTCAATTTCAGTTACTCTTACAGATTTAATATAGTTTCTATTAACGCCTCTCTTTTCCAATATGAAATACACATTTACGGAGATAACATATTCAAGTTTAATTTCTGAAATATCTTCTAATTTTATCAGATTTGTTTAAAAACCAGTGACTGTATGAATCCATATTGCATTTTGATGGCCTTTGGAAATAGTGTAGATGCGTTTTTAAAAACTATTTCAAAATAAAGAAAGAACATCGGTTATCTTTGTCTTTATCATTGATACGTGTTTGTTTGTTCCAAACCCGTTCAGGCAAAGCTATATAAGAGTTTCCTCTGATCGGTTGATACCTATCTATGTGCAATGGTTTCTTCATATGTCTGATCGTTATGTCTAGTTTCACATTTGCAAAACCAACTTATATAATTTTGCGAATTATGATCTTTTTAAAGTATTAATTTTGATTTATTTAGCTAGAGATATTTCATTATATATATATATATATATATATATATATATATATATATATATATATATATATATATATATATATATATAACTATTTTGGACGTGTCTTTCACATTTAACTTTTTACCTTTATCATAAATTAGGCGAAAGCCTATCTGCTGTATCTGGTCTGTTGAAATTAAGTAGACAGCCATATCTGGATTTTTGGGTGCACCTAACCACCCCAGGAACAGGAATCGTCGCTTTTGCTTATAATGAATTGGGAGAGTTGTCGTAGCAGATATACTTCCATCGACAACACTCCCAATCAGCCAAACAAATCAGTCTAGTTGTCAATGAATCAGTTCAATTACACGGTTTAATTTAACTCCCATTGGAACCGTTTGGTCGAAACGAAAGGCAAGGAACTTCGGAAGTAATTCGAACTGTAGGCAAAGCAAAACCGTTATCTGAAGACTTAAGGTGCACCACAGTTTCACATGCCATGCAATATGAATTAATGTCAACATATACCCTTGGCACCCGTTTGATGCCATAATTCTTTTGGCTTAAGATGAATCAACCAAATTACACTGTCATACCTAAGCAAATAAATCGACAAGAGGATGCCTGTGTGCTCAACTGTTAACGATATTACTTTCTTTATACATTGTCCTTGTCACCAATAATTATTTCAAAGGTATGTGGTTGATTACAATACGATTTTTAAAATTTATTTTTGTTGTTATTTTTTTTGGGGGGTGGGGGATATCTTTAAAGTGAATCAAGCCCTATTTAAGATTCTTTAAAACATAGGAAATACAATTAAATACTTCATTTTAAGATTTTACAACTTTTTAAATTCTTTCAATAAGTTTTAAAATGACTTAGCATTGGTTGCTCTAGAACTTCCAATACATTTACTACTGACTGTCAAGGAGACCGATATATATTTGTGGCATTATTATAATTATGTAAACTTGGCAGCATCTACAGGAAAACACTATCATTTTCAATAACCGATAATACTCGCTTCTAAGACGGGGCCAACTGCAAACAACACAGACTCTGATCGGCCATCGTATGAATCGCCAGGAGATCAGAATCTGTCTTGTTTATTTTATTAATTACTCCAAACAAACTGCATAGACCCAGATCTGCCGGTGCATTATACTACAGCAGATCTAGGTCTGTACGGTTTTGCAATTGGAGTGAATTTATAAGCGAGTACATACGGTATTTCTGTTAAATACACAGGCCAACGTTCAGCAAATTTCCAAACAGCGTTTTCCTTTTTTTATCTGACAAGCACCGCAAAGATCGGAACATTTTCCCTAATGACACTACTATGTTACAAAATAATTTTTTACTTGTCGAGAGGACTATCATGGTAATTATTTTCATCACACTAGTGCAGGGGTGTCATACATACGGCCCGCCAGACTCATTATTTATTATTATTATTATTTATTATTTATTATTATTTATATCAAATCTGGCCTGCCATAGCAAATGAGTTTGACACCCTTGCACTAGTATCTTTCTATGGCTATTAATAGATTAGAGCTTAAGCTATTTATAGAAACCGTTATAGCATCGGTGTCAATAATTAAAGACCCTCTAAGGTACTCTACTGTAGTAATTAATATTTTTTTGTTTTATATTATGCTGATGAAATAAATCAAACCCCGTTTGTAATATAAGTAAAGATATACTACGCTTATTCTTAACGTGTCTGTTTTAATCTGTATTTTTTTCTTCTCTAAATAGAACAGAAACACAATACCTAATTGTTACGTACTTTTTTGATTTTCTTTCCCATATCATAATCTGAAAGCTCTTTTTATAAAATACAAAAATAATGCATTTTGGTATCAAAAACATTCTACGGTGGCTTAAATATAATTTTTTTTTTTAAATTATGATTTAACAGAGGGATGGCGATAAAAAATACAATAAAAATAAAAAGACGAGAACAATGGACCATGCCATTTTTGTACATCGCACAATTTTATGACACGTATCACATGATTCCCACATTATCATAAACCTTTCACAAGCATAAAATTAAACATATTACCTGTAATATTAAAATTTCCCCAGTTCTTTGGGCAAGCCATTTCTGCTTAAAAGAAACCATCTTTTGCTTTCTTTAAAATTGACAACGATATCAGCCGGAGATGAATTGGTACTGGATGGTTTTATTTATTTTCAAAATGACCGAGCTAACGCCAGTCTCAAGTTCTAAAGATGAGAGAGAGAGAGAGAGAGAGAGAGAGAGAGAGAGAGAGAGAGAGAGAGAGAGAGAGAGAGAGAGAGAGAGAGAGAGAGAGAGAGAGAGAAAGAGAGAGAGAGAGAGAGACGGGTGGGGATTTAAGGTTTTAACTTACTTATGATATCCAAAAACATAAAATTATATCTTAAAGATAATAATTTAATATCACTTGTGACTTTTTAAATGTGTAAAAAAACAAGACCATAAGAAGGGTACAGATTAATCAGTGCCATGTAAATAGCAGAAGACCATGACAGAGGTACAGATTTCGCAGTGCCATGTAAAAAAACAGGAGACCATGAAAGAGGCACAGATTTCTCAGTGCCATGTAATCATCAGGAGACCATGACAGAAGTACAGATTTTTCAGTGCCATGTAAATAGCAGGGGAACATAAAAAAGTACAGATTTCTCAGTGCCATGTAAATAGTAGGAGAACATAAAAAAGTACAGATTTCTCAGTGCCATGTAAACAAGAGGAAAACATAAAAAAGTACAGATTTCTCAGTGCCACGTAAATATCAGGAGACCATTACAAAGGTACAGATTTAACAGTGCCATGTAAATAGCAGTAAACCATGAAAGAGGTAGAGATTTTGCAGTGCCATATAAACAGCAGGAGACCACGAAAGAGGTAAATAAATTCAGCGCCATGTAAACAGCAGGAGACCATGAAAGAGGTACAGATTTCTCAGTGCCATGTAAATTGCAGGAAACCATAACAAACGTACAGATTAGGCAGTGCCATGTAAATAGCAGGAGATCATAAAAGAGGTAGAAATTTTGCAGTGCCTTGTAAACAGCAGGAGACCATGGAAGAGGTACACATTTTTCAGTGGCATGTAAACAGCAGGAGACCATGAAAGAGGTACAGATTTAGCAGTGCCATGTAAATAGCAGGAGACCATAAAAAGACGTACAGATTTCTCAGTGCCATGTAAACAGCAGGAGACCATGACATGTACAGATTTCTCAGTGCCATGTAAATAGCAGGAGATCATAAAAGAGGTAGAAATTTTGCAGTGCCATGTAAACAGCAGGAGACCATGGAAGAGGTACACATTTTTCAGTGCCATGTAAACAGCAGGAGACCATGAAAGAGGTACAGATTTCTCAGTGCCATGGAAATAGCAGGAGACCATGAGAGAGGTAGAGATTTTGCAGTGCCATATAAACAGCAGGAGACCATGAAAGAGGTAAATAAATTCAGTGCCATGTGAACAGCAGGAGACCATGAAAGAGATACAGATTTGGAAGTGCCATTTAAATAGCAGGAGACCACGACAGAGGTACAGATTTCTCAGTGCCATGTAAATAGCAAGAAAGCATAACAAAGGTGCAGATTAAGCAGTGCCATGTAAATAGCAGGAGACCATAAAAGAGGTAGAGATTTTGCAGTGCCATATAAACAGTAGGAGACCATGAAAGAGGTAAATAAATTTCAGTGCCATATAAACAGCAGGAGACCATGAAAGAGGTACAGATTTCTCAGTGCCATGTAAATTGCAGGAAACCATAACAAACGTACAGATTAAGCAGTGCCATGTAAATAGCAGGGGATCATAAAAGAGGTAGAAATTTTGCAGTGCCATGTAAACAGCAGGAGACCATGGAAGAGGTACACATTTTTCAGTGGCATGTAAACAGCAGGAGACCATGAAAGAGGTACAGATTTAGCAGTGCCATGTAAATAGCAGGAGACCATAAAAAGACGTACAGATTTCTCAGTGCCATGTAAACAGCAGGAGACCATGACATGTACAGATTTCTCAGTGCCATGTAAACAGCATGAGACCATGACATGTACAGATTTCTCAGTGCCATGTAAATAGCAGGAGATCATAAAAGAGGTAGAAATTTTGCAGTGCCATGTAAACAGCAGGAGACCATGGAAGAGGTACACATTTTTCACTGCCATGTAAACAGCAGGAGACCATGAAAGAGGTACAGATTTCTCAGTGCCATGGAAATAGCAGGAGACCATGAAAGAGGTAGAGATTTTGCAGTGCCATATAAACAGCAGGAGACCATGAAAGAAGTAAATAAATTCAGTGCCGTGTAAACAGCAGGAGACCATGAAAGAGATACAGATTTGGAAGTGCCATATTAATAGCAGGAGACCATGACAGAGGTACAGATTTCTCAGTGCCATGTAAATAGCAAGAAAGCATAACAAAGGTACAGATTAAGCAGTGCCATGTAAATAGCAGGAGACCATAAAAGAGGTAGAGATTTTGCAGTGCCATATAAACAGTAGGAGACCATGAAAGAGGTAAATAAATTTCAGTGCCATATAAACAGCAGGAGACCACGAAAGAGGTACAGATTTCTCAGTGCCATGTAAATTGCAGGAAACCATAACAAACGTACAGATTAAGCAGTGCCATGTAAATAGCAGGGGATCATAAAAGAGGTAGAAATTTTGCAGTGCCATGTAAACAGCAGGAGACCAAGGAAGAGGTACACATTTTTCAGTGGCATGTAAACAGCAGGAGACCATGAAAGAGGTACAGATTTAGCAGTGCCATGTAAATAGCAGGAGACCATAAAAAGACGTACAGATTTCTCAGTGCCATGTAGACAGCATGAGACCATGACATGTACAGATTTCTTAGTGCCATGTAAACAGCAGGAGACCATGAAAGAGGTACAGAGTTCGCAGTGCCATGTAAACAGCAGGAGACCATGAAAGAGGTACAGATTTTTCAGTGCCGTGTAAACAGCAGGAGACCATGAAAGAGGTACAGATTTAGCAGTGCCATGTAAACAGCAGGAGACCATGAAAGAGGTACATATTTTTCAGTGCCAAGTAAACAGCAGGAAACCATGAAAGAGGTAGAGATTTTGCAGTGCCATGTAAACAGCGGAGACCACGAAAGAGGTACAGATTTCGCAGTGCCATATAAATAGTGCAGGTTCGAATTCTACCGTCGGATCCGCCTGGATTGGTTATCGTAGTGTGTTCATGGGCAAAGCACTTTACTCCAATTGCCTTAACAGTAAAATAACGTATCTGTGTTGTTGCGCCGTAATACACCAAACCAATACAGATCTGCACTATGTGTAATCATTAAGGATATCGAGTAGATGGATACATCCTTCTTCGTGATATTTTTATTTGAAAAGAAGCGTAGCTTAGGGATGTATCGTATCATTTATTACACAAATAAGCATGCGCATTAGATGTATATCTAGTTTTTTGTCATCAAGTTTAACAGTTAATAGTGAATACTGAATTTATGTGGAGAATACATTATCTGGATTTAATCTTTTACGCGAGATGCATTTGCCTTTCTGTCTATCTGTCTCTATCTATGGTTGTCTGTCTGTCTGTCTCTGTCTCCTACTACTACTACTCCTACTACTACTACTGTTACTGCTATTACTTTATGAAAGAATATGCTGCACAACTTACACCCTTAGTTGAAGGGTGCAGGTTTGAATCCTACCGAGACACATCTGGGTCAACCACCATGGTGTTATCTCGACAAGGCACTTTACTCCCATTGCCGCAGCACGATATAACCTTTAATGTGTTTATGTACCATTCAACACCAAACCAAACCCATGTAGTATATACGAAGTGAGAGTAAGGACCTCGAGATAGCATTAAGGTCTCGCTTGATAATTTCGTATATTAACCCCCTCCTAATTTTGAAGGTATTAGCATGAGGCTAGTGTTTATAAATTCACACAGAAGCTAAATTTGTAAGTTGGTTTACATTTACTTTGAGTTAGGCTTGAAAATGGGTTGGCTTGTTTGGTGACTGCGTGTCACAGTTAGACTAGCACTGGAGATCAAATGCGTAACTTGATCTTCAAATAAACAGCGAACTTGGTTTACGTGTTTATGTATGTCTGCTACAGAGGTAACTATCCAAAATCGAGATGGCTGAGGGGTGATGAGAAGAATGGCAATTTGTTATAAAAAACAGCGAACTTTAGTCATGCCTAAGGCCCATATTGATTGTTTGAACCAACTTATGACATGAACATATTCAAAATAGCCCTTGACTGTCGGATATTAACATAAAAAGAGTGGTTGGGGATAATGTCGGTTCAGTATAAAAGCTATCAGCTGTACAAAGAATTAACCTAAATACCCTAATCAAACTCTTACAAGCATGCTTTCCGCAAAAATCATTAGTTAATGCGCCGGCAGATCTGGATCTATGCAGTTTGTAAGGACTAATCAGTAGAACAAACAACATAGACCCTGATCTGCCGGCGCATTATACGACGGCAGACATGGTCTATGTTGTTTGCATTTGGATTCGGTTTACACGCGAGTATATAAACGGTAGTTTTTTTTAGCAAAGACAAATAGTTTCAGCCTTCGCTGTTCCTCAGATTCAACATTTAACTATGCAATGAAACAATTATCTCTACAATGAAACAATTAGCTCTACAATGAAACAATTATCTCTACAATGAAACAATTAGCTCTACAATCAAACCCTTCAGAAAAATATTGTCAATTTTATGACCAATTAAAAAAAGAAACATCACGTGATTGGTTTGCTGTTCGATGTTGCACTAATCGTCCATTCCACGCCTAAGGAATCCAACAAGGTAAGAGAAAGGGCACGAGGTCATCATTTTAAAATTTTATATATAAAAAAAAAATGTGTGGAAGATTACAAAATAAGTGCAGAATGATGCCTTCATATATGACCTTCAATGTCTATTGAAATTACAGTAAATTCGCATGATTCATGCAGCAAAAATTGATCCAACCCAAGTCATGTCAATAAATGTATTTAAATATTTCATTTGAAAATAAATATTTATGCTGTATTCTTTGTTATCATTGTCGTTGTCATGTAGGTGGGCCTGTTTAATAGTTGTTACATGTTGTTGTCATGTAGGTGGGCCTGTTTAATAGTTGTTACATGTCGTTGTCATGTAGGTGGGCCTGTTTAATAGTTGTTACATGTTGTCGTCATGTAGGTGGGCCTGTTTAATAGTTGTTATCATTGTCGTTGTCATGTAGGTGGGCCTGTTTAATAGTTGTTACAAAGCAAACATACCGCCTGAGGCCAAAAGTTTTGAATGTATTTTTAACAGGAAATTTTGCTTAAACCACTTTAATAGCACTTCCTGGTGTCAGTCTGGCTTTTTTTTTCTTATATCTGAATTAGTTCACTTGCACTTTCTGGCAGTTTATTGTTGATACTGGTATTTTTAACTAGCATCGTAGTTTTAGCTATGCATGCCTCGTTCCTCCTCTCGTCTACGTACGTGTAATTCTTGGAAGGGGAAATGACCAGCAATAAGTTGCTAAAACGAGAAGCCCAATCCGGATGCTTCATAAACAATCAGAGGCAATAAAACTGTTGATCGAAACAGGATCTGATAATGATTCAATTTTTCCTCAAATTAGTAGTACTGTAGAAACAACTATGAGATAAGCAATGTCAGGGATATACCTGTCTGTCTGTCTGTCTCTCTCTCTCTCGCTCGCTCATTGTCAGGGATGGTTCTATTCTCATTCTCTCTTTCTGTCTATCTCTCTCTCTCTTGCATCAGATGATAGACGAGCAATGTCAGGGATGGTACTGTTCTCCTTCTCTCTCGCTCTCTCTTATGAGACGAGACGAGCAATGTCAGGGATGGCCCTCTCTCTCTCTCTCAGCAGACGACAGAAGAGCAATGTCAGGGATGGTCCTGTTCTCTCCTCTCTCTCTCTCTCTCTCTCTCATCAGATGACAGACGAACAATGTCAGGGATGGTCCTGTTCTCTCTGTCTCTGTCTCTGTCTGTCTCTGTCTCTCTCTCTCTCTCTCTCTCTCTCTCTCTCTCTCTCTCTCTCTCTCTCTCTCTCTCTCTTTGATGATTAATTCAACTTTGAAAACCCAAATACATTCATCTTGACTAATTAACTCACAAATAAATTTTCATTATTTCAAAACTGTGTGGATATATGTATATATATATATATATATATATATATATATATATATATATATATATATATTAAAAAGTAAATTGTTAAGATTAATTTTTTATGAGACTCTTCTATCTAAAGCAAAAATAGTCTAACATATCTAATAATATTTATTATTAGTGACTTATTAAAACATTTTACACTTGTATTTATTCCAAAGCTAAAATGACGAATCATGATGTTAAAAGGACAAAATATCTAACCCCTTAATTTACTAACTCTGTTTACTCTGATTCATTTTTCATTTTTGTCCTTTATTTATTGTTTATTGTGACATAAAGGGTCGGGATCGGGGAAAAGGCAATTCCTATCAATACCCTCTCCACAATTCATAACCACTGTATGTTGCCCTACCGCAGTTATTCGGTTATAAAGCATACAATCAGTCAATTGTTGTCCTTCATAATTTATTTCCAAATAATAATTCTGTAACTTCATTTGTAATTTCTAAATCTACTTCACCCTAGTTTCTCTCTAATATTTGTGTATGTGTGTTGCATGGTTTTGAATATTCTAAAGAAGGAAACAAAGCTGATTGATAACAGCCAGTTCGGGCCCTTTCGTGATTAAATATTGCAAGCGTTTCGAAAAACAATTTGTTACTCCAGGCATGGAAAACTTACTCGAAATGTACAATTGCAGCCATTGGATTGGTCAGAATAGTTTCGAGTAATATCTGGAGTCGAGTAAAGTTTTAAGTCGAGTAAAGTTTTAAGACGGAAGGGGCTGGTGATACTAGCATTAAGTATGTTGACAGTTAGTTTAATGACACAGTAGTAATCCAGTCTGATACTGGTAAAGTAAATCCTTTGGATAAAGATAATTATATATAAATATTTAAATATGACCCTTTACATAATTTTCCTTGCACAACTAATAAGTGATATTGGTCTATAATTGGTAGAATCACCCCTCTCAGCATTGCTAAAAACACACATAACGACGGCAGTTTTCCAGATTCTAGGTAAACAGTGGCCTCAAAGTGATTTATTAAGTTGTAAACACAGTGTCTTACTTATTGCAGAATCTGTGCCTTTAAGCATTTGATGACTAAGTTTGTCATAACTACTTGATTTATGAGTAGCATTGTTTTGCAATACGTCAAGAATATCTTATTCAAGATATTAATAAATGTGATATTTTGGCTTGTTGTACTCTGGAGTATGGTAGTCGAGCCTGAGTATCACCTGGAGTATGGTAATCGAGCCTGAGTATCACCTGGAGTATGGTATTTGAGCCTGAGTATCACCTGGAGTATGGTATTTGAGCCTGAGTATCACCTGGAGTATGGTAATCGAGCCTGAGTATCATCTGGAGTATGGTATTTGAGCCTGAGTATCACCTGGAGTATGGTAATCGAGCCTGAGTATCATCTGGAGTATGGTATTTGAGCCTGAGTATCGTCTGGAGTATGGTATTTGAGCCTGAGTATCATCTGGAGTATGGTAATCGAGCCTGAGTATCACCTTGAGTACGGTATTTGAGCCTGAGTATCACCTGGAGTATGGTAATCGAGCCTGAGTATCATCTGGAGTATGGTATTTGAGCCTGATTATCATCGTTAGTATGGTAATCGAGCCTGAGTATCATCTGGAGTATGGTATTTGAGCCTGAGTATCATATGGAATCTGGTAATCGAGCCAGAGTATCATCTACACCAGATACTGATTTAAATAAGTCGTTGAGACAATTACCTTTTTCATAAGTATCCAGTTTCACATCCATTATCGTGTTTAACAAGCAAAGGGGTATAATTAGAGGCAGATAAGTTATCTCTGACTAAAACGTTTTATTAATTTCCAATACTCTCGTGAATCAGATCCAATATTATCCATTTTTTCTCAGTTGGCTATATATTTTTCTCTTGTGTACCTTTCAAGATTGTTGACCTGACTTTTAATGTTTTTCTTAAACACTTTTTCCAATGGTAGCCATTTCCGGTTTTGTTTTTGTTAGATGGTCCCTTGATTTGCTAGATTTTGGAATAAGGGTGTCATACAGTGGTTTATCATTTGGACTTATTCTGACATATTTTCCTTGAATACAGAGTTTTGCTTTTCAATAAAAAGGGACGAAAAATAAGCTGCCGACTCCATATTTCGAGCGAAGAATAAATTGTCCCAATTTATTTAATAGGAATATTGCATAGTTTCTTCAAATATGTGTGTTTGTATGTCCATATTTCTTTAATATAAAAAGGCAGTTGATAGAGAAAACAATTCCATCAAATGTATGACACCCATGGACGGATTAAGATTATGAGGGACGTAAGACTAATAGGAGAGAAGGGCCTGGGTATGTGTTACTTCAATATTGAATGGAGGGCCTAAAGGAGGGCCTACAAAATATGAGGGCCTAAAGGAGGGCCTACAAAATATGAGGGCCTAAAGAGGGCCTACAAAATATGAGGGCCTAAAGGAGGGCCTACAAAATATGAGGGCCTAAGGCTATAGCCTTATTAGCCTATGGATTAATTAGGCCCTGATGACACTCTACTGTCACTTATTGGTGTATCGACAGGGATGACTCCAGACGTAACAACATTTATGTTATATTTAACGATGATAGGATCCAAAGAGTTTACTGTAGCGGACGTCACACTAGTGGGCTCGGTCATAATATTTTCAATATTATTTACAGCTATAATATCGACAAGACTGTGAAAACGATCATCGAGAGCAGTTCGCCATTTAAACCACCTAATATAGCGACATTACCACGCACATTTATGGCTTGTTTAATAGATACATTTAAACAAACCCCAAAATTTATGTTTTCTGAAGGAGATCAGTAAATATTTATAAGTATAAAGCATTTATTGTTTACCAATATTTCAGTACATAATGCCTCGATATTTCCAAATATTTGACCAGAACGAACGATTCGTGTAGATAATGTTTTCAGAGCTGAAGTCCATAACTCCTTCATATTTGTTCCTGTCAAAGCTAATCGGTTTGCTATAGCCGGACAAAGTTAAGTTGATTGGTTGCTTTTTAAAGCAACTTTCATCATCTTAGTGGTTCTATCATGCCGAGGAAATGGGATTTAAGTGCCTTTCCCAAGGACACACAGAGATAGCCGACTCGAGCTGGCCTGAGCACCCACTAGTGTAGGGATACGACAACACATAAAATAAAAAAATCTCCAAATCACCAACGACATCACTAAAATAAAAATAAAATTTGCTTCTAGAGCACTATTATATAGATAAAATAACACTAAAAATGACAAGTCGATATGGCAGTTATAGAAAGTTATATTTAAAGAGAGTTGCATTGTTGCTTTTTTTACACCATATTAGGTGTCCCCTGAGATACCTTCCAAATGTCTGGCGCCTCCTTGGTAGGAGGTATTTTTTAAATGTATGCTTAAAAGGTGTCTTTTTTATGGATCAATTTTGAGAATTAGCCGTGCCCGGGGGTATCTGCCAAACGTCTACCGATCCATTGGAATGGGTACTTTTTTAACACTCTAAATTTTGTTGCTTTACTAAAAAACTAGAAATTCTAAAAATACATTTCTTACCTGTGGTATCATATATTGAAATATACCGAATGCAATCAATGATCACAAACAGCTACTGCTAAACATTAAGATAAGAGTTGAATTTGAAGAGCAGAAACATGCACATACATATTTTATGATCGTGCTTGTCAAGGTATTTTATATGAAATGTCATATATCTTGCTTGTCAATATATTGTCATATATCTTGCTTGTCAAGATATTTTATATGAAACGTCATATATCTTGCTTGTCAAGGTATTTTATGTAAAATGTCATATGTGGACGCGAGCATGTATTACAGGCACTCAACGAATACAACTTGAACCTGTTTCATACATATTTGTGACATTCTACTGATTTACAAGGAGTTCGCTGATTATGATGTAATATTGATAACAAATTTTATATCATTTTAACACCAGCAAAAAAAGAAAGATTTCTTATTTAATGATACAAGAAAGTTTTTAAAAAAGGCATACAGTTATCACCGTTGAACGTTAAGATCAAATACATTCGAGATGGAAATACTATAGCGGCGGGGCATAATATAAATTACTTACCTCCTGATATATATTAATATCGTCTTTTTATCCACAAACAAGTACACAACTTTGTAATTATATATACCTTGACTATGGATGCAAAAAAGTGGTTTAAAGCTCAATAGTGTCATCGCTTGTTTTAAATAGATATCATACTCGCTTATTTTAAATAAGTATCATACTCGCTTATTTTAAATAGGTATCATACTCGCTTATTTTAAATAGGCATCATAATCGCTTATTTTAAATAGGTATCATACACGCTTATTTTAAATAGGTATCATACTCGCTTATTTTAAATAGGTATCATACTCGCTTATTTTAAATAGGTATCATACTCGCTTTTTTAAATAGGTATCATACTCGCTTATTTTAAATAGGTATCATACACGCTTTTTTTAAATAAGTATCATACTCGCTTTGTTTAAATAGGTATCATACTCGCTTATTTTAAATAGGTATCATACTCGCTTATTTTAAATAAGTATCATACTCGCTTTTTTTAAATAGGTATCATACTCGCTTATTTTAAATAAGTATCATACTCGCTTAGTTTAAATAAGTATCATACTCGCTTATTTGATGCAATTGGCACTAGTTTCTTCCTAATAAGAATCGAGGTAACTTTATCACAACCTTTTTCAGGCGAGAAATGTAAATACCATGAACTTGTTGGAGAAATATAAATACTATGACATTCTGGAGAAATCACGGCAAAGTTACTTTTAAATTAGGTCGTCTATATATTCTACTTAATTGATCAAGACTTACAATCGAGAAAATGTATTTTGAAATATTACTTAGTTTAATCCATATTCGTCCCAATATCCTTCATTTCTTTGCAAATATAGCAATTACTTGTGAGGGTTTCATTCGAAAGCTGTTTGCTACTGTTTTCTGTGTTTAACATTAACAAACACAACAATTACATACTGAAGAATTCAATACAAAGCTTTAAGACTATGTGTTACGGTTTTCTATCTTCATTATTAACAAATATAACAATTATATATGAGTAATTCAGTAGAAAGCTTTAGTCCTGTGTTAGCAAATATAACAATTACATATGAGTAATTCAGTTGAAAGCTTTAGGCTTGTGTTAACAAATATAACAATTACATATGAGTAATTCAGTAGAAAGCTTTAGTCCTGTGTTAACAAATATACCAATTACATATGAGTAATTCAGTAGAAAGCTTTAGTCATGTGTTAACAAATATAACAATTACATATGAGTAATTCAGTAGAAAGCTTTAGGCCTGTGTTAACAAATATACCAATTACACATGAGGGATTCAGTAGAAAGCCTTAAGCCTGTGTGCTACTGTTTCTGTCTACAATATTAACAAATGTAAAATGTACATATGAGTGATTCACTTAGAAGCTTTCAGCCAATTTGTTAATGTTTTTTGTGTTCAATATTTAAAATGTCTAATAACAATTATATATGAGGGATTCAGTAGAAAGTTTTAAGCCGATTTGTTAGTTTTCTGTGTTCAATATTATTGTGACTTGCACAATTATTGTAAAGCTTTCATGCTTCTTTGTCCTCAAGGGCAACAGCAATTGACACTTTTACAACCAGACTTTCAGCATGAATAGAAAACATGTAAGATAATAGTGAGTCGTTAATAATATCGATGAAAAAGCATACAATACAAGAATACCTTAAACATTGGTTTTAATGTGCATTTTTCTTGCGGACAATTACTATAATTTCCTAAACAACAAGAAATTATGCACAGAATGTATGGAAGTGTAATTATAGGCAAAATTTGTGATGTTTATGGAATATGCACTCTCCACTACAGTGCCTGAAAAATTACCTAAACTCAAACTTAACCAAGGTATTACAGACAGACAGATGGACAGACAAGGAATATTATATCCCCTACCACCCTTATGGTGAGACATAGAAATAATACGGATTTTTCAATATTAACGACACGATGAATCCCCATTCATGTCTGAATTTTCATCCATAGTGCAGCATTATAAAATATGAGACCAGTATGATGTTCTGAAATCATTTATTTTGCAAGCGTTGACCCAGGCTGAAGCCATATTGCTCAGGCTTCAACATGCTTTTACTTTTCACTTTATAAAATACACACCTAAACATATAATCTTACCGCAGTGCTCTTACATGGGACCTTCTGCGTGGTTGCAGGCCTAACTGTGCTGCAGTTCATGATCTTGGACAACACATTTATAAGTTTCTGGCTCAGTATTCTGGTAATTTTTTAAGTATCTGGCCCAGTATTCTGGTAATTTTGTAAGCATAAATCCAAGCTCAAGCTCAAAACATCAAAATTCAACACGTAAACAGAATTCAAGGTAAGAAGAAAATGATTAAATTTCTATCATTCTAACAAAATTATGGAATCAAACTGAGGAATGTAGATTCATAAGAAAACGTGTACATCTAAACCTTAATCAGAGTAAGATGTGACGGTGTGACGTCAGATGAAGAGGAAGGGTGTTAATTCAGTTCCTTCCGAGTACCTGTATAGATCCAATATGGCGAGGTCCTATGATAATTAAATTTCAGATTATATCTAGATTATCTGATTAGTAAAATCTCTGACAATTGGCAAAATAGGAGTGTCAAACGGGAACTCGATTTAAATTCCTCAGAGAGAACAGGATACGTCTCTCCCTGCACATGGGACCAATATATAACCTCCCCATGAAACAAATAGCACACAGATTATGCACGCCAATAATGTTAATGTCGGTGTTTTGAAATATAGCTTCTTGTCTCAACGGGGAATCAAACCAAGGAACTGTGATATCAATAACTACAGATTATAGTATAGATTAAAAACGAGATGAATGTGTATCGATTCAAAAGGAGATGAATGTATAGAGATTCAAAAATGACATGAATGTGTATCGATTTAAAAGAAGATGAATGTTCATATATTAAAAATGAGATAAATGTGTATAGATTCAAAATGAGATGAATGTGTATAGATTCAATGTGTATCGATTTATAATGAGATGAATATGTATAGATTAAAATTGAGATGAATGTGTATCGATTCAAAATGAGATGAATGTGTACAGATTCAAAATGAGATGAATGTATACAGATTCGAAAATGAGATGAATGTGTACAGATTCAAAATCAGATGAATGTGTACAGATTAAAAATCAGATGAATGTGGACAGATTCAAAATGAGATTAGACATCAGAGCTAAAATACTACAATGCTAAAATTGTCATCAAACACTTGTATATATTATTATGGGTCATGTGTTTAACCTCTCTCTCCATTGATACTGTAAGCCACACATGTAAAGGTTTTTTTAAATATACAAAACAACAAGAAACAAACAAAGAAACAAAACAAAACAAAAGAACAGCCAAAAAAAACAAACAATAACAAAAAAAACGACGATAACAACAACAACCATACACGCACACACACGCACACACACACACACACACACACACACACACACACACACACACACATATATATATATATATATATATATATATATATATATATATATATATATAGAGAGAGAGAGAGAGAGAGAGAGAGAGAGAGAGAGAGAGAGAGAGAGAGAATTGATAACGGCGCCAGTATTTGTTCATTAGAATTACTCATATTCTGATGTGACATAGGTCATGTAGGCATGTGTATTTATACACAGATTTTGGTAAACAAATTCATTCCTGTTCTAGATTTCCGGTTCTAAAGATCAGTATATAAGGAATCTGTCTTAGTAATTACTGTTGTATTGTTGAAATCAGATATGATTTGAGAGGAATTGTTTATTTAAAATATTAATTGGAATTACTAAAATGCTCATTGACTTTTGGATTAATACATGATTTGGGGATTTTGTGAACTCATTCAAAAACATTCTGGATTAAATCTTTGTGGTACATCAGGACATTTAAGGCTATTGAAATTCATTCGGAATATTCTATTATTTTGGACTTGTGATTAGGACATTTACGATTATTTGTAATTTAACTCACAAATTGTAAGTGTCTTTTGAATTTTCACTTTAATTGTCTGGAAATAAATTGCTTGTTGACTTTACTTGATTTTATTGGTTTCACTTTCTTTCTGTTACATATTTTAAAGACCTAGAGTCGTAATAGTCCTTGACAATTTAAGGTCTACGGTACGCAATCATAACAACTTCTTGAGATATACTCTTCAGACGTACAGACGATTCAATATGGTGCCAATGCTTCTGTATGATCTGTTGTAGGTTCGGGCATCGGGACGGAAAGTTACCACGAAATTGACACGCTTGTTGGTTTTCCTGGTTTTATATTTCGGAAGGGCTCCTCTATGGAGGAGTTTAGTTTTATTAATAGCCTCCTCAATGTAGCTCCTTCTGTATCCTCTCCTTCTAAGGTGGCCCCTGAGCTCTCCGATTCTTTTTTCAAAGGTAGCAGGATCAGAGCATATGCTTCTGGTACGAACGCACATACCGTAAGAAGGATTATTATATGCTGGGGGTGGTCGGGAGTAAATACTGGTGAGAGTCAGTACGTTTAGAATACAGGTCAGTTTCTATGTTCCCCTCCAGGAGGGTAGATTGAGTATCTAAAATGATACTGGACCTGTTTGATGACTCTCACATAAATTAAATTGTAGGATGGAAGTTATTGGCGAATTCCAAAAATATTCTGAAATTGTTACTCGTTTCGATCAATTTCGATTCTATGTCGTCAATGAACCTGCACCAACTTAGAGGTCTATATAATTCAGCTGGTTTTAAAACACAATAGTCTAGGCACAAACCTACAGAGTATGCATCGGTTTCAATACATACACCTTTTGATGCGCAAATCAGTTCATACTTAGTTGATTCTTTGAATTGTTTTTGTTGGAAGAGGGACAGAAATGTTTATTTTCCCCACTAAAACAAAAATACTTCTCGGAATTAAGAATCAGTGAAAATCACGTAGCAACCATTTCCATGTGGCAACTTGTGCATTCGCTCTAAAGACCTTAGGTATACTGATATCATCAATGAATGGAGGTACCCCAAAAAAAATAAAAAAATAAAAAATTAAACAAATGCCTGCACTCTGGAGTTTAGATTCGAGTTTAGCTCCAGGGCCTTGTTTTCACTTGCATTTAGTTTTAAGCCAGTATTTAATGCTGTTTTATTAAAAGTTTCCTCTTATTCCTTAAAAAAAAAAAAAAAAAAAAACAAAAAACAAAAAAAAAACCTTGTATTATTGATCCTACGTCGAAAAAAGAATACACTAGCTTTTGTCAGTTACGTTATAATACTGAGTGTTTCCTCCCGCCCTCCCCCTTCCAGGTCATTTCAAGCAACGTTCCATGATACAGTTTTGATGAAAGAATATGTTATTTTTCAACGTAGTTTTTATGGTTTTATTCTGTTTCTTTTGTTATGTGTCCCAAGAAGCAGCCAAATGGTGGGTCGACAAGTTTTCTCGCTACCAATGCTTTGGTTTATTTTATTTATTTATTTATTATTTTTTTTTTTTTTTTGAGTAAATTAAATGAAATCAGAACCTCCTTGTATACACTGTACAGACGGTTCGAAAGATGGAGTCAAGGATTTGGATGCCGTTACAACATTCTACAGCACCATTTTGAGCCGGTTACCGGATATTGCCTCCGTTTTTACGATAGAAATTACAGCCATACTCATATCTTTCAACTACATCGAAATCTCTCAAAACAAAAATTTCAGCATCTTTTCTGATTGCCTTTCAATATTAAAAGCATTACAAAACTTTAAATTTGGCAACCAGTTAACATCCCAAATCTTTCAGAAACATAATTTGCTAATAAAATCTGGAGAAGAAAAAAAATTTGTACCGTTAACTATCTTTTCACATTGGTATTAAGTGTAGTGAAAGGGTGGATAAAGCAATCAAAACTGCCATGCAGTCTCCTGTTTCCTAATGGAAGATTCAACATACTGTCTTCAAATATAATATAAATTGGATTGGTATATATCCTCGGCAAAATATGTTGAATGAAAACAAGCTTCTAAATCCATCACTGGAGAGTGCCCACCCCCCTACATAGAACAATATGTATGTATGTATGTATGTATGTATGTATGTATGTATGTATGTATGTATGTATGTATGTATGTATGTATGTATGTATGTATGTATGTATGTATGTATGTATGTATGTATGTATGTATGTATGTATGTATGTATGTACGTATGTATGTACAGGGTTTAAGTTCAATTTGTGTTCTCATTGACACTGAACTCGTAAAGCTTTGATCGTTTTGGGCAATACCTAGCACAAAGTGTGGTATATATATTTTGACATTAATGTATTTAACGTTATATCTACATTAAATTCCATTCAAAACTTCTTCCATATTCAACTGATCAAAATGGTATGGCTTCATTCTCGTGCAGCGCTTCATCGCTTTCTATTTTGATTGCCCCATAAATATTTTAATCTGAAGGTTCCTGAAACCTTGGAAATTACATTTTTCCAATGTAAACAGCTCAGGTGAAGATTGGGAAAAATTGCACGTGGTAGCAAAGGCAGAAACCCGGAACTCCAGGGAGCAGCATAGGGAGTGTCATCAACAACTACACTTTAATCCAGCTAGGTAAAGTGTGTAGTACATATTATGCAATTTAGTATTTGGGAGGTTTGGTGCAAGGTACACATTAACATGTCGTTTTATGCATACATTAATCTTCGTGCATTTACGATGAGATCACGTGACACCCTATCTGGAACTTGCCTGTGCAAAAGGTCCATTAAAGCACGTCACACGATTGTCTGTAGTAAGTGCTGAAAGTACTAATATGAGAGTATATGTTAAGCTTTTTTTAGCAGGAATATCTATCGTTGATAGTCTCGTTGGCGTCAATTGTCCTATCGCCAGAGCAGACATAACTACGCCCTACTCATCAGCATAGCACATAATATAAAATCAAAGTATTTTATATTGACACTTACCCTGCGTGAATTAATGTTAATTATTTAGTGCATGCTGAAAATGACATGAAAAATGCTTGGACAATATTTAAATTATGACGATTTGAATTTGTATATGATACATAATGTCAGTCGGATAGGTGACGGACATTAGACCTGAAAGTCGTCAAGCTACCAGTATGCCTTTAAGCCACGTGATGCCCACACTTTTTCCAGCGATAGTATTGGTTGGTGGTCCGTAAATATCGGCATGTGTTAGGGTTTGAGTGATATATGGCGATACACTAGTTGTAAGCAGTACATTAAAACTAATTTGGCTAATAGACTTCCAATAATGGGATAACAGAATAACAGGCTTTACAACTATTAGTACCATCACTGCCCAGTATCTGGCTTTACTAGTAGGTGATACAAAATTGTTCTCTTGTATGCTAAATGTATTACCGTGTACTGAAACTACTATGATATGCATATTTTGAAATAAGTCACCTTAAAAATACCCAACTTACAATTTTTCCCTTTAAAAATACCAATATTATTTTCAGACCAATAAAAATACCAGCTAAAATTCATCACCCCTGAAAATACAAAAATTGAAAATTTGGACTACAAAAATGTAGTTAGAGCCTACGAAGCGTGGGAATATGGATGGGGAGATTTAACTCGTACTAATGCAATTTAAAGAGTATTCTTAGAAATTATATTCAGGAAGACAGAAACTTTCATTTACTGTATGTGTGACACGTCGAGAGTCTGAGATATTACTCGTCTTTGTTTCACACAATTTATATTGACTTTGGTAACCTAATATTATCATTAATACATTATTGTTTATAAATTTCGATGGGAAATGTATTATACGTAAAAAGCACCAGGAAGTACTATAATTAGACACTTTTACTTGTGCACATCTGAGAGCTTAAAATGGATCGATTCACTTGAGATGAGGAGGGTCAAGTATTATACACTGCACACTTGTAATTATCTTTGTATTGTATAGAATAGAGAAATATTTTGAACGGTTGCAAGGGATTATATGTCTGATTTTGAAGTGGACTCATTTATAAAATATTATTTAGTTATTAAGGATTTCCATTTGTTGCTTCAAACAACCCAAGTAGATATACAATGGGATTTCTGGACTACCTCTAAAATGATGCTTTTCTTGCGTTTTAGAGGGCATGGAATGCACTTTTTATGTGTTTTAGAGGCTCAGAAATGATATGTTTATAGTGTTTTCACTATGGTTTGTGCTGTAATTTATGTCTTGAAAAGTCTCTCAAATGATATGTTTATAATGTTTTCACTATGGTTTGTGTTGTAATTTATGTCTTGAAAAGTCTCTCACATGATGTGTTTATAGTGTTTTAAGGGCCATGGATTTTAAAAATTAACGCATATATAAAGGTGTTTTAGAAGCTCTCAAAATGAAATGTTTATATCGTTTTCAGTATTGTTTGTGCTGTATTTTATATCGTTTTCGATATTGTTTGTGCTGTATTTTATATCGTTTTCAATATTGTTTGTGCTGTATTTTATGTAGTTTTCAGTATTGTTTGTGTTGTATTTTATATCTTGAATAGGCTCTCAAATGATGCATTTTATAGTGTATTAATGTCCATTGATTTTTTAAAATGAATGAAGTTATAAGAGTGTTTTAGAGGCTCAGGACTGAGGTACTTACTGCTTGGATGGTCTAAAGAATGATGTTTTAATGCGTTTAAGAGGGTATGAATGATATATTTCACAAGTATTTTTCAAAAATGTCTTTTGAAAAGCATGTATACTAGAATAATATAAAAAATAGTTTGCCTGTTCATCTCTTTATATATCAATTTTGAGGAATTTCTTATAAACAGATTTGTAAAAAGATGAATTAAGAAATTGACTTTCAGTGTAACATACTTCAAACGATACCGTCTGTACTCACTTATAAGTCGGATCCAACTGCAAGCAACATAAACTCTGATCTGCCGTCGCATTATGCGCCGGCAGCTCAGGGTCTATATTATTTGTTCTACTGATTACTCGTAACGAACTGCATAGACCGAAATCTGCCGGCTCAGTATGCGACAGATCTGGGTCTATAAAGTTTACGCTTAGACATGACTTATAAGCGAGTACATACGCTAGATCACCTATAATATGTTCTTTCATTATTGAAATGTATGGATTTTGTTTGCGTTCAATCAATTTAAACACGTTTGTTTGTTCATGAACAGTTCTGTACTGTCTTATGTCGATATCCATTTCAATGTGTGCGTGTACCCCTTTGTTAGGTGTCTTTGCAAAATTGTTACGCTTTGTATTTACTTAATTATAAAATTATTATATTTTCCATGACTAATATACATGCACATTTTTTGGCGATCGTATTTCATCCCTGCATACCTTGCTTATTGCAACTTGAGTGGAAATAAAGCTTCTTCTTTGGTCTGTTTTGTCTTTTGCTAATATACTTTTTCAGACTCATTTACATAAGAAAAATATTTTATGAAACTTGAAAGACTTATTACGATAAGTTCAAATAAGATAAATCTCAAAGTTGACCAAAATCAAAGCAACAGTTTTTGAGGTTTTGCAACTGCAAATTTCTATATTTTAGTGCAGTGTGTGCAGATCATTTCCACATGCTGTCCACATTACATAATGTTTTTGTAACTAATCAAACCAGATTTCAATTTATAACGTCCCAATGTTGGTTTTATGTAATGAGATAAGGAGATGAGATCCAGTACGTGACAACGCTATTACGGTACAGAAAGTAATCAACACCGTTGAATGTCAAGGACAAGTAATGAACAGTCGTAGACGCACTTATCATGTTGTGGATGAATATCAACATGTTATTATCAAAACCGGATTTATCGAAGTATATAAAACAGGTTGTGTGCTCTACTATGATAGATTATTACTTGGGCCCGGAGATGAATGCGATAGTCAAAAGCGTTTGCGTCGTCATTTTCTTTGCATTTTCTTGCAGGTAAGTCCATTGCCGTATACTTACCAATTGGAGCATTTTTCTATAATTTTCAATCTCACTCCATGAGTGAAAATATATATATATATATATATATATATATATATATATATATATATATATATATATAGAGAGAGAGAGAGAGAGAGAGAGAGAGAGAGAGAGAGAGAGAGAGAGAGAGAGAGAGAGAATCTGTATTGTTGACAATGGTGTTT
The DNA here is from genome assembly GCA_029931535.1 of Margaritifera margaritifera. Lineage (NCBI taxonomy): Eukaryota > Metazoa > Mollusca > Bivalvia > Unionida > Margaritiferidae > Margaritifera > Margaritifera margaritifera. Next base: position 1,328,658 of record JAQPZY010001625.1, on the reverse strand, counting down.
TATTTTTATGTTGGTGCCTAAGATAGAAACAAATTGGGATATCAACTATGTAACCTCAGTTGCGCGGCAAAATATAGGCTGAATTTAGGTTGGTATGATTTATAATAGTAGGCAGTATTACTGCCTTATGCCCATTATGCGCCGGCAGATCTGGGTCTATGCAGTTTTGCAGTTGGTATCGGTTTATACGCGAGTATATATTGTATTTCTTGTGGTCGTGTATGTACATTAACTTCAGAATTGTCCATGTGACAAATCAGAATTGATGAGAGTTACCTATTGTCATTAATAGTTTCTACTATTCGACATCTAAAATGAATAATTTATGAACTTTCTGTGGGTCTTTCGGAATAGTAGACAGGATTTTCTTTGTCGACCCAAAATGTTGAAAGGACGTGTTTTTCTCTGTTTTCACTAAACGCATGATTTGGTGTGTGCTGATAAGAATTCAGTGTTTCCTATGAATCGCCATCATTGTTTCTTACAATTAGCTGTACTATGCCTAATATATAGAAAAAGACTATAGCCATAATAATTGTAATATATCATTTATGATGTATTTCAAATTGTACAGAAAAATAATTTTTAAGTAGTTTCTTGTTTTGATGTTCGATAGTGAGCGAATTACTTGTCATGTGATCAATTTAATATGACTATTTCTGCATGTCTACTTGTTATAAAATAACATCTCTTAAACGCTTATATTCATAAGCGTCATTCTCACCATGAACACCATCAAAAAGGGCTTTCAGCGATGTTAATGAATTTGAACACCATCAAAAAGGGCTTCCAGCGATGTTGATGAATAAAGCAATATCATGCACGGTGTCAGATATTAAATTTATTAATTTTTCTCGCTGCTGTGATTGACTGAATAATTGATTTATTTATTGATATTTTTACTATTTACAGCACTGCCCAGAATGAACGCTCTGAGGATGCTGTACAGACGAATACAGCTGATACGACATGCAAAAAGCAGTTGAACTACACAATCCGGAACCATCTACAAAAACCAACATTCGAGTACTCGCTCGCAATCCGGTTTTGTCGCCAGCCTTTCATACGCATAATGGAGAAAGCAGTAAATAAGAGCAGAAACTTCATGTAAGTCTGGCGGAAATCGATCATATAATAAAATTGTTTATATTGCGAGATATTTAAAACTAAAATTTATTATAGCTAAACTAACAAAGCCGTTGGTGCAGCTGCAATCGCCGTTATTACACCACCACAACCTACCCTGCTCATGCTACTACTACTACTACGATTGATTTACACAATGTGGAACCAACTTCATGCACCACCATACCACCACAACCTCCCCTCCTCCTTTCCATACTACCATTACTACTACTCCTACCACTACTATTACTACAAATACTAGATACATACACAATCTGAAACCAGTCACCAACTCTACCAAACCATCACAACCTCCCCTGCTCATGCTACTACTACTACAATTGATGTATATAATCCGGAACGAGCAAGAAGCACTACCACACTGCCACAAACTCCTCTCCTTCTCCTCATACTACTACTGCTACCATTAGTGACGTACGCAATCCGGAACCAGCTAGAAACACTACCACACCACCACAACCTCCCCTCCTCCGCATGATACTACTACTACAATTACTACTACTACTACTACTAGTGACGTACACAATCTGGAACCAGCCACAAGTACTCCCATACCACCACAACCTCCCCTCCTCCTCATGACACTACTACTACTGCTGCTGCTACTACTAGCAGTAGTAGTAGTAGTGACGTATACAGTCCGGAACCAGCTAAAGGTACTCCACACCCTCCTCTCTTCCTCATGACACTACTTCTACTACTACTACTATTTACTAGTGAGGTACACAATCCAGAACCAGCAACAAGCACTATCACACCAACGCAACCTCACCTCCTACGCATGCTACTGCTACTAGAGGCGTACAGAATTCGAAATCAACTATAAGTACTACCACACCATCACCACTGCTACCATTTGTCTGATTAGGTATTATATGCAAATGAATTAAAAACGTCTTTCATTTGAACAACTTAAGGACCTTTTTAAAACTATAAATAATTACCACAAAAGATATATAATTTACTTCATTTTCATTTTTTTTTCATTTCTCCCGTAACCTTGCTGGTCGTAGGGGGGCCACTGATGACTTTGCAACAATCTCTCTCCATTTCGCTCTGTTCTCCACTGCTCTTTGGGACTTTGCAGTACAAACAGAACAGTCGCCTATCCTCCTCGTAATTAGGGTAAAGATATACACGCACCAAAGCTAAAACACTTTCAGAAATCAACATTTTTTTTTATTGAATTTATTTGAAACATTTTCTCGCCAGATTTATAAAAACCCTGTTTCAATATGTTTATTCACAGTCACAATATCTCTCATGCATAGCGCGATGTGATTCGATAAAACCGTGAGAAGGACCTTTCAGATTGTGCATGAGAAGGATCTCGAATGGAGACGACACATTAGATTTACAAATTAAGACAGATATTTCTCATTTTACGTATGAAATTTAAAATAAAATCAACAAATTTGATTCAACTAGTTTATTACTTTTCATGTAACTTCTAAATTATCTTTCTCTCAATTGGTTAGGCAATGGCGTAATTCTTGCAACGACCATTCTAAATTTAATTTCCCTAATGATGGCGATTGGTAGTTATCTGCGGTCACTCGATTACCAAAGTGTCACGCAGTCTACAGCTAACTAGAAATTGTGCTGCATCTGCAAGTTCCAGTGCTTTTTCGTAATATTAATTCCACGCTAATAAAATTTAATCCTCTAGGAATGGGTCCAAATTTTGGGAACAATGTGCACATTTATAAACGACCCTTGTGATATTCCAAACTTTGCATTTTTCGTCTACAATGTTGTAAGGGGCGTTGTGCAATTTTACGAATGGCACTGGCAGGATATCACAATACACGCGCTGACAATGATGGTCAATGAATCACACAATACCCGTGCTGACAATGTTGGTCAATGAATCACACAATACCCGTGCTGATAACGTTAGTCAATTAATCACATAATACCACACAAACTGACAATGATGGTCAATGAATCACATACTACCCACGCTGACAATGATGGTCAGTGAATCACACAATATATAATGTTAGTCAATGAATCACATAAAACCCACCACGCTGACAACAATGGTCAATGAATCACATAATACCCACGCTGATAATGATGGTCAATGAATCATATAATACCCACCACGCTGACAATGGTGATCAATGAATCACACAATACCCTCGCAGACAATGATCGTCAATGAATCAATGTTTCAGTCATTTGCAATGACTGGGTTAACTTTCTTCTTTTTATTTTTCAGGTTTACGGCCACTTACTTTCCCAAACTGGGCTATTTTATTGACGCCATTAATGGTGTTCAGGGATTTTATAACGTCAACAAGACATGGTGGGCATTCCTGAAGGCTCCAGATACAATGCTACCAGTTGGTATGTATAGCAACACATTCATTGCTGTATAATTACCATACACCAACTTGACAAGATCAGGCCCATCCCCACCCCACTTCTTGATTCATGCTAGGGTTAATCACGCGTGTAAGGAAATGACGTCACTGCTTTAGCACACTTGTTTTAACTCAGTTTTACTGAAGTAAATATTCATCATATTAAAGTTATAAATCAGTAATTTACTGTATTAGGCTGGATTAGTCTGAAACCGCAATGTACTTATATTTATCCTACTCATGTTTCAATATACAAATGTAAGTGAAGATCGAAGTACATGAAAAAATTAGCTAAGTTTAGCTGAAACATCAGACCCTTTTTTGTCTAGACCGCCTTTCATGTAGCTTGAAAGGACACACATACAAGGAAAGGAACACATTTTAAAACTGAGGTTAATATAGCGTGTTGTTGCAAGTATGGACGATCGTACGGGCACACACAGCTGCCAAAGGGATCACCATACCAACCTTCCGCAAAGGCGGGCTTGACATAAACGTGCCAGCGATAGGTTATACCGTCTATACTCACGTATAATTTCATACCAACTGCAAACTGCATAGACCCAGATCTGCCTTCGCAAAATGCACCGGAAGATCTGGGTCTATGCAGTTTGTAAGGACTAATCAGCAGAACAAACAAAATAGACCTTCCTCTGCCGGCGCATTATGCGACAGCAGATCAGGGTCTATGTTGTTTGAATTTGGACCCGGTTTATACGCAAGTACAGACGGTAAGTTAACAAACATTTTATGTTGTATGATAATAATATTTCATTATAAATATACATTTTCAGAAATAAATGACATTATTTGGAATTGCAGAAAACACACACACACACACACACACACACACACACACACACACACACACACACACGTAATTTTAGGCGTAACATGCCGGCCAGTCACAAAGGCTGAGAACTGTTATCAAGCTTTATTTTTATTTTCAATATCTTGTCACCCTTCACTTACAAACAACCATTTATACAATTACAAATACACTTATGACCCAATCATTGGCGTAGAAAAATTCATTTTAAATGTAGGTATGATATATTCCTCGACAGCATGAAAAGATTTTACATTTATATCGGAATCACATTGTTGATTTCCACACATCGAACATTAGCAACGAACTTTTCTACCAAATTTTCAGGCATGATGGCAAAATACCGATGGCATTATTATAGCGACGACAAAAAATGCTCATAAATTGTATAACTGCTTCAAATTGTAACAGCTTTAAATATTTGGAAAGGAAGGTTTTAAGTTAAAGAGTAATTCCACAAAAAGCACCAAAATTCGACAAACGAGAGTAATCATCACGTCATTTAATGCGGTTGTCGTGCTTTTCTGCCCAATTTTTATAAATCCGAATTAACGTTTCATTTGAGTGCCCGACTTACCGATACCTTACCCGTGCTATTTTACTGATAGTGGCGAGTTTAGAGTCAAGGACAAAAGTACATACACTTTCAGTAGAGCTGCAGGTCTCAGAGACTTGGGGCTCTCATTTTGGAACCAAGGACAAAGGTACAGACATTTTCAGTAGAGCTGCCAGATCTTAGAGACCTGGCACTTGAAGCTATCATTTTTATATATGTGCATATTAACCCAATAAAATCGTTGCTGTATGTTAAAAAATATAAATTCCGAGGAGCATAGAGATTATTACGCGATGCACCTGGATGGGATTTACGAAGGCTAAAATGACTGCTATTGGTAAACGGATTGATGGTATTCGAAAAAAAGGGCATAAAATGGGAGACTATTTCGCACATTTAAATGTCCGTACAAATAGCAACAACAACCCCACCATCCACAAACACAAACTAAATCGCGTAATATTGCAACTCTGCTGAAAATGTATTTATATTTAATTTTTGTTCTAACGTCCTCACCATCAGTAAAACAGTCTAGGATTTGCAGAGCTAAATTAATAATCTCAGCTAAATTCTTGCCTACCAGCTTGATAAAATAAAATGTAAAGTGAACAGGATATCGGTTCTTGTAGGATTCAGTTGCTATCTTTTTTTCCATTTTACTATGTCATGAACTGTAACAATAAATTTTACGCTGCACTATTTCACCAGCAATTTAGATAAAACTCAGTTATAAAAAGTTAGACTATTTGCGTTTTTGTTTTATCTTGATTTGGGATATAAATCGCATTCGATCATAAGATTCAGTAATTTCAGTCCCGTCTGCAAGGTACCTGGTACCACATACAATTGACTCGAATTCTACGCAGTGCACTGGGCCTTCATGTTTCTTCATTGGTTGCTTCATCTGATCATTCTTGCTTGTAACTTTCAAGTCTAGTTAGATACAAAACTCCACAATTCAGTTTCGAATGAGTCATAAATCCATGCAGGGTGACCAACATACGTCAAGGATATTTGGGACATCTTATGCAGTGGCTATTTTTTTAAGCACATTGCAACAGTTGGTCCATGTAAATGAAGGGGTAAACAGTAGCGTACTAACGGAGCTTCGGACGCGGCGGTTGCCCCAGACACTAGATGTCTTGGGGCGCCAAAACAGCTGATAAAAATTCAGGCCTCGTACTCTGGCCCTTTGGGCCATCATCGTCGCCCCGGGCGCCATTTTTCCTTAGTACGCCACTGGGGGTGAAATCCTTAAAATACCAAGTCAATTGTTTGATATAATTCGTACTCTTTTAGAAAGTTCAAGACCCTCTTAGCTGGTACATTATTAGGAACGTATCCAAGGGCAATAAGGCTGCCTCCATTAGTCGCCTCTTACGACATGCAGGAGGGCGCATCAGACCTATTCTATATACCCAATACCTAAATAGGTGCCATTATAATACTTTCTGTTGCGGAATATTGTTTTCGCGAAACACCGCTTTTAGTGAAATTACCACAAATCGGACGCCATAATCAAGAATTCATCCCCAAAGCCATGTCATTTAGCTGAGTTTTTAATTCAATCTTAAAGAAAAAAACATATTGAAATATTAACAGTCAGTCTCATTTACGTTTAACATTGGGGGAGGAGGGTGGGGGGACAATTCATTGAATTATCCTGTTCTACTTAAGTGTAACAAACAAACTTTCACGTGGTATTTTTAAATAAAATTATGACAGGTTTTCAAAATCAGGATCAAACAATTTATCGATCTGTTTCGTTTATTGTATATAATAATTTAATGCAACCAAATTTCGCGATTCTGACGTTACCAAATTTAAACAGTTCATATCTAAACATTGTCATTGTGATAATTATGCTGCCCAAAGAGATTACATGTATAATTCTTTCAGAATTAGCAATATTTGTATAATTTCATACTGTTACCTGAGACCACTCATAATGGACTAGTTCTTTTCGCTGTTAAAATAATACGAATACTTACGTTATCTATGGCCAGATCATAATTGGTAATTCTAAGATGCAGTAATACTATTAGTGTTATCACAATAGGTAATTCTAAGATGTAATAAAACTAATCGTGTTTCTCATAATATATAATTCTAAGATGTAATAAAACTATCAGTTTATCATAACATGTAATTCTAAGATGTAATAAAACTATCAGTGTTTATCGTAATATGTAATACAAAGACGCAATACAACTATCAGTGTTTATCGTAACATGTAATTTTAAGATGTAATAAAACTATCAGTGTTTATCGTAATTTGTAATTCTAAGATCTAATAAAACTATCTGTGTTTTTATCGTAATATGTCATACAAAGAAGCAATACAACTATCAGTGTTTATCGTAACATGTAATTCTAAGATGTAATAAAACTATCAGTGTTATGATAATATGTAATTCAAAGATGTAATAAAACTATCAGTGTTTATCGTAATATGTAATTCAAAGGTGCAATAAAACTATCAGTGTTGTCGTAATATGTAATTCTAAGAGTCAGTAATACTATGAGTGTTACCATAATATATAATTCTAAGATGTAATAAAACTATCAGTGTTTTTCATATGTAATTCTAATATGTCATAAAACTATCAGTGTTTTTCATATGTAATTCTAAGATGTAATAAAACTATCAGTGTTTATCTTAATTTGTAATTTTAAGATGTAATAAAACTATCAGTGTTATGATAATACGTAATTCTAAGATATAATAAAACTATCAGTGTTTTTCATAATATGTAATTCTAGGATGTAATAAAATTATCAGTGTTTATCGTAATATGTAATTCTATGATTTATTAAAACTGTCAGTGTTTTTCATAATTTGTAATTTTGGATGTAATAAAACTCTCAGTGTTATATTAATATGTAATACAAAGATGTAATAAAACTACCAGTGTTATATTAATATGTAATACAAAGATGTAATAAAACTACCAGTGTTATATTAATATGTAATACAAAGATGTAATAAAACTCTCAGTGTTATATTAATATGTAATACAAAGATGTAATAAAACTACCAGTGTTATATTAATATGTAATACAAAGATGTAATAAAACTACCAGTGTTTAATAGTTTAGTCTTAGGATATAAACAAAAAAATGAGTCATAGTAGTCTACTTCCTTGAAACTTGAAACTAGTTATAGAATTAATACGGAATTGTACGTTAGCAGAAAAAGGTCAAGGCTTTAACAGATACATCTTATGTCTTAATCAGTCACCGGTTATTGACGGTTTTGACGTCATAAACCAAAAAAAAAAAAAAAAAAAGGCGGGAAGCTTCAAAACTATGAATTAATTACCACACACATATAAAAGTTCGGATAGCTTCTTATCTGATTTGATAAAATGTTCTCATGTAAATTATATATATATATATATATATATATATATATATATATATATATATATATATACGAATAAATAATATAATATAGGTTAGGGAATTTTAATTCGTACTCTACGGAGATTTGAACCCGGATCCGCGGTTACGGCACCCATCGCCTTGCCTGAAAGCAACAATCCCTATACCATCTCGACCATGCACAAATCACCAAAAAAAAATTATGCTGGAGAGTCGGTGGTATCGGTATTAATGCGTAGCAGACATACCCGCATGTCAACCCAGTAATTAATTATCATCTAAGTACACAGTCCATCTGGATTCCTACTACAGAAATCAAGGTATATAGAAGTTGGTGCTTACAGGGAAGACGATGGGTGCTGCAACCCGCGGATCCGGGTTCGAATCTACGTAGAATACGAATTAAAATTCTCTAACCTGTATGATAATATTATTTATTCGTATTTAAAAATGCTGTTAATGTTATCAAGCTTTCTTCTGTAGAATCCAGGGATAGGACTTTTCGCTCTGTTTTGGTGTATATTTGTAATTCTCTGTCTGTCTGTCTGTCTGTCTGTCTCTCTCTCTCTCTCTATATATATATATTATATATATATATATAGAGAGAGAGAAATAGATACATATATATATGCACACACACACACACACACACACACACACACACACACACTAAAGTCATAAACTAGTTGTATGCAGATCATATTTAAGTTCTTTTCCACATATATTTTATGATGAAAATATATAGTCGTGATCACACATATTTTATGATGGAAATATATAGTCGTGATTACACATATATTTTATGATGAAAATATATAGTCGTGATTACACATATATTTTATGATGGAAATATATAGTCGTTATTACACATATATTTTATGATGGAAATATATAGTCGTGATTACACATATATTTTATGATGGAAATATATAGTCGTGATTACACATATATTTTATGATGGAAATATATAGTCGTGATTACACATATATTTTATAATGGAAATATATAGTCGTGATTACACATATATTTTATGATGGAAATATATAGTCGTGATTACACATATATTTTATGATGGAAATATATAGTCGTGATTACACATATATTTTATGATGGAAATATCAAGTCGTGATTACACAAAAAATATTCTCTCAAATGTTGAGCATGTTACGAGTCCTACATGATGTCTTGTTAAAATATCGACTAAAATTATACAGGATACACTGAATATCAGATCTGATAATTTGTGTGTCAACAACAAGTACAGCAACACCACTATGAACACGACTACCACCAATAGTACTACTACTACTACTTATAGTAAGAAGTGATGATGATTTCTCTATTTAAAAAAATCCAATTAAAAACACTGCTATTTTTAATATCTGTTGTATAAAATTACCCCAAAAATATGACTCGGAAGAAAAAAAAAATATTAAGCGTAAAAATAAATAATAATTTCAGTAAAATTCTCCCAGTGTCGTACAGAAATTTCACCCCATCTAATTCCATGGTGAAAAATCAACATAGAAAAATTTAGCCTGTGGTTTAAAGAATATATTATAGAATTGTTATCCCACCCATGAAAAATGTACCTTCTCCCCCCCCCCCCAATTACAACACTAAAAACAACGAACCCACCCCCTCCAACAAACAGACGGTGATGATGTCAACAACAACACCAACGACAAAACAATAACAATATTACAACAACCAGACTGTTAATAATAAGCTACTACGATGACTACGACACTATATTGTATTACTACTACACTATATTGTATTACTACTAACAGAAAACAAATTACGACAGCAACATCATCATCATCATCAACAACAACAGCAACAATAATAATAAATAATCACTCACGCTCACCCTAACCCACTTCTTCCTTGTAATACTTATACATTTACTTTTAGATTTATGTTTACAGTTCAAAGATGTGTACAATGACTCTATAACTTTGAGATAAATTGTTCTATTTATATATGGCATTTCTGTTCAAATAGCCCCTTCCCCATCCCCCTAAAGAATTAATAACTTTATATTCATAGAAGCATTACATATATGTTAAAAACTACATCTTTATTCGTTGCGGAGAAAGGGAGGGGGTGGGGAGAATTTCATTATAGAATATAATGATATATTTTATATGGGTAAAACTTTTGAAAACAAGAAATGAGAGTGATATGAATGGAACACTTAAATGAGAAACCGTATATAAAACAAACAAACAAAAAATAAAAACAAAAAAAAAAAAAAAAAAAGTATGGAGGTTGCGATTTCCGAAGCCAGTTTGTAGCATTGATTGGGCGCATTACAGAGGAATCGAAAATCCAGTCCATAATGTCTGGCAAATGACCATACAGTCGCTTGATTTACATATCCTATACAAACGGGAGCGGGGGTGCATTTCTCTATATTTCTCTTTAGAAATGCTTTCGACGAACTATTCAATTTAGCTTTATTGAACAAGAAATATCCTAGATCGACGGCAGAATAGAATACTAGTATGTCAATATCTTTTGCTGGTATTTAGGGAATGAATGTATACGTATGCATGTGATGTAGATATAGATATTGTCCGTAATGAAAGATGCAAGTAAATATCTTATCTCTGTACAAAGTGAGCTGTTCAAATTATTCACCGGTTTTTTAAGTCTAAAATTCGACAAAACTGTTGTCAAAATAACAAACATCTTGGATGCCTAACAAACGAGTAAAGAAATTGTTACAATGGCTTTTCCAAGAGCGGGGCTCGGGAACGATTGTGTTTTCCACTGAATAAGAGCTGGGCCCGGGAACGATTGTGTTTTCCACCGAATGAGAGCAGGGCCCGGGAACGATTGTGTTTTCCACCGAATGAGAGCGGGACCCGGGAACGATTGTGTTTTCCACCGAATAAGAGCGGGGCCTGGGAACGATTGTGTTTTCCACCGAATAAGAGCGGGGCCCGAGAACGATTGTGCCTTTTGTAGAATTTTTTTCTCTCCTCTTGAAAGGCGCATCCTAATCTTTATATTACAGAAGACATATCAGAATTATTTTTAAAAAAATTGAATACGAATTATGCGAGATTCAATACATATTCCTATAAAGAGATGAAAATGTGATGAAATTATCCCAAAAGACCTCAGCCGTTTTATTGACTTGGAAATGGTTATTAGCAAATAAGTGTACCCCAGACAAGAGAAGATCTTATGAAAACTCACTTATAAGGGTTAACAAGGTACCAGTTTTCTACAAAGAATGGTTTGCACATACAGTTACTTACATAGGCGATATTATTCCAGATCAGGGAACTGTTATTAATTTTGATAGTTTTAGTGCTAAAAATGGTCTAAGCACAATTTTTCTTGGCTTTCAAGGTATAATTTAATGAGTAAAGTTCTCATGTGAAATGTTTAACTTCCATATAAATGCAACCGCCAGATTCTTTATCCCTTTCCAATTTGAAATTATAGCTCGCGTAAAGACTCACACGTGTATTCAATATATGGGAGATAACATTTTGTTTCTTGTTTTTCACTTTCAGGAGTTAGCTCCTACTATCCGGCAGATGGGGACCATATAATATTTAACTTCACTCAGTCTGGAGGCCATTAAAAATAGGGAAATGGAAATACTGCAGTGTATGTGTAATTTTTTTCGGAGTTTGAGGAAGATTATATTTTATATTTTATATTATATTATATTTATTATATTTATATTATACTTTGAAAATTTAAATACTTGTTTGAAAATAATGAAAAGAACAAGCAGTTGCCGACGTGTGGAATCCAGCATTGTTTGGAAATGATGAAAAGAACAAGCAGTTGCCGACGTGTGGAATCCAGCATTCTTTGGACTGAAAAACTTCAAAGGGACATTCGACCTCAAAACTTGCGAGATCATGGATGAATTCATTGCATTGATTCAGAATTCGTTCTTGAGTAGATGCGTGAGGTGCATACTCATATTAAAAAACCCTGCTTAACTCATTTAGTTTAAAGGGTATCACCTTACTATCACTAAAGGATGACAAGAGGCAAAGAAAATATTAATCTAACCTACAGATCTTTAACAATCTGCACATTCCAAAATCTATTGAAAACAAAATGGAGATTGTTCCATATGTAGACTCATTTATATGCTCTTTGACCTCGCTATCAATTTGTGGCCGATTATAAGTTACCTGAATAACTTTAAAAAAAGGAACAATTTTCAAAAATGGAAACAATCAAATAGGAAGCGATACATTCTTGCTCAAATGATCCAGACACATCTGCCTGTTTAATTCCTGTTTTAATTTCATATCAAAGAGTAAAGTGGATCATTTGTAACCAGTTATCATGATAGGAATGTAAGAGTCACATAAAAATGTGTTTTGAAAAATTTAGAGAAATGTAGTTTATTAGCAATAAAAACCCGGAGAAAAAATGGGCTTTTACATCGTAGTATAAAATAATTTTAAATTTCACTTTGACGTTTTCACACGACACTGTGCAATTTCTACATTTTTGTTAGTAATCTGTTGATGTGTTTTCTATGTCCTTATAAAAAATGTTTGCCAGTCTGATACGCCCTGTTCGATTATCTATTACCCACCTTTCTCTCTCTCTCTCCCTCTCTCTCTCTCTCTCTCTCTCTAACACACGACACATATACAGGCACTCACTCACACAGCTGCAAATACAAAACGATAGCAAACGACAGCTTCTAGGAAAAGTTAGATACACTTTTTTAAGGAAGCAAAGTGATGAATTATACTAAATGTTATTGCTTGGTCTCCTTGAATTATACTTAATGCTATTGCTTGGTCTCCTGGAATTATACTAAATGCTATTGCTTGGTCTCCTGGAATTATACTAAATGCTATTGCTTGGTTTCCTGGAATTATACTAAATGCTATTGTTTGGTCTACTAAGTTTCGTTGGATGAGTTTTAATGTACTTTATTATCTCTGATATGTAAGATTCCATCAATGATGTTTTCGGGAGGGAAATAAAATAAGATGAATGCAAAACTTTGTTTTCGATTCAACGTTGCCCTTTTTAGGTGGTAAACAGATTAAAAGACAACAAAGAAAATATGTATTGTGTGGCGTACATAAATCCTTCTAAATGCCCCAAACCTTTGAGAGATATTTTGTGTCAGAGAAAACAACACGAGACACCATGTATTCTAAAGACACACGACTCATTATCATGTTTAAATTTTAAAAAATCAGTGAATGTGACTTCACTTTGCACCTATATCCCACACTTTACGCTTATATGCACACTTTACACGTATTTCCAACACTTTACACCTATATCCCACACTTTACACTTACATGCACACTTTACACCGATTTCCAACACTTTACACCTATATCCCACACTTTACACTTACATCCCACACTGCAAGAAGATAAAAGCATTTGAAGAAGGGATCAGGAATATGACTTCAAGTAAAGAAACCAACTACCTCGTTAACTGCTGGAGATTGTGTTAAGACTGAACAATTAGAATTTAACGGAATAAATTTTCTCGAGATAAATGTCACTGCAATTGGTGTAAAGATGCACTCTCGACCCTCCCACCCCCCAAGAGGCAAACTTGAAGGCAGGCACTTAGCCAGTGTATTCTTTGAAACCACTCCAATGCATCCGGTTCATTGATTACATCAAGATGAAGTGCAATCATTGCGAAGAAAGGTTAGACAATTTCATTAAACAAGATAAGGAATATCAGCACTCTATTATATTCACAGCGGAAATTCCTATTGCCGCTCACGTGTTTCTAGACACAACAACAATAATCATCGGAAACAAACTCAGTACTAATGTATATTCTAAACCAACCAGCAAACACCCACCTATGTATCTTTTCTTCCCGTCCAGCTGTCGCCATCAAAACACTGCATGCAAAACACTCCTTGCAAAATATCAAGCATTGAGAATCTGAAGGATATACTCTGATAACATGACATTAATAAATCCTCAGTATGACGAATCATCCAAAGACACGGTCTATCGTGGAATCGTCTTGGACTTTAAGGGAGATTTTCCTACACAAATCTGTCATTGCATACCGAGATCCTAAAATCAGCGAATATATTACTTTTTAGAACCTAAACTACAATCAGAGACAAGAACCAACACCCCTAGACTCTCCTAAGCCTTGAAGAAAGTGGCCAAGGGTGGCCGAGTGGTCTAAGGCGCTCGCCTTTACCGATCACTGCCATCTCACCTCTGTCTGCGTGGGTTCGAGTCTTGGGTTCGGCCAATGTGGTTATGTGAGAAAGCTTGTCAGTAGTTTCCCGTGGGTCAGTGGTTCTTCCCGGGATTTTCCCGGGTTGTTCCTCCACCAGATATACTGGCCGCCATGTATCATGTACTGAAAAATGGCGTTAAACCCATAAAAACCAAACCAAACCAAACCTTGAAGGAATGATACAACACACACAGATAGATGATCGACATCTTTCCGAGCACAGTCACGGGATAATAAAACAAACAAATAGTTGCAATACTAGTCATACAAGCACATTCAAAACATAAAATTCCACCTATCTCATTACATGCAAAGTCTGCTCCATCCATTATATTACGCAAACAGAAAAAGTAGAAATGATGATGAACCTGCACAGACAGAACGGCATACCAAATGGCTTGGACGAAGCCAAGTAGCATAACATATTTCATCCCCTGGTCACATCTTTGATGACATTTTCTAACCTGTATACAATCCAAACGGAAGCCGCACAACCGGAGAGGAAAGGAAACCTACTAGATTCGACACATAAAAAAACTAAACATGCAGGCTTGAATCAAGAGGAATAAAAGTGGAAAACATAAGCAGCTGCAAAGTGATAAACACATGTTCTGTTTGAATAAAACACCAGAAAGATATACCGGGATATACTTTTTTAAGAAAGCAATTTTGGAAAAAAGACTTCATGATCATTAGCTGGCACAAGCATTAGTTTTCCAGAAAGTTTTAATGCCCACACTATATTTAATTTATTAGTTGGTTTGGAATTAGAGAATATTTTCGTTAATTTATATTTAATTAAAAGCCTGTCATTTTCAGTGGAAACAGATACCATATTTCTGGAATTGATATACGGAGGTTAGTAGAACATTGAAAATATTTAAAAACATTGAATCACTTTCATCCACTTTTTAGCAATATTGTGCTGTTATTTAGTCAGATCTAGATGGCGGTACAAATTGAAACAATATTGTCCTGTTATTTATTCAGATCTAGACGGCGGTACACATTAAAGAGGGTTCCAGAAAAGATTAGGTTGTTGTTACTCTATTTTGCTAAGTTATTTTACTTTCATAGATCTTAAATAATTATATATTAATTATATTTATTTGATTTGTTGCGAAATCTGATTAACATAGAAATTAAAAAAATAGTTGCATTTTGATGCAATTTAAAAAAAGCATATCTGCGTATTCTCCAGATTTACTGTATACTACTACAAGACACTATTAGAGCATACTACTAGAGTATTGTGGCGTGGGGGTGGTGGTGGTTGTGGTTATCGTTATCTAGAGGATGATCGACCTCGGTGTTATTGCCCGGATCGAGTAAAGAATAATATAAATTGTGAAACTTATAGATGGAATGAATAGAGATCTGAGCAGATATATAGAACAGAATAACACGAGCCCCCGTATATGAAATATAACAATTTAATCAATTACATAAACAACTGTGATAATGCATTACATTAGGAAGATACACTTCTTTTTGAAATAAATCATTCACCGAATTTTAAACACAAATATACTTATATAAATAGCCGATCTGTTTAAATGATAGAATTAATTCATCATAGAATCGAGTGAACAATCGAAGTCATTGCTTTGTACAGCTTCATAACCTGGTTTCCTCCTGTTCACCGTGCTGTTCAACTGGTTCCTTCGCTTTCTTCTCACTCTGACTATCTTGCCTCTGTCGGCCCTCAAACTTTGTGTGGGTAGGTGGATACGTAGTTATGTAGATACGTAGGTACGTGGATACGTCAGTGGATTACGTCAGTGGAGCTATTTCCCCTTTCAAAATAAACAGAGAATCAACCTAAATCTTCTGTCAGATATCCTACTGGGAATAGATCGTTACTCCACTCTCGTTATGTCAGATAGCATCCTATCGGAAGTCAAACAGATACCAAAGGCTATCTGGTCAAGCCAAACACGGCAGGGCATAAACAAGCAAACCTAGTTTCATAAGATTAATGTATTTCCTAACGGCTATTTCATCGCTGACTCACATTAACATCACACGAGACATAACAGTTCCGTTCTCGATTATACAAATGAATGAATGAAATTCATTACATGGCTTAACTACGTTAATTTCAGCGAATACACACATTCAAGTCTTTAGCGTCCATGAAATCTCACTTCATGGCTTAACAACGTTAATTTCAGGCGATACGCACTTAAGTTTTTATCATACATGAAATCATCTAAGATCGGTGAATTCACACGGATTCTCATACTCATATCAACTAAAGTAATGCATGAAATTCTTAAAATACATGACTCCTATAACACTCAAGACAACAAATTCAAACAATCTGTCAAACCTATATATAAGATCATTAAACGAATTCAGATAATGAACTCAAACACAGTTATACTCATATCAAGAAAATTGATCTACGAATTTATACAAATAAATTCATGCAAATATAAGTAAATAAATTCAAGCAAATAATTATATTGGTATCAACGAATTACATGAGATTGACGCAAATACCTTGTGCTTTCAAGCCGTGCTCGCTTCTACCGCCAGAATTGTGTCCGTCAACTTTCCAGACATCCAGTCCCTTGGATTATTGTTTTACGAGATAATTTCTTGCAAATTCAATCTCGGAGCCAAAAATATCTTCCTCTTACAGGAGTTTAGACTGACTAAATTTTGCGATGTGGCATATTAAAACTATGAAATTTCGTGTGGGAAACACGCCCCTTATTTAGCGTAGCCAATCAGGATTAAATATATCTACCGCCTTTTATAAATAGGCGCCAAAATTTGCGGTCATCCTGACCCTCTAGATTTCCAAATAACTGATTCTGGACAATCTCAATACTGACATTTTCGATACAAAGATTGAGTTAACCTTTTCCCTTCCAGTTTCTTTGACTGTTAAATAAACGAATGCTTAATTAAAAATCGGTTCCTCTCACAACACAGACCGCAGCATAGCGATTCAATACGCACCCTGTCCTCATAAATCTAATTAATTGTTCTCTGTCCAAGTTAATGTTCTCTTTATAGATCGACAGAAATTTGCACCCTTACAAGTATACTACTAAAATATATTACCAACGCATACTACTACAATATACTAGCACAGCATACTACTACGGCACATACCTAAGGCATACAACTACAACATACCAGTACCGTACTCTACAACAGTATACTAATACAGCATACTACTACATTATACTACTTTAGCATACTACAATACACTGCAAATGGATACGCTACAACATACTAGTGAACACTACTACAATAAAATACAACAGTACAATACCGCGGATAACAACTACAATATACTACTACAGCAAACTACTACAGCACACTGCTACAATACAATACTACAATTTTACTACTATAGCATGTTATTACAGTACACTACCATTAGACTATACTCCTACAGCAGACTACTAGAGTATTGTACTACAGTACACTATTACAATATACTACAACATATTGTTACAGTACAATACTACAGCATACAACTATACAACTACATTACACTACCGCTGCATATTAATAGAGAATACCACTGCATTACACTACTACAGAATACTAAAACAGTACTCTACTACAGTAAAATACGTCTACGGCATACTGCTACAGTACACTACTGCAACATACTACTACAGTATATAATTACAACATGCTACTACAGTACACGACAACAATATACTACTGCAACATACTACTAAACTATAGCAATACAGTACAATAGTATACTACTACAGCACACTACTATAGTACACTATTACAACATGTTACTACAGCATACCGATACAGTATACTACCACAGCATACTATTACAGTACAATGTCATAAAAATACTACTCAGTGTACTACTACATCACATTTCTACAGAATATAAATACAACATACCACTACAGTTGGCTACTGCAACATACTACTACCGTACACTAATACACTATACTACTATATCAAGCTACTACAGCTTACTACTACAGTACACTGCTACAGCATACTACTACAAACCACTACCACAATATACTACAATAGCATACTACTGCAGTATATTACAATAGTATAATACTAGAGCATACAACTGCAACACACTACTACAGCATACAACTACTGCATATTACTACAAGACACTACTATAGCACTACTATAGCATACTGCTACAATACACTACTACAATTTTACAACTATATCATGTTACTACAGTACACTACAAGAATATACCACTAGTGCATGCTACAGAAATACAATACACTGCTACAATATACTATTACAGTAAACTACCACAGCATACTAGTACAGTACAGTATAACAGCATACTGCTACAGCATGCTACTATAACATACTACTACATTATACAACTACAGTATACAACTAGAACATACTACTATAGTATACTTCTACAGGACACTGCTACAGCATATTATTACAACATACTTCTACAATATACTGCTAATGAATACTAATACAGTACAGTAGTAGATCATGCTACTACAATACTGCACATACTACTACAGTATACTACTACAACATACTATTACAATACACTACTACAACATACTGCTACAGTATACTAGTACAACAGACTATAGTATACAACTACAGCATGCTACTATGGTATGCTACTACAGGATACTGCAAAATCATAGTACTACAGCATATTACTACATCATACTACCACAGTACACTGCAACATCATACTACCACAGTACACTATAACAGCATTCTACTACCGTACACTACTACAGCAAATTCGCATATTCGCTGTTGGTACTTTAATGAGAGATTTGTATACGGGTATATATGGTAACATTCAGGAATTTGCAATCGATCAACAAACGTGAGATGAATGGATTAATAATAATACAGATAATAATACAGTGCGCATATTTTAACAGTGCGTGATTGTTTTTTCTTTAATAAAAAGCTTGCTACGAAAATCTATGCAAAGTGGGTTGCTCTTGCTTTTGTTGTTGCTGTCGCTACCGTGTTTTGAAGATTACTGACATTTATAATACTTTATGTATAATATGTTTGCACATTAGCTCCTGTAGATTCTATGCCATTGAATCTCCAGAATTCATATTCTGTTAGGGGCCCCCGGAAGGCCAAGTGGTCTAAGGTGCTCGTCTATGCGGATGACTGACCTATCACCTCTGTCCGCGTGTTTTCGGTTGCTTCCAGATGAGTTTACTGCAGAATAATTTTCAATATTCGCGAGTTTATGTTAAAAGGGAAGCATTGTAGCAATCATGCTGTTGACTCCTAAGGTTTACTATACTTGATGCATCTGGAGAGGGGCATAGGGATTGACAGACAGACTTGGTGCATCTGTGAGGAGAGGGGCATAGGGTACGACAGACGGACTTGGTGCATCTGTGAGGAGGAGGCGTAGCGTGCGACAGACGAACTTGGTGCATCTGTGGGGAGAGGGCATAGGGTGCGAAAGGCGGACTTGGTGCATCTGTGAGGAGAGGGCATAGGGTGCGACAGGCGGACTTGGTGCATCTGTGAGGAGAGGGCATAGGGTGCGACAGGCGGACTTGGTGCATCTGTGAGGAGAGGGCATAGGGTGCGACAGACGGACTTGGTGCATCTGTGAGGAGAGGGCATAGGGTGCGACAGACGGACTTGAGATGGGCATAGAATGAGACAGATGAACTAGTTGTTTATGTTGTTTTATGTACAGAATACTAAGCCCACATATTCTGCGATCTGACTGGGGCCGAGAGAAGCGAGAGAAAAAAGTAAAGAGCTACCATTAAAACCAATCATATTACGGCACTAGAATTAGTAACATACGTAATACTAGAATCAAGTGTGGGAACATTTGCATTATGTAATGATTTGATCAGTGTGTGTGTGTGTGTGTGTGTGTGTGTGTGTGTTGTTAGACGAGCAGTTAACCAATCATAGGGAGTTAAAATACATTTGCCAAAGGAAAGTTATGCACCAGTGATACCATTTTTTCTCTCCCTCAACTTGTCTTATAACTAGTTTAACTTGCCGTAGATGTAATTGGAGGTTGGGAGGCATGCAAATCTTGGCAAACTTAATATGAAATGAAATATTGATCAAATATATTCATATAGTGAATTATGGCTTTATTTGTCAGAGATTCGGATATTTGGGTAAAATTACAGTACTCCGCTGTCCGTTTGTCTCATCTTTCATAATAGTTTTATTGTCAACAACTGGATAAGGCCTAGCTAATCCCTAAAGTCAAGAAAGGTGATAAAGACAACCCAGGTGTCATCGGGAAGTTACAAGAGTTATAGGCCCATTAGCTGCATACACCTCGCATGCAAAACGCTGCAGCCAATACTCATAAAGTTTTTTTTGTGCAGCGTTAGGAAGCAGTGATTTGTTCAAACATACCCAATATCGATCTCCCCAAAGAAAATCAAGTATGACAAGCTCATTATTGCCTCATTGTCAAAATGTTCCTAAGTCATTGAATAAAGAAGTTTCAGTTAATACTATCTTGACTTTGCCAAGGCTTTTGATCAAGTGCTGCATAAAGGATTGAATACAAACATTGTATTTACGGAATTACAGGAAATTTTTGGAACTAGATGAGAAAGCAGTTTCAGGGCTGGGCTTCATCCAGTACTAATCTTGATTTGTATCGCTTATACAAACGACTCAATAATTAACCAGCTAAAGAATTCTCAAACAAACAGAATACCGTACATACTCGCGTATAATTCCGATCCAAATGCAAACAACATAGACCCTGATCTGCCGTCGCATAATGCGCCGGCAGATCAGGGTCTATGTTGTTTGTTTTACTGATTAGTCCTTGCAAACTGCGTAGACCCAGATCTGCCGGCGCATTATGTGACGGGAGATCTGGGTCTATGCAGTTTGCATAGGTATAAGATTACACGCTAGTAAGGACGGTACTTTAAAAAGAAATCAGCAATTTTATGCAACGCCGATCATCCGAAAGCCGATTATCTCGATTGTAAGTACTCCCACCTTGTACCCCGAAAATCTAAATCCCCTATTGATTAAATTCAATCATGCGATAGAAGGTCTAAATAGTTGCCTCTCAAACTAGTTACCAGGTCCCACTTTAGTGTAGATATTGTAACTAGCTACCAGATCCCACTTTAGTGTAGATATTGTAACTAGCTACCAGATCCCACTTTAGTGTAAATATTGTAACTAGCTACCAGGTCCCACTTTAGTGTAGATATTGTAACTAGCTACCAGACCCCACTTTAGTGTAGATATTGTAACTAGCTACCAGATCCCACTTTAGTGTAGATATTGTAACTAACTACCAGATCCCACTTTAGTGTAGATATTGTAACTAGCTACCAGGTCCCACTTTAGTGTAGATATTGTAACTAGTTACCAGATCCCACTTTAGTGTAGATATTGTAACTAGCTACCAGATCCCACTTTAGTGTAGATATTGTAACTAGATACCAGGTCCCACTTTAGTGTAGATATTGTAACTAGCTACCAGATCCCACTTTAGTGTAGATATTGTAACCAGCTACCAGGTCCCACTTTAGTGATGATATTGTAACAAGCTACCAGATCCCACTTTAGTGAAGATATTGTAACTAGCTACCAGGTCCCACTTTAGTGAAGATACTGTAACCAGCTACCAGGTCCCACTTTAGTGTAGATATTGTAACTAGCTACCAGATCCCACTTTAATGTAGATATTGTAACTAGCTACCAGGTCCCATTTTATTGAACTTACAGAGTTTCGCAATAAACATTACCGGTCTGTCCAAAGGAAGACAAATCGGTAGTGTGTTTATCATATTACTATGAGTTAGTTTTCTTGAGTACAGGTTTTTTTTAATTTTTTTATTTTTATTTTTTTAAGCTTTAGTATATTATATGCAAAGTTACCGACTCCATCAAAATAATTTACAGCAAAGGTAATGGTTTATATATAAATGAGCAGATGTATGCATAGATAGCTATGGCGGATCCTTGAGGTTTCGTGGGTGACCCACCGGATCAAAAAGTCTAACACCCTGTCTCCAGCAATGATAATTCTTAATTTAAAATGTATTGCCACTTTCGGTGCATGTAGCATACATTTATGTTGAGACGTTAGATTGCATATGCGACGTCACCTTCCAGTTGTTTACATGTAGACACTGATGAAGGGGAAATGTCCGAAATGTTTGAAAACTCAAAAAGACTATATCAGCTATTCTAACCGGAACGTGTTTTCTCTCTCTGTATAATACACTGAGGGAAAAAAGATTTATTTCTTATCCAGCAAAAATGAATTCTTTCTCTTTGAGATCGGGTGTCACTAACGGCGCACCCTGTATGATCTAATGTTGAAACATCAACATAAGAGTGCTTAGCCAATGATTGTGCGAGATCCTTGCGGCCTGTAGTAATTCAACTGCGTGGAAATGGTGTTAACAAGCTTTTTTAATGTTAGGATCGAATAATGACTTGAAAAGTGGTGTCTGTTTCGATAGATAATATACCTGTTTTCACTTTTGCAATGTTACTGGTTCAACAGAGTGTAAATGGAGTCAGCAAACCATTTCTTTTAGTTTTCGTGTTACAACTGGGATAATGATATGAAAAGAGGCACGTATCTCGTGATAGCGCGCACTGGGATTATTTAAAATGACAATATTGAAAACAGGTATTTATCTCTTAAAATAGATGCCTCTTTTCAAGTCAATATTTCTTAACTTTGACATAACACAAGAATACAATTGATAGCTATCTGAAAGGCACATATTTTGTTTAAATGAAATAATCACCCCTATCCTGATGACACTGTTTCTTCAAGGTGCAGCAACATGTTTACAGTTTAACATAAATCTCCATTTGGGGCGTCGGAAAACTTGCATACTACATAATACTCTTTAATCTTTTTTAAAACTTGCGGCCATGTAGGTCTATGATAATGTTGTTGTAGTTGTTGTTATTCCATATTTGAAAGTCAATTACTTTACCAACTCTATCCAATTTGTAACCCTCCAGGAAAAAGGAGCTATTTTAATCTTTATGCAAAGGAAAAAGCCCGACTTGACTTGCACTGGTTAATAATGTTTACACAAAAAAATAAAAAAAAAAAAAGAAAAAAAAAAAAAAAAAAGAGACTAACTTCCTAGTTGCGTCATAAACTTGCGATACAGTACGGTCCGATGTCGAGTGCACTATACTGGGAATTTGTCTTTATTGCGGATCGACTGACAAACAACCTAGTTCCGCCTTAAACATGCGGTACAGTACATTACTCAACCGTCCAATGTCGAGTGCACTTTATTTGGAATTAGAATAACAACCTGTTGTCATTTCACATACCGTCTTATCAAGATTGTATTGAGTGAGTTGATGCGTAATAGGTTATTGCTCGATCACATTATTTCAAAATCGAAACAAAATCACCGTATTGAAGTTGTTTTAGTTGGTGCTATTCCATTTTTGAAAGTCGCTTACACTACTAAACCATTTCTATTTGTAATGCTATAGTAAAGGGAAGAATGTTAATCTTCCTGCAAAGGAAAATGTCCAGCTTGAACGGCAATGGTTAATAATGTTTTTTAAGAAAAACAAAAAGAACAAAACGTTAATTTTCTTCATTTCATACAAGTCATATATATATATATATATATATATATATATATATATATATATATATATATATATAGATATATATATATATATATATATATATATATGGTTACTGGTATCATATGTTTATAACCTTTAGAGAGATTATTTTGTCTTTATTGCGCATCGAACTGACAAATATCCTAGTTCCGCTTTGAACATACGGTACATTACTCAGCTATTAGGTGTCGAGTGCACTTTATTTGGAATTAGAATAACAACCTGTTGTCATTTCACATACCGTCTTATCAAGATTGTATTGAGTGAGTTGATGCGTAATAAGTTATTGCTCGATGACATTATTTCAAAATCGAAAGAGAATCACCGTATATAAAGCATGCTGTTTACTCCTCTTTTTTGCACACGGCACCTCAAGTACATAGATGAATGCAATAGGAAAAAGTACTTTCGTCGCCCTTTTCCTTGAACGACTGTTATATCACGTTTTGTCCGCATATTCCATACGTGTACACCCAACCATCCGCTCCGTTATGTCCGAAACTTTCGGTTCCAACAAATCAGGTCTATCCATTCTGTCCGCAACTTTTTGTTCCAATATGTCTGTACGTTCCTTTATGTCTGAGATCTTTCTTTTAATATGTCCGTACGTTACATTATGCTTTGAGCATATTGTTCCAATATGTCGGCGCGTTCAATTTTGCCAGCACCCTTTGTTCCAATACATATTAGCGTTAGATTACTTACATATTTAGTTTGTCAAAATGTCTGAACGTTACATTACATGCCCGCAAAATTTGTTCGAATATGACTGCACCTTCAATTACGTCTACGAATTTTCGTTCCAATATGTCTACAACTTCATCTTCTATGTCCGCGTGTTCTGTTATCTCTTCAAACTCTCATGTCCGCAACCTGATGCTACTATATGACCCCAAGGTCCATTATATCAACATCTGTTCGTTGAAATATGTACGCACGCTCCAGTAGGTCCGCAACATTTTGTTTTCAGTATGTTCACATTTTCCATTGTGTCCACAACCTCACGCTTCAATATACCAGTTCTGCTATATCCGATATTGTTTCTTATAATATATCTGTATGTTTCTTTATTTTCACAACCTTTGTTCTAATATGTCCGTACATTCCTTTATGTCCGCAACTGTTTGTGCCAATATTTCCGTGAGTTACATTGTATACGCAGCTTCTTCTTCCAATATCTCAACATGCTCCATTATATCCGCAACTTCTGCTGCTAGATGTCCGCGAGTTGCAATTGCTTGCTTAAATATGCCCACACGTTCCATTATGTCCACATGCGCCATTATGTCGGCAAACTTGTTGCTACTCTATGTGCGTGATTCGCTGTATCTGCATCTACTTGTTCCGATGTCAGCAACCTTTTGCATATATATGTCCGCGCGTTTCATTGTATCTGTATCTGTTTGTTCCAGTATGTCCGCATGTTTCCAACATTTTCCTTCAATATGTCTAAATGTTCAATTATATTCACAAAACATTTTGCTTTAATATGTCTAAATGTTCAATTATATTCACAAAACATTTTCCTTCAATATGTCTAAATGTTCAATTATATTCACAAAACATTTTGCTTTAATATGCCAGCAGGTTCCTTGATATCAGCAATTGCTTATTCCAATATATTCCCACGTTCCGTTATGTTTACAACCTTTGTTTCAATATGTCCCCACATTCCTTTATGTCCGCAACTGTTGGTGTCACAACATTTTGTTCCAATATATCTGGAAATTCCATTGTGTGCGCACCATTTTGTATCAGTAATTCCACACGTTCAACATGTCTGCACAGTTTTGTATCAGCATGTCTGCAAATTCCATGATGTCAACAAATTCGTTCCATTATGTTGAAAACCTTTGTTGCAAGAGGCAAGAGACCCATCTATTTAATATATATATATATATATATATATATATATATATATTATATATATATATATATGTGTGTGTGTGTGTGTGTGTGTGTGTGAATTACATTATGTTTAAAAACTCTTTGTTCTAATATGTCAGCATGGTCCATTATGTCCGTAATCGTTCGCTTCAATGTATCCGCACGTTCCTTTATGTCCGCAAGCTTTTTTATAACAGATCTTTCTTTCCATTATGTCCGCAACATTTCGTTCCAATATGTCCGCAAACTTTGATCAGCTATGTACTCACGTTTAATTATATCAGCAATCTTTGGTTCTAGTATGTCCGCACGTTAAATTATGTTTTCAAAGTTTTTCCGCTACATGCTCACACTATGTCCAATAACCGTTCGTATAAGTATGTCCTCTTGTGCCAACATGTCCGAAGTCTTTCGTTTCGGTTTGTTTGCAGGTTGCGTTATGTCCTAAAATTTCATGCCAAATTGCTAGCACGTTACAAAATGGTTGCAAAATGTTTCGAATACGTCAGCACGTTCAATTTTGTCATCTGCTTGCGTGCTGTTACTGATTCAACAGTGTGTGAATGGAGTAAACAAGCCGTTTGTTTTTGTTTTCATGTTAGAATCGAAATAATTATATAAAAGAAGTACGTATCTCGCGATAGCGCGCTCTAGTATTATTTAAAACCCCAATATTGAAACCAGATATTATCTATTTAAATAGATGCATCTTTTCGATGTCACAATTTCTTAACTGTGACAAAATACAATAACTCCATTGACAGCTAGCTGAAGGGCACATATTTTGTTTCATTGAAATAATCACCCATACCCTGATGACACACCGTTTCTACAAGGTGCGGCAACATGTTAACTGAGATTATTTTGTCCTTATTGCGCATGGAACTAACGAACTTCCTAGTTGTGTCTTGAACTTGCAGTACAGTAAACTACTCAACCGTTCGATGTCGAGTGCGATTTATTTGAAATTAGAATAATAACCTGTTGTCATTTCACAAACCGTTTTCTCAAGACTGCATTGAATGGGTTGATGCGTAAGTAATTGCTCTAACTTGTTATTGCAAAGCGAAATAAAATCTACCCCTGTATATAAAACAAGTTGTTTACTCATTTTATAACCACATTCCAACTTGCACCCAGAGATGAATGCAATAGGCAAAAGTGTTTTCGTCGCCTTTTTCATTGAGATTGCTATCAGGTGAGTTTATTATTGTATAATGTTTGTTATTTGCGAGTTTCTGTATAAATGAAATGCTTTTTAGTTATAATGCTGTCGATATTAAAGTTTACTGTATATGGTGTGATTATCACGGTGTAGGGGCAAGGAGAGTGGGCAAGGAGAAGTCTGGTTGTGTTGTTTGAGTTAGCGTAGACTTAGCTGGCAATTTTTACGGTCACATTCCGGCCGCAATTAAAGCTAAAATTAAACCTACTGTTATTGTGACATTTACTGTTAACACTGTGCAAGTAAACGTCTCAAGATGTGACTATTACTGTTGAGTACGTACAGCCTTCACGGTAAAATGTAATTTTGTTTCAGATAAAAGATTGTCTTTTTCTATGTGTTTCCATATGATATCAGCTCCTTTGCGGAGATATTGCGATCTTCTGCTCTACTCCGTGCTCTTTAGTTCTAGCGTCCATACTATCGTCCATCCATGTGCTGTTTTTTTTCGCACGACATTTCACGAGGATGAATAGTCTGTCTATGTATCTATTCTAAAGCTTTTGATTGCTTCTGTTTTTAAGGGGCTAGGGGAAAGACTTTAAAAGAAAATTTGTAATTGGGTTTCAGACCCGCTATTTGATGTCACTTGTGACATTTACCGCCTTCGTTACTTTTACAGTGTTGCAACACTTCTGCCAGGAAATGTCACAGTTTCTTGGTTTTTTATGTTTAACGGTGTTTATAACATTTACTGGCGGTAATATGACCAGTAAATGCATAGCAACAACATTTCATGCGATGTCACTGTTAAATTTCAATGACATTTACTGACGTGGCTTGTAATGAAGCAATATTGCAACATTATTAAGGACTGCTCGCGAATGGTCAAGCGACTGTTATGCCCCGTTTTGTCCAAATATTCCATTACGTGTGCACAAACTGTCCGTACCTTTATTTCCCCAATTTTTGGTTCTGACATGTCTGCCCTGTCCATTATGTCCGCAATTGTTTTGTTCCAATATGTCTGTAGGTTCCATTGGGTCTGGAATCTTTGTTCTAGAAATTCCGCACGTTACATTATGTCCGCAACATACTGTTCCAAAATGTCCGCACGTTCCATTTTATCCACAACCTTTGTTCCAATATATATGACCCTTAGATTACTTCCGCACCTAGTATTCCAATATTTCCGAATATAAAATTATATGCCCGCAACATTTGTTCCAATATGGCTGCACCTTCAATTACGTCCACGAACATTTGTTCCAATACGTCTGCAACTTTAGCTTCTAATACGTCCGTGTGTTCCTATATCTCCACACACTCTTACTCCCATGTGTCTGCGCGGTTAATTACATCCGCTACTGCTTGTTCCAATATGTCAGCACGTTTCATTACATTCGGAATATTTTGTTCCCAAGTCTCCGTGAATTGACTTATGTCCGCAACTGTTTGTTCCAATACGTCCGCGTCCTGTCTTATATCCGCAAACGTTTGCTGCTATATGTCCGCGAGTTCCATGATTTTCGCAATTGTTTTGGTCATTATCCTCACACCTTCCGATATGTCCGAACATTTTTTCTAATATGTCGGCGTGCTCCGTCATGTCCGTAACCTGTTGCTTCTCTATATCCTGCATCTGTTTGTTCCAGTATGTCCGCAACGTTTTGTTTCAATATGTTCACTTGCTTCATTATGTTCGCAACTTCTCGCTTCAATATACCAGTTCTATTATATCCGCGATTGTTCTTCCAATATATCGGCATGTTCCTTTATGTTTCCAACCTTTGTTCCATTATGTCCGTACATTCCTTTATGTTCGCAACCGGTTGTGTCAATATGTGCGTGAGTTCATCAAATCCGTAACTTCTTGTTCCAATTTATCAGCAGGATCCATTATATCCGCATACGTTTGATACTAGATATCCGCGAGTTCGATTATCTATATGTCCGCGAGTTTCCTTGTATCTGTACCTGTTTGTTCCAATATGTCCGCATGTTTACTTAAGTCTGCAACATTTTGTTTTAATATGTCTACATGGTCCATTATGCCCACCACATTTTGCTTCAATATGCCAGTTAGTTCCATTATATCCCTAAATGTTTATTCAAATACATCCCCACGTTCCGCTATGATTACAACCTTTGTTTAAATATACCAGCACATTCCTTTTTAATCCGCAACTGTTGGACCCAATATTTACGCGAGTTCCATTATACCCGCCACTGTTTGTTCCAATATGTCGGCACATTCCATTATGTCCAAACTTTTTTTTCAATATGTTCGCATGCTTCCCTATATCCTCAGCTTATACTATAATGTCAGCGCGTTCCATTAAATACGCAACTGTTTTATTCAAATGCACCTGCACGTTCCATGATGTCCGCAAACACCTTTTTTGTATATACCAGCAAATTCCATTGTATCCACATCCTCTATTCCAAGAATTCGCACGTTTCCGTATGTCAACACTCTTTTGTTGCTATATATCCAGAAATTCCATTGTGTCCGCACCCTTTTTTTGCAGTTATTCTGCATGTTTCATTATGTCCACAACCTTTTCATTTCAGTATGTCTGCAAATTCCATGATGTCTGCAACTGTATGTTCCAATATGTCTACACGTTCCATTATGTTGAAAATCTTTTACTGCAATGTATCCGCCTGTTTGCATTATGTGTAAATTTCTGATGCTGTATATACGTGAATTCAATTATGTCCGAAAAGTATCTAATCCAATATGTCACCATGACTCATTATATCAGCAACCTTTCGCTCCAATGTATCCACACGTTCTATTATATCCACAAACATTGATCAGCTATATACGCACGTAAAATTATATCAGCAATCTTTCGTTCTAGTATGTTCGCACGCTCCATTATGTCGTCAAACTTTTTATCCGCTACATCCGCACATTATGTCCGTTAACCTTTCGTTTAAATAAGTCCGCTCGTGCCAACATGTCCGCAACCTTTCGTTTCAATGTGTCCGCAGGTTATATTATGTTCGAAATATTTCATTGCAAGATGTCAGCACGTTCCAGATTGTCCGCGAATTTCTCAGATATGTCAATTTTGTTATCGGTTTTTATATGTCTGTGTGTACCATTATGTCCGCAGTGGTTTCTTCAAATATGTATGTGCGTTCCATATTGTCAGCAACTTAGGTACCGATATTTCCGCATGCTATATTATATTCCTAACGTATTATCTAATATGTTTTTACATAATGTTATGTCTGAAACTCTTTTGCCCTGGCCATTAAATAATGTCGCAAATTTGAGATCTGACGTAAATCGTCGCATTCAAATCTACGGACTTTGCTTAAAAAGAACTTGTTATACAAGGTTACTTAACATCAGCTTTGTTGGACGTTTGTATCTATCATCTGTACTGTAGAAACAGTAGCATATATAAGTGATTACAGTTTTAGTAGTTTTGGTACATCAAGTATGTGTTCACACGTACGGCCAAATGTCAGTACTAAATACAACTACCTCAGGTGTTATTTCCAGGGGGAAGTTTCATTCAAAATAGGTACTTGAGTTCATTATAGTGCTTCCGGTTCATGGAAGAGAAAGTGTAACATTGAAAAATAAAATCTTCCTTAAACATTTTGTGTTACTATAAAGATATACACCAATTATAATTGATTCCTGAGTTGATTTTGGTCCCATTTTAGACAATTCTTGATTCATAAGTTTCCCTACGCTGTCAAATAATAGGCATATAGTCTCCTGTATTTTCAGTCTTTAGATTTACTTATCGTTTACCACATTTTGAGTACTCTCTTGATTGTTTTATTATCGCAAAGTTTTATTACCTTTACATACAATATTATTTTCTTCAACCCAGGATGGATATATAGAGAATTAGATAAATGGAGATTTCAGTAAATACGTGGCAACGACGTTGTGAATCTAGGAATCCATATTTCATCGAAAGGCTACTGCTAATCAAATGCTAGAAGGGGTCTGATTACGGTACCATATGCTGACAGTGAGACCTCTAAAAATGTTTAAAAAAAAAAGAAGAAGAAAGGGTCTAAATGGTGTATAGGGAAGAGGTCAAACAGCTGATGACTGCTGGTTCGTTTATATGAACTTACATGCCTATTGCTATTATTACTAATTCGTATTGGTCCAGTTCAAAGACAACATCAATATCCAATGAAACAGAAAACATTTCAACTTAAAATGCATTTATATGACAGGAAAATTGGGTGAAAGAAGAGAAAGAACAAAATAAGCTTGTACAGTAGATATTAAACGCTCTTGGATTCATTTTTTCCTGGGTGTTATAAATTAGTTTTTAATTATTATACTCCTTGAGTTTAAATCCCCCAGATGAGGGTTATACATATATATTTACCAACTATTGTGCTGAGTTCCATTGAACGCTACTACATAATTCTTGTCTCGGCGAAATATTTTGTTGACAGAGCGCTTCGTTGTTAGTTCTATCGAATAAATAGAGGATATTCGCTTGTATCGAGTGAATAACGGATATATTTCATCGAGAGAGTGAAATACTCTAGTTTTTCACCCACCAGATGAAATATATGCTTTATTTACTCAGAACAAACAAATTTTCTTTTCATTTTATGCTCAAACGTATTGGTTATCAATATGTATAACAGACCAAAGAAGCAGATTTCATATATCATTTCGCGTGATGTCAGCTGTTTACTGTTATGTTCTGCAGTGTTTTGTGTTTATTAAATCAGAAAATATTAGCAGTTACATAATTCCCCTTCCTAATTCAATGTAACAAGCACATAAATAAAAACAATTGGAAAAAAAGCAGCTTGCGAGGATTTTAACCTGGTTCTTGTGCATGATAGGTGGTCATAGTTACTACTAGACCAAGCGGATATAAAAATGCGGATAAAATTTATTTGTCATGATGTTATAAAAGTCTATCGACCAAAGTGAAAAAATATTTTAGTACTTCACTTCTGCAAATTATCAAAATTATTTTTATTGGAAAATCCGGTAATTCAAAGCCTAGCATAAAATAAAACGCAATATTGCTTGTTTTTTGTCCCACCTGCAAGCATATGTCAGACATAGTCATTGTTTTCATTGTTCTCACTGGTGAAAAGATCATTTTGTTTAGAAATTACCTCACTTATCTAAAATCGTCATTAAAATGCATGTGTGTCTTTATGGATAAGAGAACTTTTCATAGCTAGGGAATAAAAATCACATTCACCCACATTAGAGGACTACTATTCTAATGATGAAGCATTTGTATCGTCAAACTTGATTGGTTAGAGGACTACTATTCTAATGATGAAGAATTTGTATAGTCAAACGTGATTGGTTAGATGACTACTATTCTAATGATTAAGCATTTGTATAGTCAAACTTGATTCGTTAGAGGACTACATTTCTAATGATGAAACATTTGTATAGTCAAACTTGATTGGTTAGAGGACTACTATTCTAATGATGAAACATTTGTATAGTCAAACTTGATTCGTTAGAGAACTACTTTTCTAATGATGAAGCATTTGTATAGTCAAACTTGATTCATTAGAGGACTACTTTTCTAATGATGAAGCATTTGTATAGTCACACTTGATTGGTTAGAGGAGTACTATTCTAATGATGAAGCATTTATATAGTCAAACTTGACTGGTTAGAGGACTACTTTTCTAATGATGAAGCATTTGTATAGTCAAACTTGATTCGTTAGAGAACTACTTTTCTAATGATGAAGCATTTGTATAGTCAAACTTGATTCATTAGAGGACTACTTTTCTTATGATGTAGCATTTGTATAGTCAAACTTAATTCATTAGAGGACTACGTTTCTAATGATGAAGCATTTGTATAGTCAAACTTGATTGGTTAGAGGACTACTTTTCTAATGATGAAGCATTTGTACAGTCAAACTTGATTCGTTAGAGAACTACTTTGCTAATGATGAAGCATTTGTATAGTCAAACTTGATTCATTAGAGGACTACTATTCACAACCTTTAACGAAGATCAAGGTGACCAGCCTTGTCCTTGCTTTAATGATTATGGTGGGTTTTTGAATTATGTTGCGGCAAGTGGGCGAAAAAAGTATCCCGCAGAATTGTTGCATTACTTGCAATCATCTCTGCTGTGATATACACCTGCAATATCTGCTGTTCGTAATACAAAGTGTTTTAAAATGTGAACAGCAGAACCAAGAAATTTCAATGAATAAGCATCAGTTATAATTTTCATGTATATTCTAGACGTATAATATGGCGTGCACAAGTACCAGATGCGTAACAGTTGTGCGTGTCGCGTGCTACCTGAGGGGCGGTTTGATTAGAACAAAATATTGCGCACATCCAGGGATACAAAACGTTTCAGGCTAATAGAATCCTTCATATACATTGATGAAAAATACGTAAACAGCACCTGCTGTTCAGAATTGTATTGTGGAGAGTCTAGTACAGTTTGGCATGTCCATGCGCGATGAACTAGTTGTTGTTTAAAATCCCACGATATCTTGTTAAATTACATTTCCTGTTGAACTCATGACCAGAAGTGTGCAGTTCTATTCCCACCAATACAACCCGGATCGCAGTGTGTCATACGGCAAGGCATTTTACTCTAGTGTTGATGTGCCCTATAAAGAGCCCAGATCCAAACCAACTTAAACTTTAAAGCCACTTGGAGCTGCGTCATGTACCGTGGAATCAGGTCAGAGGGACATGGAGGCGTAATTACGTTACAACGTCTTACACAGAGATTTTGGGACAACGTAAATACTACGAATCACACTGAAAAAAGTAAGAAGTTATACACTTGTGACAAACTGAAACCTCCCAACTCCCCAATTTTATTACGTAAAGAATTTCTAATAAAATAATATTCTAGACGAAAAATTAAATATATGAACAGGTATCAATACGGGAAAGAGGAAGAGAACGAATATATGACATCATAGGCCTTGAAAACCAATGAATTTTTCCACCATCAAATTACCCATTAAACTTCTCCTGGCTAATAGAAAAAAACAAAACAAAAACAAACAACAAAAAACAAAAAACCGCGAATGAATGAAGCCAACTAACACCAGTGCTTCAGAAGAGCAAACCCATCCCAAAGTCATGTGATTATAAATCATCCTTTAGAAGGCTTTCCCTGACCCAGCAAGTAAATGGAATATAAAGGGCAATGTGCTAAAATATATGGGTGAATCTCTATCTGATGTAGACCAGAAATATAGTAAAAAAATACATGGATGACTTAGAGTTAGTGCTAGCATTTTAAAGCGGTGGGTCCAGGACTGAAAATCATGACTCTCAGTCCAAAATCATGACTCCAGTGCTTCTACAATATGAGTTACTGTAGGGAAACATCTTACGGAAGATTTACACAATTAAATATTTATCGAAAATTACCAACCACACACAAATTACTCCACAACCTTTCTTAGTTTGTAAAGTTACCGTCCTTGAGTGATTCCTGCTTTTTACAATAAATGACAATGATCATTCTTTTATTATTTTATAGAAAATAACATTTGAAATAATACAGCTACATATTAGTCCATGTGATTGATATTTTCTGAAGAAAACTGTCCCCTTATTCATCACAAGTAGTTAACAATGTAGAGTGGAGGAGCTTCGGCTTAACGGAACGTGTGAATATATAGGAACAAAATATTGCAGACACAAAGAAACTTTCGGAGATATTGGAACAAACAGTTGCAGACTCACTGGAATGTACGGACATATTGGAACAAAAGTTTGCGAGCATAATGGAACGTGCAGACCTATTAGAAGAAACGATTCCGAACAAAATTGAACGGGAAGACAGATTGGGAAAAAACTTCCCGACATAACTGAGCTTTAAAACATATTGGAACGTGCAGCCGCTTTGGAACATAAAATAGTGGACATAACCGAACGTATTTCTGAGTGCGGACATAATGGAACATGCGGACATTACGGGAGGTAACAATCGAGAAGCTCGCGCGCTATAATAGCTCCATTAGTGTACGCAGGCCACATTTTGTTTATTTTTATTTACGCTCTAGGGGATTATTAAAATTGCTGCTTTGAAAACAGGTATATATCTATTGGAATAGATACCTCTTTTTAAGTCAATATTTATTTATTTACTTATTTATTTATTTATTTATTTACAGCGGTTGTCAGGATGACACAACGTATAAGACCTGTAGTAAGCAGTTGACGTACACAATCCGGAACCAATTACAAGCACCAACATTCGAGTACTCGCTTCAAATCCCTTTTTGTCATCAGCCTTTCATACGTGTCATGGAGAGAGCAGTGAATGAGAGTGCGAACTACAAGTAAGCGTGAAGGGTAATTTTTGTTGGTCATATGTTGCTCTTTCTTTTGATCAAGGCCTTTCAAAATTTGTACAGTGATGCAGATTTTCCGTCCAATCTGGTAACTATTATTTAAAAATTGCATAAAAATTAACTGTGTGTAACTTTTCGACAGAAAGGTATATGCAGATTTTCATCAAATTTGTGCATATAAATGGTCACCTATACATACTTTCTTCACAAATTGCAGCTACTAGACTTCCATTAGTTATGCTTCTGGTTTCTAATCAATGTTTTTAAATACTACTAGTACTGCTACTACTACTACTACACCACACACACAGACACACAAATCGTTCTTTTATATATATGGATGTGTAGAAAGACCATACAGTTCTCATTAGAGCAACAAAAAATTAAATTGCTGCATGCTAAAGTTTAAAGTATATAAAGAAGGTAAACATTGCTCACTATCTCAGTAACTTGTCATCGACGATGTTTATTTACAGATTTACCGCAACTTACTTCCCTACGTGGGGCTATTTTATTGACGCCATCAATGGTGTTCGGGGATTTTATGCCGTCAACCAGACGTATTGGGAGTTCCTAAAGGCTCCCGATATAATGCTGCCAGTCGGTACGTATGGCGATATGGCGATAACACTGCTACAATTATATATATATATATATATATATATATATATATATATATATATATATATATATATATATATATATATAATTTACATTTTGCAACAGCTACAAAACTATAATTTTACCGTCCGTCTTGCTTGTACGGTTGTGAGACACGATAAACAGGTAGATTTATTCAATCTCTGTATATTTTCAGGGATCAGCTCTTATTATCCGCAAGACGGGGACCATATCATATTCAACTTCACCCAGTCCGGAGGTCACTAGGAAGTAGGAAAAAAAAGAGAATATCATCCAGGCAGAGCCATTTGCGCACTTTTTTATACAGATGATCTGAGACTATAATAGATTCTGGTGTGAGACAGCTAAAGAACAAGTGACGCCAGATGGATGAAATCCAGAT
Source organism: Margaritifera margaritifera (assembly GCA_029931535.1). Lineage (NCBI taxonomy): Eukaryota > Metazoa > Mollusca > Bivalvia > Unionida > Margaritiferidae > Margaritifera > Margaritifera margaritifera. The sequence continues at coordinate 1,292,135 of JAQPZY010001625.1, read as the reverse complement.
GGTCTTTTTGTACATTTATTTTGAATGAGATAAGATATGATTTTTTTTTTAATTTCAAAGATTTAACGTGTATATATGAGATAATGTGCATTTATTTTTAAATTGAAAATGTGCTTAAATAGGAAAATAAGCAATGTAAATGAATATAAATTTCCCCACTCACTTCCCACAACCCCCTCACCACCCCCCCCCCCAAAAAAAAAAAACAAAAACAGAAATGACAACTATAACAACAAAAATATGGAATGGTGATTAGTTCTTACTTCGTTCCAACATTCCAGTTTTTCACATTTTTAAAAAAAAATGTTTAATTAAGTGTGACATCCACATATTTTCAAGAAGGTACCAGACATGTTCAAATCTTAAATTTACAGAATATATAACTTATTACATGCAAAGCGTTGATACAATTTCAGTATCTATTGTTTTTGGGAAAAAATTGAATAACGTTTCTTTATGGATACATGACATTAAACAGATAGACGTATTTGCATCTTATTGATTTTACAAAATTTTGATCATTTTTATCTATATCAGCAACAAATAGTGTGGTTCGCTAAATTCATGATCAAACGAAAGGTGTTCCACTTTAAAAGAAAAAGTATCATCTTTATTATTATTACAAAACCATCTTAAATTTACTCCCATTAAAATAAAAAAAAATATCTACAAGACACTGAAACAGCACGACTAGATGAACCATATGAGTATTTACAATATGCGATTTCATGCAGATCAAATCAGATTTTGTGGATATGAATAAAGAAAAGAAGATGAATTCTTTTATCGAATGAATGAATGAATGAATGAATGAATGAATGAATGAACGAATGCATGAAAATTTGATAATGACTATGGAAAGAAGAAAGTGCTTAATTCATTCATTTACATTATTTCTTTCTCATTCAATCAGAACCAAACCTGAAAAAAGATTTAAATCAACTTCTGACTGATTGAAAACAATTAGCAAATAACAGTGGACAATGATCAGTCTCTTCGTTGTCAATAAATAAATAAATAAATAAATAAATAAATAAATAAATAAATAAATAAATGAATAAAATCATCAATGACAGAAACGAAACCTTGAAAAAACTTTAAAATCGATGCAAAAATCCCTGAAGTGAAAATAGCAATTTGGTTTGAATAAAATATACCACATTCGATCAATGTTATAATCAGATAGGTACAATCGAGTTTATTTGTCGTTGCACTAAAAATACATTTACCTGAGATGAAAATCAATTGTGTCGAATCAATAGGACAGGAAGAGTATGATTTCCTTTCATAACACAATTCACATTTAGACGTCACGATCTCGCTTTGAGCCATTTACAGTTTGAAGATATTTGATAACATTCATGTGTGACCCTAATACTGTAATGAATTATAACACAAATTCCATTTATGATATCGTGTAATAAATGTAATAATATTAAGAACTTTTTCTTTATGTACTTAATTAACCACACGCTGCTTAAATAAGTGTTGGGAATATTGCGATACTCTTTGTCTTTCCGTCCGTCTGTCCGTTACCATGCATTAACCTAAACCCCTGCATGGAAATTCAGGAAAAGTAGAAGTTATGGTGTCCTTGGGATAATCACCTGCAAGTAGGTGTCATTCTTGCCCCCTATCCCTGGGGTACCTGGAAGAGGGTCGAAGATCAAATGTACAAACATTAGTAGTTGAGGAGGGGGGGGGGTAAATAGCTACGGGGGGGGGGCCTCTACAGCTACGTACGGGAGTTTAACATGGTGGTACCGTAATGTAGTGACAAAAGACAACGTCTACTACCATCAAAAAGGGGTGGAGAGTGGGGAGGTGTTTTGATAGTAGTAGACGTTGTCTTCGTCACTACATTACGGGGTGGGGGAGTGAGGGGAATAGAATTAATCTTTCTTGATAATGGGTGGTCCTGATAAGGACCGTTGTTTTTTTTTTGTTTTTATGTTAGAGTTCATTTTAGAGGTGGTTGACACCTCCCTGGCTTTGCCCTGCATACAGGGCAGCTCCCCCTCCATGTTTCTTCACTTTGTTTACATGGAGCTGTGAAGGCCGACGGAGGATGAGTCGCTTCTGGCTCCCAATTTTCTTCCATCATGGGGTGGGGTCTAATTGGAATTTTGTTTTCCTTCTCCTCCTCCTCCCTTTTCTCCACTTCATTAAGGAGGTGCCAGGCCACCTCTAAATGAACTCTAATCTGTCTCACAATTTCTATTGTGTTCATCTTGATAGATAAAACGGGGTAGCTTAACCGGTGAAGACGTGGTTTTAATATACTAGAAGCGCGGACGTGAAGGAAAACATCCCTTACACCTAAAAAAACAAAAAAAACATCACCCCACTACCCCTGCGTCTGACGTCATTTGTTCTACGTCATTCTTGGCTTCGCGGAGTTTTACACTCCATGAACCCTGAGTCAAAAAAAGCGCCGACCTAAAAGAAACTACTTTTGATAAAAAACCACAAGTGTGAGTGCGTGCGTGCGTGCATCTCTACTCTAAAACAAAATAACACAAAATAAAAAACCACAAGTGTGAGTGCGTGCGTGCGTGCATCTCTACTCTAAAACAAAATAACACAAAACCATTAGATCGATAGAAAGAAAGAAAGAACATATTCATTATTTTTTTTTCAAATTCAATAAAAAAATAGAGGGAAAAAAAAAGGTTTTTAACTTTTTTTAGATCGATAGAAAGAGAGAGAAAGAACATATTCATTATTTTTTTTTCAACAATCCACAAAGAGCCTAGATATACATCAATAATAATAATTATATTTTATTCAATTTATATACATTATGTTACTCTTTGTAATAAAACAATTTCATATAAGTCCAATACAGTTCAGTTCATTTTTATATTATTACCATTTCATCGTCTTCTTGTTCTGACACTTCAGTAAGATTCTTGTTTACAATTCTCTCATAACTTTCTTCTGGACTCTCATTGATAAACTCCAACTTAATAAAATGTCCATTATCATCTTGAATCCACTGCCGTTTTTGACAAATCGTGTAAACTTCACGATGATCTAATCCAAAACATCTTGCCACATCACTAGCGGAATCCATTTCAGTATATAATCCTGAATTCAAGTCAGTTAATTTCACAGGTCTTACTAATCCTCCAATGACTTGACTCTTCTTCTCTGGCTCTTCCCATCTAGCTTGAAATCTTTTCTGGAACTTCTTCGAAAAGACTGACTTATAAATCCCAGTACAGCAACGGTAGATACTTCCTGTATGACAATCAAAATATTGAGCAGCCTTTGCCATACTTCCAAATCTTCTTTCCTCAGTCTCACCAATCAACTTACACAACACACTTTTAGCACTTCCAAAATTAACTCTCCTTTTTCTTTATCATTCTTCACATGCTTGTGTAAACAAGTTTGTTCACTAGCAGTCATCACTTGAGGATTTTCTATTCTATCATCATCAAGTACATCATTGAGATGTACCACTTTACTCTGTCTTGGTAGATCCAGTCCATTGACCGCTTCAAAGACAAATCTCCCTTTACTTGTTTCTTTCTTCTTCTTTCCTTCCTTACCAGTAACCGTAATATCTATCAAGCCAGTTGATCTCAATCTTCCTTTGACTTTCCTTCCAGACTTCAAATGATAGACATTACCAAGTATGTCTGCAGCATAATTATCATACACTTTATGAACGTACTTATTCAATTCAATTCCAAAATCTCTTTTTTGTGAACGTGGTAGACATTCTGAAGACCAATGTCCTTTCTCTTGGTAGATATCGCAAGTATCTTGACTTTTATCTTGATCGCAGTACTTTTCCATCTTCACAGTTTGAATGTACAATCCCAAAGACTGATTCTGAAGGTACGAAGCTCTCTCTTTATATACTCTCCTCTCTCTATATAAAGGTACCTGGGTGAAAACTGAATCAGTTTCAAAGTAAAGTTCAAGATGAAAAGATCACGCAAAATCTATGAGAAACCAGAAGAAGAAGAAGAAGAAGAAGAAGAAGAAGAAGAACAAACCAAGAGGCCACGACGACAAAGGTATTCCGTGCCGCCTGAAACACCCTTAGAGGAACTACTGGCTCAAGTCCATGCCAGTGACTTTGAAGACGAGATGAGTGAACAACAACCTGAAACCCAAACTTCCAAACCACCACCACCCAAAACCAAAACCACTACTACCAACACCAGAACCCCTAACCAAGAAAGTCCTACTACCGCCGTGGCTCCTGAAAATTACTATCGGATTCGAGAGACACAAAAAATCACTTCTCGAAAATTTAGGACCACGGCCTATACTCACACAGTACACTTCAAAGACTTCAAGTCCCAAGTACCTCCAGAGAAAGCGGCGGGGTTCATTGGTGATTTGTGGGAATCTGTCTTACAGAACTTGAAGCGGCAATGTGGAGCTAAAGAAGAGGATCGGTTGAGACTGGCCATTCATCATGACCAATTGAAGAGTCCTGTTTGGATTGAATTTAGTACTCCGGCAGAATTAACGCCAGACAAAGTCATGTCTAAAATAGAACATGTACAACAATCCAATGACAAATTTACTATCACCGATGGAAAGGCGACCCTTTACTTGACTCACGTTTCTCCACCTCGAGGAAGTGGACGAAGTAGAAAACCGTTATTGGTGGACGATCTTCGTACTACCAAACACAGTGTCGTCCAAATTAACAATACTGAAGATTCAATGTGTTTAGCTCGAGCTATCGTGGTGGGTCGAACCATTGCTAACAAGAACGAGAGCAAAGAATGGAAAAAAGCCTGGAATAATATTCGAACATCGCAAAGACCCCAACAACGAAAAGAAGCAGAACTCTTGTTGAAACAAGCAGGGATCCCTAAAGAGACCGTGTGTGGCATTTCTCAATTACAGCAACTTCAAGATGTTTTATCTCCTCATTATACGTTAAAAGTTCACCCTCAAGAAGTGCGTGGAGCTCTACTGTTTCGACGCCCTGATTTTCCTGAGGGAAAATACATTCATCTTTATCACCATCAAGAACATTTTGATACCATTACCAGTATTACTGGATTTTTGGGATACTCTTACTACTGTGAGAAATGTAACAAAGGGTGTAATAGTCGGGAGAAACACATTACTTGTGGAGCAAGATGTCGGGGTTGTTTAGCCAACCCACCATGCCTTCCTGAACCACAACAACATCACATTTATTGTGAAACCTGTCGACGCCGTTTTGTCAGTCCTACTTGCTACGAACAGCATCGCAAGACCCAAGGTCAGCAACAAAAATGTGCTTGTGAGTTATTACAATCGTGTTCTACGTGTGGACAACTCATTCGTTCCAACAACTCCAAGAGACACGTTTGTGCTGGCAAGAAAAAATGTTCTATTTGTCATCAGATCGTCGATTTTGATCATCGATGTTTTATTCAAAAGTTTGACAAGATAGAGAAGAAAGAAATAAAGAAGAAGAAGAAACAAGTAGATTTCATCTTTTTTGATTTTGAATGTATGCAAGAAACAGGCACTCACATTCCAAATTTCTGTGTAGCACATCGGGCTTGTGATCAGTGCATTCAAGAATCGATTCATTTTCACTGTCCTCATTGTAGTCGTATTCCAGGAGGACGTGAAAAAATCTTTCGTGGAGTGAATACTTTGTCTGAGTTTGCTGAATGGGTTTTAGACCCTATCGATGACACTTGGAGCGAAGAAGACATTCATCGTTACGGAAGTTGTCATCGGTATGCCACCGTCATAGCTCACAATTTTTCGGGATACGATGGACAGTTTTTACTTCATTATTATTTGAACCATGGAACCGAACGTCCTGAAGGCACTATGAATGGAAAAAAGCTCATCTACATGAAAGTAGGTCAAGTTCAATTCAAAGATTCGATGAGTTATTTGGCCATGCCTTTGAGTCGAATGCCAAAAACGTTCGGCATGACAGAAACGGCTAAAGGTTACTTTCCTCACTTCTTTAACACGGAAGCTAATCAACAGGCCGTCCTACCTCATTTACCTGACCTTCATGATTACGACCCCGATGGAATGCGACTCGAACAGCGAGAAGCTTTTCACGCTTGGTACCGAACTCATCAGAACGATCCCTTGTCAACGACGACTTCAGTTAGAAAGTCAAGGTTACGAAGTGATAGAAATGTGGGAACACGAATACGATCGACGTTTGAAAACCGATCCTGAATTTAAGACCATCACTCAAAGTTACGACGCAGCCGACATCGAACCTTTGGATCCACGCCACAGTTTATTTGGAGGACGAACCAATGCCACTCGTTTACTGTACGACGTGAATGAATCCCAAGGAGAAGAAATCAAATACATCGACGTGTGTTCTTTGTGTCCTTGGGTGTGTAAATATTCTCGTTTTCCTACTGGACACCCGAAAATTTAACAGAACACATTGACGTGGAACACATTCGTCAATACGAAGGATTAATAAAATCTAAAGTTTTACCTCCCACAAACTTGTTTCATCCCATCTTACCTTGCCATTGTCAAGGAAAATTGATGTTTCCTTTATGTCGGACGTGTGCCGAAACGTGCAACCAAGATCATCCCTGTCGCCACACGAAGGAAGAACGGTCGTTGACAGGAACGTGGGTCAGTGCCGAATTGTTTCGAGCTCTGAATCGTGGATACCGTTTATTGAACGTGTATGAAATTTGGCACTTTTAAACTAAAAGCCCAATACCAAAGGCATTTTTTCGGGGTACGTGAACCAATTTCTCAAACTAAAACAAGAAGCTAGTGGTTATCCTTCGTGGTGCCAAACTCCCGAAGACCAAGTCCGATTTAAAGAAGAATACCGTGACGTCGAAGGCATCACTTTAGAAGACGTAGAAAAAAATGAAGGAAAAAGATCATTTGCCAAAGTGATGTTGAATTGCTTGTGGGGAAAAATGGCTCAACGAACGATCTTACCCAAAACGGAATACGTGGACGATCCTTATCGTTACTTTGAATTGGTGGACGACAAAAGTATACTAGTCAAACACGTTGAAATCGTCCGTGAGGATTTGATCTATGTCAATTTCGAAGAAGAACCCAAGTTTGTTAAACCTGACGACTTTAGTAACGTAGTCATTGCCGCCTACGTGACTGCTCATGCTCGTTTGAAATTGTATGACGAAGCGTTAGAAGTCTTGGGAGATCGCGTCTTGTATTTTGATACTGACAGTTGCATTTACATTCATCGCCCCGGTTGTCCCCACCCTACTATTCAAGGAAATCGTTTAGGAGCCTGGACAGACGAGCACCCTCAAGATACCATTTTGAGTTTTGCTAGCGGTGGCCCTAAAAATTATGGGTACCGATACCGAGACCCTCAAGGTCAATTTTACACCCAATGCAAAGTCAAAGGGTTGACTCTGAACTATCGAACTAACCAAGTCGTGAACTTTGAGGTTTTAAAAAATGCTTTACTGTCTGGACAAGTGAAAGATTTTCAAGTAGCCACGTTAGAACCTCACAAGATTGTACGCCTACCAAATCATAAAATAGTGACTCGACCTGTTCAAAAAGTGTATCGCATCGTGTACCAAAAAAGAGTGAGACTTCCAGATCACACGACTTTACCTTACGGACACGCCGATTTGGAGAAGTATAAAAAAGGAACCCCTTCCAAGCCTAACCCTTCATTCTCACTTTCAACGTTAACCAAGAAGCAAGAAGAAGAAGAAAGAAAAAAGATGAGTCACCACGACTTGGAGTGTGATGCAGTACCATGCGATGAAACGGATTCTGTACGGTTTGGTATTGACGTTAATGACAACAAGGTGAATGTGGGTCCCTATTTGCATATCAGAATACCTGTGACTTTACTTGGTTATTCCAAGTATGAAAGTCGACTGGAGTCATTCAAAGACAAGTGGCCAAAATATCTAGAAGGACCTAAACCGGAAGGTTTAGCTAGATCTGGATTTAAATACACGGGAGAAGGAGATAAAGTTCAATGTTTTAGTTGCGGTGTGAAACTTCGCCATTGGGAGCCTACCGACTCAGCTTACATTGAACATGCCAGATGGTCTCCGCACTGTCAGTTCTTACCTTTAGTCGCCTTAGAACAGTTCGGGTACGATGAGCCAGATGCCAAACAGAAGAAGAAGTAGTTTTAAAAAAAATTCCATGTCGGAGGAGAATACTTCTTCTTTAGAAGAATACGGAAACTTTACCAGAGTACATTCGTGGCTTGCCTTTGTAAGTGCGCGAAAAGATTTACCAAGAGTTTGCCAAAGATCTAGCCCGTCACCACTAAGTGTCTATTATTAGGTAGCCTGGCTATAAAAGAGTGGGTATGCCTGAACTCTACACGCCACTTGTGAAACGGATTCCGTGGAAGGAAATCATAGATCATGTTCAGACCTTAGAGGATTATAAAAAAAAGTGATACAAGAACTGTGTCCATTAAATTTTGGACGTTATGTGGTGTGTGTCTTAGTGACTTCTTATCTTGGAATTCGTTTTCCAGGACATTCGTTGTGGAATATTTTTGAGGACAAGTGTTTGCCTTGGATTCTTTTGAACGATCCGTGGTTGTTTTGGACTCAATTGTTGTTGAGTTCCGAAAAACAATATGACCCTGTGTTCTTCTTCGGACTTAGTAGTAGAAGAAGAAGACTATAAAAACTTAATTTTATCAGTCCAAGAAAGAAACATTGTACGTAAAGCGTTGAGAGTGGTGATGAAAATTAGTGACGCACTTCCATGTGAAGAAGACATTCTTCACACTTTATCTGTGTATAAAACATTTCAAGAAGTGTGTTTTGCTAGTGAGTTACACCAACACCTTTTCCATTGGAAAGATGTACGACCCTGGAGAAACCTTGGTTTCCAATATTGGTTACAAGAAGTGGCCCAGTTCAGCAAAGATTTGGCCACTTGTTCATAAGGTTCTAAAAGTGAAAAAAGGGGAACCTCGATGGGAAACCCTAAAAGAAGAAAAAGAAGAAGTACCTGACACCACTACCACTACTGTGGTTCCAATACCTCTTGAGGAACACCACCACCCTTCTTTACCACCACCGCTGCTACCGTCAGAGGATTCAAAAAAAACCCAAAAAAGACAAGCAGAAGAAGAATGTCACCACCCCAAAACACAGTGTCTTTCATGACTAGGACACGAAACTATTGTTGTACATTGACGTATTTATATGACAGTTTGATGGTTTTAGTAGGAGCCTTCATTGTGTACCTGATGATTTTACTTGCCTATTTTCTCACTCGTACTGTAAAAAATGAATGACTTGTAAAAAAAATATGTTATTTTGTTGGTTGGTTTGTTACTTTTTTTTAAAAAAATAAACGTGTATGAAAATCGTATAAAATGCCTTGAGTCTTTTGTCTTCTTCTCAAAAATCTTCTTCTTACCTCAATCATGGCTACATCATCATCATCCTCTTCTACCTCGTCTGCCTCTTCCTCCTCTTCTGTGGTGAAGGTGATTGACGAAAAGTTAGATCGTCAAAGTTGGAATGCTTTGTATCTGCGCCATCCATTTAACATGTTGATTGCTGGACCGAGTGGTTCAGGCAAAACCGAATTTGTCAAACGATTGATCGAACACAAAACTGATTTGTTTGATCGTCCACCTCAACGTATCGTGTGGTGTTACAAAGAGTGGCAACCGTCTTACACGTTATTGAAAGAAAGTCAAGGAGAAACCATTTCCTTTGTGGATGGTATTCCTCACGAAGACGATGGAATTGTGTCTGACGTGAGTCAAACTCATTTAGTTATTTTTGATGACATGTTAGGAGAAGACGAAGAAGAAATTAAACTTTGGTTTACAAGAAAAGGACACCATCGTAATGCTAGTATTGTCTACATTACACAAAATTTATTTCAACAAAGTAAAGCCCATCGAACTATTAGTTTGAATGCTCATTACGTGGTCTTGTTTAAAAGTCCCAGAGACAAATCTCAAGTACAAGTGTTAGCCAAACAGTTAGGGGCTCCTTGGCTCAATTATGCGTACGACGATGCCACTCAAACCCCTCACGAGTATTTACTCATCGACTTAAAACCAACCACTCCTGACTATTTGAGATTTCGTGCCAGAATCTTTCACTCTTGGGGTGAAGAAGGTGGTCCTGTCATTTACACGTCCCCTTCAGCCCATTTTTTAAAAAAAAAACTATAAAAACAACCTATGACGTCATTTCAGTCTCACACTCTTTTTGGAGAGAAGATGACTTCCTATCAATCTCATCCTTCGGCTAAATTGATTCGTGCCTTGTATGGCATCAGTCGTGAAAAAAATGCACAAGTCCGTGCTCATTTGTTAGAAGCGAGTCTTAAGGAAGTGTTGCGATGGTTTACTTTGACAGCACGTCAATTACTGCAAGGCATCATTCACATCCCTCATCAAACTCAACGTTTTTTTCAAAGACATAAATCGGCATTGTCACAACTGGCTGATCCTAGAATCGATTCACGGACTAAAAAACAAATCATTTTAACTTCTGGTGGAAGTGGTTCTTTAGGAGGGGTTATGATTCGTTCCCTTTTGAAATGGGATCCTAATGATACCCAAACCAAAACAACTCCTAAAAAGAAGAAGAAAAGTCCAAAAAAGAAAGCCAGCCCCAAGAAAAAGAAAAGTCGTGCCCAGAAGAAGAAAAAAACACCCACTGCCACCACCACTGGCACCACTAACACCCGCAAGAGAGGTACTGCAGCCAGGACGCAAACGTACACCCGCAAAACACCACCACCACCCTTACCATCACCACCATCACAGTCCCAAATGATGACATAGTCTCCTTTTGCGTCCACCTCCTCTTCCTCTTTGTCTTCTTCACCCCCTTTTACCATGATGCCTGTCAAACCAGACTTAAGATCCGTGTTTCCTAATTTGATGCAAAAATGGAAACCTATTTCTAAAGTTACCCCGTCGGGCCGTCGACTTCAGCTGATTTAGCCATGGTAGCAGCCACGCACAAAGTACCATAACACTATAACCAAAGTCCAAGAAAGAACTGGCATCTTACAAAGTTTAGTGGATTTATCCAAACAAGAATTGAGACGATTTAGTCCCTTGAAAACACCTCAACGTCGAGTCAGACCTGTCGTGAAGTTGGTACGTCGTGCAGACAATCAGTGGAGACGTGTTCCAGTATAAAATAGAAGGGTGAAAGGCCAAAAGACTTCAGACTTGTTTTCTACCGACTAAAAAAGATGGCTCCCAAACGTGTACACCACCACCACCAAGAAAAGAAGAAAACCAGCAAAAAAGGACGACTTCCCCCTCGTCTGGCGAAACATTGGGATGTCTTGTCTGTCTTGACCAAATCCAATCCTCCCATGCGAAAACAACTCATTCAAACAGCTCCTAAAGAAATCATCGATACCGTGTGTGAATGTTGTTTGAACGTGTTGAAAGGAACGGTACCTTTGTCCAAGATACAGAAACAAAAATTAGGGAAACATCGGAATGTTCTTCGTCAAATGGTGAAAAAGAAAATACCTCTTCAACAAAAGAAAAAATGTTAGTACAACGAGGAGGATTTCTACCTATGCTGTTAGGACCTCTGTTAAAAATAGCCGCTCCTTTGTTAGGAACGATTGCTCGACCACTTTTAGGAGGGGTTATGCGATAACCAAAAAAAGAAGATAAAAAGGACCACCCTTCTCTGAAAAGACCACACCTTTTTGGTACCTTTGGATGAAATGGAAGGACGAAAACTGACTTTAGTACCTTACAAACGATGGATGGAATTTCATCGTTGGAACGAACAACGGATACCTCATTTACCACCCAATCCTAATCTTAACGAAATGTCTCAGTTACAACAAGAAATACAATCCCTGATGGAACAAAACAATGTGTCCGAAACAGAAAAATCCCAACGGTACGGTCAACTTTTACAACGTCTACAACTCTTTCGTCAAAAAGCAGTCGACGAAACAGCTTCACCCACTCTGAGGGATTTTAAGGCTCTGATGAAAAGCGAACCTAAAGTGACCATCAAAAAAGAAAAAGAAGAAGAAGAAGAAGAGTTTTTACTAACTCCACCTCTTAAAAAAATAAAAAAGTTAGCCACCCCATATTGGATAAAAAAGAAGAGGTAAAGAAAGAAGTCAAAACAGAACCGATGACTCCTGATCAAACTCCCTCCTTTACCCCAGTAGCACGTCGGACACGTAAACAACAACAATCCAAAAAGATACCTCACGAAGAAAAGAGTATTGGAACTTGGTTAACTTATTCTTGAGGAAATCATCATCATCATGGAGAAACTGTTAGCCACCATTTATTACAATCCTGGTCATGCTGCTGGTTACGGAGGAGTTCAAAAATTATATCAAGCTGCTAAAAGTCAATTGAAAAGTGTACGTTTACCTGAAGTACGACGATTGTTACAAGTACACGTTACACAAACCCATTCGACGTAAATTTTCTAGAAGTACTACTCAAGTGGAAGGGATCGATCATCAATGGCAAGCCGATTTAGCGGACGTCTCTCATTTAGCCACTTACAATCGTGGTCACAAATATTTGTTTTGTGTCATCGACGTGTTTTCCAAATTTGCTTGGGTCGTGCCTTTGACTTCTAAAAGCAGTACCGAATTGGTACGAGCCTTAAAATTGGTCTTGAAACAAAGTGGACGCCAACCTTTACGATGGCAAACGGACAAAGGCACCGAATTTCTAAACCAAGCTTTTCAAAAAGAATTGAAACAAAGACACATTCATTTTTTTACGACCGAAAATCCTGAAACCAAAGCCAGTATCGTGGAACGTTTTCAAAGAACTTTGAAAGAACGCATGAGGTCAGCCCTGAAAACGAAGTGTCTGTGTTTGATAAATTATTTGGTTTACCCCAGAAAAAAAAGAAAAAGACACCCTTGTTGGAGTTAAAGACGGGAGATTCGGTTCGCATCGGAAAAACCAAACGTACTTTTGACAAAGGTTATTTACCTAACTGGACTACCGAATTGTTTCGTGTCACTACCCCCGTCCGTGGACGTGATCCTCCCGTCTATAAATTGGAAGACATGCACGGTGAAGTACTCAAAGAAACATTTTACTTGCCCTGAGTTACAACGAGTGACTAAAAAAGAAGACACCTTGTACGACATCGAAAGCATTCTCGAACAAAGAACACGTAAAGTTGGTAAACGTCGTCGAGTAGAAGAAGTCAAAGTACGTTGGAAAGGATATCCCCCTAGTTTTGATTCTTGGATTGCAGCTTCTCAAGTCGTCGACTATAAAAAGAAAAAGAAGTAAACTCACAACATGCCATTCAACACAGTAGCCACCCAGACGACTTCAACGACTCCTTCACAGAGTTCTTCTTCTCTTCAAGAATTACAAAAACAACCACTTTGGGTGTGGTGCGGAGAACGTGTGCCTAAAAATCAAATCGTCTTTTTCTGCCAAATCTTTGTAGTGTATTGTGTCATCGGAGCAGCGATTGCTAATTTGAGTTTACAACAAGGAGACAAACAATTGTGGACCATTTTACTCAGCAGTTGCATCGGTTATCTTTTACCCAGTCCCTCTTTGAAATTTACGACCACGACCGACAACAGTCACAACAACAACGCCAGTCCATCTTCTTCTTCTTCGTCCAGTTACCACCACCACCAAAATACTACCAGTCCTCTTTTGGAACCTTTTGAACATCCTTCTTCTGTTCACTTGAGTGACACCTCGGACACCAGAACAACCACTTTGTAACTATGAATGACCAATTTTATTTAACGTTACCTAGTGACAGTTCCATGGATGTGTTTCCCAACAACAGCTTATGTTGTTTCACGGCCAAATTACCTCAAGCCATTCAATTGGATCACGATGCTCATTGGGAAGTGAGTTTGGTAGAAATCATTCATCCTACGCAAATCATAAACATCAACAAAACTCAAAACACTATGGTTGTACAAATCTTGAACAAAAAAATACATGATCACTTGGTAAATAATGATCCTGAAATCTGGAAAGAAGACCCTGAAGATCCAGACATGAAAGGATCATTCAAAAAGTTAGTACCAGATCCTAAATCTACTAGTCCTATTGTCTATTCTCAGATTACCCTGAGAATTCCTACAGGGTATTATTTTAGTCCTGAACATTTGGTGGACACCATTAGAACCCAGTTTGCACGCCAATTTCAAAATGCCATATCAGCAGCCAATAAATTTGTAAGAATTGCTTACAATGCTTTGGCACGACGTTTAATTGTCCAATTTTTCAAAGAGAGAGGGCAACTCCATACTGAGAAAGATAAAGGTTTACCTTTGGAAGAGAGAAAATACTTGACCATTGAATTTTGCTCTGGATTGTTTGGTATTTTGGGTGGAAATAAAGATTTTACCGCTGAAAGTGATTTAGAGTTTGGAACCAACGTAGAATTTGGACATAAATTTAAACATCCTATCGAATTGAATGGTGGACTGAATTTAATGTTTGTCTACTCCGATGTGGTGGAGTACAACGTGGTGGGACACACATCTGCTCCGTTACTGAGAGTCATACCTTTCAAATTGGATATTGGTGGTGGCGGTGGTTCTAGTGTTACTGTGGACGAAGAGGGTGGAAGTACTACCACTAGTAATTCTAGTATTGGTGGCAACACCTTTCACGTTCACCGTGAATTTGTTCATCCTCATTATCTTCCAGTCAGTAAATCGTATTTTGACAGTGTCCAGATTAGTATAAAAGGAGATTTAGGACAAAGTGTACCATTCATTGACCAAGGAAAAGTCACGGTGAAACTACATTTTCGAAAAAAACGAGTTCTCTAACATTCCTCAAAAAAATGTATCCAGTGTACCAAGGAGTGGCTCGACAACGAGGACATGGTTTAGGAGATATGTTAAAATCAGCCTTTAGGACGGTAGCTCCTATTTTGAAACCGATGGTGTCTCGAGGATTTCATGCCTTAAAAGATGCCGCTTTGACACAAGGAAAAGAATTTTTGCTTAACGTCCTCATCGACAAACAAAATCCAAAAGAAGCCTTTTTGAGAGCAGGCAAAAATGTGTTGATGACGACTGGTAAAGATCTTTTAGGTCTCCGAGAAATCCTATAAATACGCTTCACGCTTCAGACTCTGGCATTACTTCACAGCAGCAAGGACAAGGTAGAAAGAGACGACGACCTCAAAATCCTTTCAAAGTTCATAAAAGAACACACGGTAGTAGTACTTCCAGAAAAAATAAGAAAAGAAGAAGAACTGGTAGAGAACTAGACGTATTTGATTATTAAAAAACTGTGAAAATGATGCACCGAGATTCTTGCGAATGTACCAAGTCCGAACTAGATCTGTTTTCTATGCGTCCCACCATGATGACAATTCAAGAATCCCAATGGGTGGAATTTCATCCTGTATCGTCTTTGACGGATTCAGCTCCTATCGAATTTGATATCAAAGGACAAACCGAAGATTACATCGATCTGAATAACAGTTACTTGTACCTGAAACTGCTAGTATAAAAAAGTGACAACAGCCTTCCTGTGGAAGCTTCCCTAGTAGCTCCCGTCAATAATTTCTTTCATTCTTTGTTCAGTGGAGTAGATTTGTACTTGAATAACAAACTGATCAGCAGCAGTTTGGATACTTACCCTTACCGTGCTTATTTGGAAAATCTCTTGTCGTACGGAAAAGATGTTAAGAACACTCATCTGGATGCTTCTGTGGTCTGGAAACATGACACCGCGGGTGACTTCAACGACATATCCCCGTCAACAGGGGCGAGGATTGACCAGACTGATGATGCTGCTCATAACATAATTCCAGCAGATCCCCATAATGTGGGATTTAACGAACGCCGAAAGAAAATCAGAGGGAACAGTTTAGAACTGATGGATCGTTTGCATTTGGACATGTGGTTGCAAGACAAGTATTTGTTGAACGGAGTAGATGTACGTCTGAGACGAAATCGCAGTAGTGCCGCTTTCCATTTGTAGTGCAGCTTTTTCTAACGAGTGGAAAACCATCATTCAACAAGCCAAACTTTATGTGCGACGTGTAGAAGTCTTACCCAAAGTAGCTAACGACATCAGTCAAACCTTGAGCAGAACCACTGCTAAGTATCCTCTTAGACGCGTGGAAGTGAAAACCTTTACTGCAGCCGCTGGACTCCGATCCATAGTCGAAGATCACATCTTCCAAGGACAGCTTCCTAAACGTTTGATCATTGGTATGGTTTCTAATGCAGCCTTCAACGGAAACATCACTCAGAATTCATTCCAGTTTGAACACTTTAACGTCACCAAGATAGATGTCAGTCGAGATGGCAAGACCTTGTGTACCAGACCTTTTGAACCTGACTTTGGTGGCGAGAAAAATTACTTACGATCTTACCTGACCCTGTATGAAGCCACAGGACAGTTAGGCCGCGACAGTAGCCACGGCATTACGTACGAGGATTATGCAGGAGGGTATGCCTTGTGGGGATTTGATTTCACTCCGGACCAAGGCAGCGATGAAGGACATTTCCACCCTATAAAATCAGGCCCCCTTCGTGTGGAACTTCAGTTTGGTCAAGCTCTAACCCAGACAGTGAACGTCATCTTGTATGCAGAATTTGATAACACTCTAGAGATCAACAGTTTGAGAGAAGTCATTGTAGACTATTAGAAGAAACAAAAGATGCAGAACGTAGAACCTATGAAGATAGTAGATGAGGGATTTTGTGAAGTGATTCAACAGTCACCAACTACCACAAAGGATGATGATAATGATGAAGTCATTCATTCAGTACCTCAAATAGAAGAAAAAAAAGACGAAGAAGAAAACCATTCCGTTCCTGTGTTTACTGGATTTATGGTTTGTCGATGGCCAGAACACGAACAACAGTTAGTGACCTGTTATGCTCAGGAATTGAGTCCAATCATTAACAGTCTGATTAAAGAACAATGTTATGGATGTCAAAACGATCATCCCAGTCAGATACAACACGACAAATGTATGATGTTGACAGGTGAAGAACAATTGGATGAATATTTGGAAACGGCCTGGACACAACTCTCAGATGAACACGTGTTGACACAGTGGTATAAAGTCTTACAGACTTCTTCTTTTCCTCCACTTACTTCTCTGGAGATCAAACGGATCGAAGGACTCATTCATCAGAGGGCAGAACCTATCCGACGTGAATATTCCTGGAATTACAAGACAGATCAATTCAAGCATAAAGTCAGGTGTGAATTGATAGTGAGTTATTTCCATTGTTGAAGACAAAAAAAAGAAGAAAAAAATGGATACCAGGGAACTTCATTACTTATTGAATCGCAGTTCCTATACTTCTTCTTGGAATCCTGTGGTATGTGCTAAAGATGAACTACCTCATCGTAAACCAAAAAACGTTCATGCTTATGTCATCAATACTGACGACAGTCATCTACCAGGAACCCATTGGATTGCCGTGTACTTTCCCAACGATCACAATGGTGGTGGTGTGGAATATTTTGATTCTTATGGATTACCTCCTTTGGAAAAAGACATTATCGAGTTTATGAGAAGAAATGCCGTCTCGACTCGATTCAATAATGTGAGACTACAAGGATCAGATTCTATGGTGTGTGGACAATATTGTGTTCATTATCTTCATCAACGCAGTCTTGGATATTCCTTAGAACATTTACTGACTTATTTTGATAGTGACTATGTTCGAAATGATGCTAAAGTACAACAATGGTTTTGTCAACGTTATGGTTATCTCTTGTCTTTAGCTCACCATCGTAATGTACATCAAAATGATGATGTCAATGTAGAAAGTTTAACATTTACTTTACCTTCCCAACGTTGTCAACCTTGTAAATATGTTCCTGTTTGAAAAAATTTATGGTTGAATAGTTAGTTTTTTATAATGTTGGAATAGTTCTTGTTGAATAAACAATTTTGTGGATTGTTGAAAAAAAAGGTGTTATGTGGTTTTTTATTGAATTTGAAAAAAAAAATAATGAATATGTTCTTTCTTTCTTTCTTTCTATCGATCTAATGGTTTTGTGTTATTTTGTTTTAGAGTAGAGATGCACGCACGCACGCACTCACACTTGTGGTTTTTTTATCAAAAGTAGTTTCTTTTAGGTCGGCGCTTTTTTTGACTCAGGGTTCATGGAGTGTAAAACTCCGCGAAGCCAAGAATGACGTAGAACAAATGACGTCAGACGCAGGGGTAGTGGGGTGATGTTTTTTTTGTTTTTTTAGGTGTAAGGGATGTTTTCCTTCACGTCCGCGCTTCTAGTATATTAAAACCACGTCTTCACCGGTTAAGCTACCCCGTTTTATCTATCAAGATGAACACAATAGAAATTGTGAGACAGATTAGAGTTCATTTAGAGGTGGCCTGGCACCTCCTTAATGAAGTGGAGAAAAGGGAGGAGGAGGAGAAGGAAAACAAAATTCCAATTAGACCCCACCCCATGATGGAAGAAAATTGGGAGCCAGAAGCGACTCATCCTCCGTCGGCCTTCACAGCTCCATGTAAACAAAGTGAAGAAACATGGAGGGGGAGCTGCCCTGTATGCAGGGCAAAGCCAGGGAGGTGTCAACCACCTCTAAAATGAACTCTAACATAAAAACAAAAAAAAAACAACGGTCCTTATCAGGACCACCCATTATCAAGAAAGATTAATTCTATTCCCCTCCCTCCCCCACCCCGTAATGTAGTGACGAAGACAACGTCTACTACTATCAAAACACCTCCCCACCCTCCACCCCTTTTTGATGGTAGTAGACGTTGTCTTTTGTCACTACATTACGGTACCACCATGTTAAACTCCCGTACGTAGCTGTAGAGGCCCCCAATGTTAAACTCCCGTACGTAGCTGTAGAGGCCCCCCAATGTTAAACTCCCGTACGTAGCTGTAGAGGCTTCCCAATGTTAAACTCCCGTACGTAGCTGTAGAGGCCCCCCCCCCCGTAGCTATTTACCCCCCCCCCCTCAACTACTAACATTTCAATCACAGAGGCATTTCCAAATATTATCTGAGCAAACGTTACAAACGCAGTCATAGCTGGAAGAGCATGATATATTTGAAGAATTTTGCACTATGAACACCTAAGGGTTTGAGCGAGGGGAGGAGGTTGTAATATGCAGTAAAAGGATTTTAACGGCAACGCTATTATTATTATAGTGGCTCTGGTTTTCATTGTGTTTCAGGAATATCTGGGTAAATTCTTATCTTTTACGAGTAAACAGTATCTCGACGTGTAGTTCCCTCCGTAAGGCTTTTGGGGAGTCAGTATCAGTCTGTACGTGTAGGACCCTGCAAGGCTTTGATAAGTCGTGAATTTGAGTGTAATTAGTATCTGTACCTGTAGGGCCCTCTGCTAGGCTTTGGGGGAGTCAGTCACAGAATATTCTGGAACATTTGTAAAATTGCTTATAATTTCATTAGGAAATCTAAAACGTCATATCTCAATCAACTTGCGATTGCTTCAGTTGCTACACGTCTTTTACCTTGTATTATGACATGATTATTATGTCATGAATCAGTTGGTAAGACATGTCTTTCTTGAATATATCGGACAATTTAGATCAATCATCTTAGGATCGTCGTGATATTGTTTGAAACTTCTACATATATGCAGAATTGGGAAAAATTGATAATGCAACCGGACGCTTTTGTAAAATCTTCATTGACTAAAATTGTGCAGTGACTTTTAAAATTAAAACAATGTTTCTTTAAAATAAAACGTTGCGGATTCAATGTCCCATTAAAGAACATGTGTTTCAACGGTAAATAATGTAGTTTAAAGAAACTTTTGTCAGCAAGATCAGTAATCAACTCAGTGCGTAATATTGTGTAATGTGCGATACAACCAATTCTCATCAACTTTTTCCTAGAAATTCCACATTCCATGTGAAACTCATCCATACTTTATGAAAAGGATTAACGGAAAAATCCTACTCGCTTCTATTAAGCAAATATGTAAAAATGTATCATTTCATTGGAATGGGCAATTTATGCGTCACTTATAGCCAGGAGCATGTTTGTTTACACGGTTATCGATTTTGTAAACGTTTACAAGCAGTAAACTTGACTAATCCGTTTACACGTGTAGTCTGTGAAGTCTTAAGCAGCACATCTAACTGTGACAAGTAACCAAATGATGCTTGTACAGAATTATTGCGAGGGATCCTTTCTGAAAATCAGAGAAAAGTTAAAATGCAACGTGCAACAAAAAAAAAAAAAAAAAAAAAAAGAAAAAAAAAGGCAATTTATCCGTAACCACGCCCATATCGACGTTGTTTTGAAGACATTAATACAAATTACCAATAATCAGCCTTTATACATCCATCCGCATGGCTATATTACTAGTATTTGGCCATTAATTTATCAATGGAATCATTAATTTTTCACAGTCCTCTTCTTTAATACTAAGAATTGTAACTTTTCTTTTCTGCGACATACGACTTTCAGTAAAATTAATTACATGCATAACTCAGAATTTTTGTCAAAATTGCTTTGAGTTGAAAAGTTTGTGCTTTGTAATATTTCTCAAATAAATCTGCATTCCTATAATAGGACCTTACTCATTACGGATCGTCAACGAACACAAAACGTTTATAGTTTACTCAGTTCTGATACAATACCTCATAAAACACACAAGTATTATGCGAGTACTGTTAGGTTGCACTTTAATTTCTATTTTATGTAATACTATCTTTTCAATTTTCCTTTGACTTAATTTTCGATTCATTTACGTTTATATTTACTGCAATTCGCTCATTTTCCAGTGAATCTTCGTTCATTATTTGCTCATTTCCTTTTGTTTTCGGTGATTAGACATGCTGTTCTTCAGCCATGCCCTTCTGAGTTCCCCTCCCCCCTCCCCCCCGCCATGACTTAATTTATGGTCGTGAGAAAATTGAAAGCGGACAAGGTGAATGTTGAATGCAGCTTTCCGAAGTTAACCAGCTGACATGTGCTAAATATAGCGTTATTTTCAATTTCTTTTTATACACTGGTAGAAGATATAAAATGCCCTTGGGACCAGCGGGAGCCCCAGACGCCACGTTCCTGCATATCTTCTATGTTACTACAAAAGTCTGGACCATCCAGACGTGGTCTATACACTGGGTACCAGCGCCCCGTTCCCACATGTTTCTCATGACAATACATAAATGACCGTCCTAGCACCATCGTTTGTGCTAGCCTAGGCTAGAGACCTCCTACGAGGACCGGGTCAAACCAGTTGGTATACATCATTTAAAGAAATATGTCTCATATGACATACTGCTTGGTGATTGATCGTATACCTTCAGATATGGTGTTTGACGGCAAAATAAGAGCGCATGGCTAAAACCAGGGAGCATGAGCTGTGACGGAAAAACTGTGTGAATGAGTATTATTGCGTCCATGCATCACAGATTAGGCGGGGAAGTAAAGTTCAAGTATGTTGGAAGTTCGGCGTGGGGATGTGGGCCGATCATCGCGTTGTAGTGGTAATTATATGGTAAGAAACCCGAAAAGAATAGACAATAAGGCTCGGAAGCAGTTTAACAGGGTCATTGCCGAGCTTCAAGTCACACAGAAAATCTAATTAGAGTTTGTGGACAGACTGTTATAAATTATGTGACACAACACAATATCTACTACCACACGCTTGAGTGACTTGCTTCGCAGAATGCATAAGACATAAAGTGATTATGATGATGCGCTGGACGCGCTAATGACAAGTAGGGCTCAACATGCAGCTACAGCCCCACAACCAGTTCCGGCAGATATTCACAAGGTTAAGCGGCCACATGGAAGTTCCGGTTCCTAGGCGCAAGTTGCAGTCTCCTGTTCCTACCCCAAGATCATTTCCAGCTCCCAGTCGTACGGTTGAGACTCTAGTGCCAGATTTGCACGTCTTTGTAGAGCAATAAGGTAAAGCCAGTGCAAGCACGGCGATTGTGAAAGACTATCGTGGCATTATCTGTCCTCGACGACAACATCCTCTAAAGTTATGCCATGATGCAGAGACTTCCAACTTAAACTATCCCTGAAGTCGACATTGAATATCCGGAGGGTCTTCACGAGGCACACAGCGACTATCCATTGGTTCCAGAGATTATTCGTGTTTCAGCATATTGCCTCAGCAACTATCAGCGTTTTTTAGTGAGCGAACGGGGTGGGGTATGTTTACTGAAAGCACGAAGCTAGTCCCAAGCCAACGCAAAAAAAGAGAACTATGTAGTATATTACAGAAACCTCCAGCTATACATCAGGCTAGAGCTGCGCGTTACCAAGTTTTACCGCGTGATGGAGTTTGAACAAAGTGTGTGGATGGCGCCGTGCATACAGTTAAACACAGAACTAATGTGAAGTCTCAATTCGAAAAATATTTCTTTAAGCTGACGAACAACTCTGTATTCGGGAAGACTATTGACAACCAAAGGAATATAATTTGTGCTAGCCTAGGCTAGAGACCTCGCGTTAAGATAATCAAGACATTTGTTGCGCTTGCGGGAGTACTCAGCCGCTCTTCTAGCGCCATATCGTGGCTGGCGCATTTCGGTGTCGGCATATTGTGGGTTTAACAAAGAAAATAGATAGTTTGAGACGAGGACATTGACAATATCCCCGCCAAGCATGAAAGCAACAAAGGCCATTATGTTGATTTGATAATATTAGCAGGAATGTTGCTTTGTTTCATTAGCGTGTCCTGCGTCATGAGGCTTTACAGGGTCAATAACCTTTGCGCGGTCTTTGAGATCGAGTTGACCCAGGTCGGCTGGTTTCATTTTGATAACTGTTTTCAGCAGGCATGGAATATCCCACAGTGAAGCCGCCAAGTACGGCTCCGTGGTAAGTGAGGTTTCCAGGGTCCTTATCATGCGGTAGTGTAGACATTTTGCACGGTTTTTAACAAGTTTATTTGGTTTTACAAACACACTACTATTCCATATGAAAGGGGTCAGGCGTATGTCTAATGGATGCTGCGGTGACATGTGTTACTTCCTGGGCGGTTGCGCCTGTGCATCCAACATCGGTTGTGTTTGTAAGTTATTTTTCTTTCTTCTCAAAATTGATATGTCTGTAGGTAATCATGCCAGCTGCAGTGAATGCCAGTACCGCACCGTAACTAAAGTAAAGGTGGCTGTTGATTTTAGTCAAAGAGGTCTGGATGGCTGGATCTTTTTCCCAGTCAGTTGCAAGACATTTGCGGTTATCTATATGCAGAAAGTACCTTACAACTGCTGTGTACAGTCCGAGCACAGACGACCCTGGCAAAGTGGTGATACTGGTCCCCAGTTTAGCCTTGTTTATATTATTATATCATTGCCGTAAGACCCACAAAGGTTAGAGGTCAGTAGATGTATTCTTTTGCTGCACCAGAAGACACTAAATCGGACAGGCGGTCATACTGCTGTGCTAGTGTAGTTTTGATTTGACGTCGGGAATCGTTTCGTGGCGTTAACCGGCTTGTCCGTTTCTGGAGTCAACCTAAGATTTTGTCAACTTCCTTGTCACTTACAGCAACCGCCATGATTATTTTGAAGTTCTTGATATATATGTTTGAGCGTTTCAGTCTGAGTAGCTTATAGATAATATAGCTGAAGGTCTTTAGTGCCATTGCATGTCTGGTCGCGTTCAAAATATGAAGCAACCATATTACCCAGTCGTGATGTGGACAAACTGGTAGGACACTGCGAACAGTGCATCACCCATGGCCTCGATTATCACGGCTCTTTTGTTTATTACAATTACATTTGTATTTGTGATAACAGGCGGCGCAGGCGCATGGAAGCAACTTTCCGTCGTCCTGATATTTAAATCTGACCCCAGCAGTACAAAATAATGGCTGGGATGCTGAAAACACTTGCAGAAAAGGCTTTGGCGGCGCTGCCCGGCACTTTGACGCCATTTTGTCATTTCTGCTGAAAACCACTGGCAGGGTCAGTGGCTGGCTGGCCAAGCAACCGTTTGCCGCTCTCCGTCCTCACATTAGCACGCGCGGAACAGGATGCTTGTTGTTCAAGAGTGGATAAACCAGATGACCGCAAGCCCCGACATAATACCATGCTAAGTTTGCTGCGGTTGTTGTGTTTGCGCACTCTCTGTGCTGGCCCTGCTTTTACTGGGTAGTCTTGTCACATTAACACCGGCTTTACCCAGAGGCCATTTTCTCACATTGAAGAAATCATTGAACAGGCTTGACATAATTACTACTTAAGTCAGAGGGTTGTGAAGAAATGTAACTAGCACCGGGTCCCACTTTAGTGTAGATATTGTAATTAGCTACCAGATCCCACTTTAGTGTATATATTGCTGACTTCTGGACTAATTAGGAAAATATTGAATGTACAGAGTTTCACAATAAACATAACAGGGGCTTTCCCCCAGTTTGTCTCAGGTAAATATTAATCTAATGACTTGCTACAAACACTACTAACAGAACCAGCAGTGTGTGCACTACTCTAACAATTACAGGACCAATCACACTTGAGTATTTCACAAATTATACAAATTTGCTAGACCAGTCTGTCCAAAGGAAGACAAATCTGTAGTGTGTTTATCATATTTTTATGAGTTGGTTTCCTTGAGTGAAGCTATTTTTTAAAACTTTTTATTAGCATTATTTTAATATATGCAAAGTTTCCTACACCGTCAACATAATCTCCAGCACAGGTAATAGTTTATATATAAATGAGCAGATATAGTTACAGATAGCTGCGGCAGTGCCTAGTGGTCTGGGGGGAGGGGTGAACCACTGGAGG
This sequence comes from Margaritifera margaritifera, assembly GCA_029931535.1. Classification (NCBI taxonomy): domain Eukaryota; kingdom Metazoa; phylum Mollusca; class Bivalvia; order Unionida; family Margaritiferidae; genus Margaritifera; species Margaritifera margaritifera. The sequence goes on along the minus strand of JAQPZY010001625.1, from coordinate 1,267,478 downwards.
AAAAATCTAAACACTCTGTCTCCAACATGACTAAATTCTCAGTTTGATTTGTATTAACATTTTCCGCGCAAGTCATAAGTAGCGTACGTTTATGCTGAGACGTTAGATTGCATGCGCGACGTCACCTTCGATTTGTTTACATGCATAATCCACTGAACAAGGCGAAATAACGGAAACGTTTGAAAACTCATAAAGACTATATATCAGTTATTCTAACCAGAACGTGTTTTCTCTCCCTATATAATGCATTGAGGGAAAAAGATTTTTTTATATATCTTGCACAATAGATTTCTTCCTCTTTGAGTTCGGGTGTCACCAACGGTACACTCTATATGATCTTATTTTGAAACTGCGACATAAGAGTGCTTAGCCATTGGTTGAGCGAGATGCTTACGGCCTGTTGTACTTCAACATGGTGGAAATGGTATAAACAAGCTGAGTTTATTTATTTTTAATGTTAGGATTGAATAATGACTTGACAAGTGGTGTCCATTTCGATAGATAACATACCTGTTTTCACTTTTGCAATGTTTACACTTGCATGTTGTTACTGATTCAACAGAGTGTAAATGGAGTAAACAAGCTATCTTTTTTAGGTTTCATGTTACAATTGGAATGATGATATGAAAAGAGGCACGTATCTTGCGATAGCGCGCTCTGGGATTATTAAACATGACAATATTGAAAACAGGTATTTATATGTTGATACAGATACCTCTTTTCAACTCATTATTTTTTACCTGTGATATAAAACAATAACTCCATTCACAGCTGTCTGAAGGCCCTTATTTTGTTTGAATGAAATAATCACCCTTATCCTGATCACATACCGTTTCTGCAAGGTGCTGCAACAGGATATCAGTTAACATAAATCTCCATTTGTGCGTGTCGGAGAACTTGCAGTGGATACATCCTGTTGCGACCATTTGTCAAGTACATACTAATCTTTTGTCTTTTTTTACAACCTGCGGCCACGTAGGTCTATGACATCCTGAGCTAGATATTCCTTTTTAGTTATTGTTTTGCTGTAGTTGGTGCTATTCCATTTTTGAAAGTCGCTTGGATTACTAACTCATTTCGATTTGTAATCGTACAGCAAAGGAAATTATTTTAATCTTTTTGCAAAGGAAAATGTCTGACTTGGCCTGCAATGGTTAATAATGTTTTTGACGAAATTGACACACACACACACACACACACATATATATATATATATATGTGTGTGTGTGTGTGTGTGCGTGCGTGTGGTTACTAGTATCATGTGTGTATAACATTTAGAGAGATTATTTTCTCTTTATTGCGTATCGAACTTACAAATACAGTATATTACTCATTACTCCGATGTCGAGTGCACTATAGAATTAGAATAACAAGCTGTTGACATTTCACATACATACCGTCTTATCAAGAATTCATTGAGTGAGTTGATGCGTAATAAGTTATTTATCGATCGCGTTATTTCAAAATCGAAACAAAATCACCAGATATAAAGCAAGTGGTTTACTTAGAAGCACATTCAACCTTGATCCCAGAGATGAATGCAATAGGCAAAAGTATTTTCGTCGCCCTTTTTTGAGATTGCTATCGGGTGAATTTATTAGTGTATAAGTTTTGTTATTGGCTAGTTTTTGTATAAATGAAATACATTTTTGATATGATGCTGTCTAAATTAAAATTTTCTGTACATGACGTGATGATCACGGTGTAGGGGGTGGGGCGTGGAGAAGGAGAAGTGTCAGTTGTCAATGTTTGAATGTGGAACATTTTTGAAGATTTTTTTCAAAAGACATTTTCTTTGAAGTTGATTAGGTTTTAACTTGTATAAGAAACGTAGATAGGATAAAAGAATAACTCTCCAAAAGGGCATCGAAAAATAAATGCTTATGGGTGAAACGCGACAGTACATGAAATACGAATAACATTTATGATCGTTAATGTGTCGCATATAACAATTTTAATCCGATTTTGAATGGAGTTCCTTTTTTGAATATAAAAAAATATCCGTATTTGCCAATGTAGAACTGCGAAAAATCTGACCAAGATAATGTCTTCTGCGACGGAAGCTCTGGGTCTCCGCTTTTCGCAGTCGGTTGCACATGCTGCTGAGGTAAATCCCTCCTCAAGGGGATGCTTTCGAGACAGTGTAAGTATGAATATTGGTATAATATGTATAAATCTATGTTTGTCAATCGATGAGAAAAGAAAGAAATGCTAGTCCTGATTAAAGAGATTACTTTAACATTATGTAGCAACGAAAATAATAATTATGAATAACTGAGAAAAAGTTATCAAGATGTGACAGTTCGGAGAAAATGTGTGTATTTTAAGACAAAGCTGAACCTTTTACAAGGACCTAAGTGAAAAATTTACTTAACATCTGAAATTAAATACGTCGTTTTTTACAAGGTCTTGTTTTTGGGGAGGTTTTTTTCAACTAAGATTTGGCGAATTCATAACTATCGAGTCTTTTTTGTAAATTTACACACATCAAAACCACACTGTACTTTGTGCCTGGAATTATACTAAATGATATTGCTTGATATCCTGGAATTATAATATATGCTATTGCCTGGTCTCCTGGAATTATACTAAATGTTATTGCTTGGTCCCCTTGAATTATACTAAATACTACTGATTGGTCTCCTGGAATTATACTAAATGTTATTGCTTGGTCTCCTAAGTTTGTTAGATCAGTTTTAATGTACGTTCTTATTTCTGATATGTAAGACTCCATCGATGATGTTTTCAGGAGGGAAATAAAATCAGTTGAGAGCAAGACTTTCTCTTTTCTATTCAGCGTTGCCCTTTCTAGGTGATTAAAAGATCAAAACACAACAGAGAAAATATGTATCGTGTGGCGTAAAAAATTCCTTCCAAATACACTAGATCTTTGAGATATTTTGTTTGGAAAGACACGACTCATCATCTCGTTAAGATAAAATAGTCAGCGATTGTGACTTCACTTTACACCTATATCGGACACTTTACAGCTATATCCCACAGTTTACACTTATATCCTACGCTTTACACGTATACATTTCACTGCAATTGGTATGAAGATGCCACCTCCCCCCTTCGTGACACTCCCATAAGGCAAACTTGAAGGCAGACACTTAGCCAGTGTGTTCTTTCAAACCACTCCAATGCCCCCAGTACACTGATTACATCAAGATGAGGTGCAATCATTACGAAGAAAGGTTAGATAATTTAATTAAACAAGACAATGAATATCATCACTCTATTATATTCACAGCGGAAATTCATAATGCCACTCACGTGTTTCTAGACACATCAACAAAAATCATCGGAAACCAACCAGAAAACATCCACGTATGTATCTTTTCTTCCCGTCCAGCTGTTGCTAAAAACACTTCATGCACATCACGCCCTTCAAAATAAAGCATTGAGAATCCGAAGGATATACTCTGATAACATAACATTAAAAAATCCTCAGTATTACGAATCGTCCAAACACACAGTCTATCATGGAATTGTCTTAGACTTTGGTGGAGATTTTGATACACAAATCTGTCATAGCATACCGAGATCCTAAAAATCAGAGAATATATTACTTTTTAGAACTTAAACTACAATAAGAGGCAAGAAACAACAACCCTAGACTCTGTTGAGTCTTGTAGGAACGATACAAAACACGCAGACACATGATCGAGATATTTCAAAGTACAGTCACAGGAGAAAAAAAATATGCATTTACTAGTCATACAAGCACATTAAAAACATAAAATTTCACCTATCTCATTACATGCAAAGTCTGCTCTATCCAATATATTATGCAAACAGAAAAACTAAACATGATGATGAACCTGCACAGACAGAACGGCACGCCAAAAGGCTTGCATGAAGCCAAGTAGCATAACATTTTTCATCCCCTAGTCACAATTTTGATGACATTTTCTAAACCTGTATATAAGCCACAATCAAAACGGGAGCCCCACAACCATAGAGGAAAGGAAACATACTAGATTCGACACCTAAAACAAACTGAAATATGCAGGCTTGAATCAAGAGGAATAAAAGTGGGCAACATAATCAGTTGCAACGTGATAAACACATGTTCTGTTTGATTTTCATGCAAGATTATTACACCGAAAAGATATATATTTGTAAGAAAGCATTTCTTGAAAAAAAAATCATGATCTTTTGCTAGCACAAACGTTAGCTTTCGAGAAAACTTGAAGGCCCCCGCTATATTTTAATTAAAAGCCTGTCATTTTAGGTGGAAACAGATACCATAGTCATGGCATTGATAAACGGAGGTTAGTTAGAACATTGAAAATGTTTTAAGAAATTGAATCTCTTTCATCCATTTTTTAGCAACATTATGCTGTTATTTAGTCAGATCTGGATTGTAAGTACTCCCACCTTTAATGAGCGAGTTATATACGGATATATATGGTAACATTCTGGAATTTGCAATCAATCTACAAACGCGAGATGAAGGGATTAATAATACAGATAATAATACAGGACGCATATTTTATCAGTGCGTTGTTGTTTTTTGTTTTCCTTAATAAATAGCTTGCTACAAAAATCTACGACAAAGTGGGTCGCTCTTGCTTTTGTTGTTCCTGTCGCTACCGTGTTTGAAGGTTACTGACATTTATAATACTTTCTGTATAATATGTTTGCACTGCTATGTACATTAGCTCCTGTAGATTCAATACCACTGAATCTCCAGAATTCATATTCTGTCAGGGGCCCTGGGTGACCATGTGGTCTAAGGCGCTCGTCTTTACAGATCACTGACATCTCACCTCTGTCGGCAGGGTTCGAGTCTCTGCTCAGCCAACGTGAGTATGTTTAAAAGCGTGCCAGTAACTTCCCGTGGTTCGGTGGTTCAACCCCGGGCTCTCCTGGCTTCTTCCTCCACCAAATATGCTGGCTGCCATGTATAGCCTATCATGTGCTGAAAAATGGCGTTAAACCACAGAACCAAACCATCATATTTTGTGTTCCTACTCTATCTAGCCCGAAGCTGCAAAAATTATGGTCTTTGTTCTAATATTTTCACCAATTAATGTACGTTAACATAAAAAAGTTAAATTGAAGTCTTAACAAAAATAAAACTTGAGAGGATATTGACGTTACTAAATGTTCCCCCGTTAAGATTAGGGAGGAAAATGGCTTTATGGATAGTGTGTTAAGTAGTAAGAGTGTATGTGTCTAATTTTACTAGATATGTAGATGCCTTAAAAGGATCGGAAGACCAGAATAGGTTCTAGTGATTTTGACGCAATGTTCAGGGTCACGGAGCTATATTTTTTGCCTAGAAAAGGATTTCAGTTTGTAAGCAAGGTGTTTTTAGTTTTGAAACACTAATTGTGGTCTAATTCCATATGCAGATGTTAGGAGGTTTCTAAGATTGGATTCGATTTTGGCGAACATGACCCGGTTTTCAAGGTTAACGACTGGTATTAGTTGCTTAAAGGTGAACAAAACATTTCAGAAGTGGACATTACTTGGTTTGCAAGCAGGCCTTTACTGGAACTATTGAATGAAACAAAGCTGAGTTGCATATTTCAAGGGTCTAAGACCTGTTTTAGGTTCTTGTGATCTTGTCACATTTTAGGTCATAAGACAACATTTTTTGTAGATTCCGGAACTGGAACTCACTGACCCCATGCGAGACACCACTTCTGACTCAAAGATGGTTTCGGAGATGCCCCTCGCGATGAATTAGGAGCTAGGATACAAGGCAGAAAGCGCATCCGATCTGGATGTTATATTGCGGGCAAGATATCTTGGAAGTTGTTTGACAAAACCTGACTGCATTTGATTAGAATCTTTGCCGGGAGGGTCACTAGACCTAATTAGGTAGCTGAGACTTTAAATTTCGAGGTAACATTGTCTTTTGTCCGTGCGTCATGTTCAATGTGTCATCAGGCTATAAATTTCGCTATATTGTATTACATTATTTACATGGTTATTGTTATTTTTTGGGGGGTGATCTGTCATCAGTATCACAAGATCACTTTATTTGTCATTGCAGAAGGGGAGGGGGAGGGGAGATGATACCTGTTTGGTTTTTAAGAGATTACCTTCTAGTGTTATTTATACTGATTTTAGAAAGTCGCTGTATTTAAAATGAACAAAACTCCTTTGGACTGTTTGCAAAAGGAAGATGCCTTTAAGTGCGTTAGTAGTTGATAAAAATCCTCCTCTTTTATATTTGAAATAATCCAGTTATGTTCCAATCATGTTCACGACCATTCTTATCATGAAATTATATATGTAATCATATCTTGTTTCTACATGGAGTATGTGAAATGCATTTTGTAATGTAGTGAGATCTATTTAAAGTTTCTTAATAGTGAGGCAGCTAACATTTTCTTTGTATTGCAAAATGTCTTCTAAAATGAAATAAAATCTAACTCCAGAAGGTGTTTGAAGCATAGAATGTCAATTTTGTATAAACTGTCTTTCAGTCGTTACTTAAGTGTATTCCGGTGCCAATACCTTGTTGTTAGAATATATAAAATCAAGAGTCTATACTATGTTCTTAATTTTAATTGCTCAAGATATGTTATTATCTTTTTAGGAAGTTACATCCAGTTTTTATGAAAAATGCATCCCTTATTTATTTTCTACAACCTGATTTCACCATTGTTATACCTGTCCCCCCAAAAAAATCACTAACTAGTAGGAAACCATTTTGAGTTGACTGTTTTTAACTTGGACTCGGGATGAATGTGATAGGACAAATTAATAACTCGATATTTTCCTTGCGATTGCTTCCAGGTGCTTTTACGGCTGTATAATTTTCAATATTCGCGAGTTTGTGTTATAAAGGAAGCATTGTAGCAATCATTCTGTCGACTCTTAAGGTTTTCTATACTTGGTGCATCTGTGAGGAGAGGGGCATAGGGTGCGACAGACGGACTAGGTGCAGATGTGAGGAGAGGGGAAAAAGGTGCGACAGTGAATCTTTGAGGAGGGGGCATATTGTACGACTGACGGACTTGGTACATCTGTGAGGATGCAACAGACTTACTTGAGAGGCGCATAGGATGAGACAGATGGACTTGGTGTTCATGTTGTTTTCGGCAGAGTATACTAAGCCCACATATTCTGCGATCTGACTTGGGCCGAAAGAAAGAAGCGAACAACAAATAAAGAGCTACTGTTAAAACTCTCATATCACAGCACTAGAATTAGTAACGTAATGATTGGATATATAAAGGCGCGCGCGTGTGTGTGTGTGTGCATGTTGTTAGACGAGCAGTCAACCAATCATAGGGAGTGTCAATAAATTTGCCAAGGAAAGATATGCACAAGTGAGACAATTTTTTCTCTCCCTCAGCTTGTCTTATAACTAGTTTAACCTGCCTTAGTTGTAATCGCGGGTTGGGAGGCATAATGGCACATACATTGAAAGATGCAAATCTTGGCTATTATTAATACGAAATGAAATGGTGATCAGATATATTAATATAGTGATTTATGGCTTTCTTTGTCAGAAATCGGATATTTGGGTAAAATTACAGCCGTTGACTCTTTGTCTCATCTTTCATGATCGTTTTATTGGCAACAACCGTAAAGGCCCAACTAATCTCTACATTCAAGAAATGTGATAAAGACAACCTATGTGTCCACTGGAAGTTACAAGAGCTGCAGGCCCATTAGTTGCATACACCTCATATGCAAAACGCTTGAACCAATACCCATCTGGATTGTACGTACTCCCACCTTAAACCCCGAAAATCTATATCCCCTCTTGATTAAATTTCAATCATCCGATCGAAGGACAAAATAATTGCCTCTCAATAAGTCCGGAAAATTGGCGTGTTACTGATGTGTGAAGAAATGCTGCGCAATACGTTCTGGATATTCAAAGCAGACATAGGATCTTTATTTGCATTTAGCCAATTGGCCATCAGCAAGCATATATATATATATATATATATATATATATATATATATATATATATATATATATATATATATATATATATATTTAAGTTTGTTTGAGAAATTGTTGGGGGCACGTTTGATACATACAGTCAAACAAATATATTATGTGTACAAAATATATCATCAATACTAAAGATATATATATATATATATATATGTATATATATATATATATATATATATATATATATATATATATATATACATGCACATACATTTGTTTAATTATGTCCTTGCGCCTTTTGTTCTTTTCAATTCTCCTATCCAAATAGCAATATTTAAATCATCAAACAAAATTTGTAAGTGACTCTGTACATAATATTTATTATCTGCACTAAAACGTGGGTCATGATGCATTCTGGCACACTTAAAAAGGCTTCAAATTCACTTTTTGATATAGCAAGTATTTACTTATTAACACATCCCCACAAAAGTTGCCAAAATTCCTTGACATTCCGCTTGCGAGTTTCTATTAGTTTATTCGCTGGGCCATCTGCAAATCTTCCCCGATATTTGTTAATATCTGCCTTGTAGGATGAGCCAATCTCTACCAAACGTTTTCTATTTTCTTCTGACTCGTATTTTCTGTATACATTTCGACGTGTGTAAAATTCTCTTCACTTACTTTTACATTCAACATCATTTTCGAAGTAGACTATTTGAAACGGAACTAATTACATCTTCAAAGGCATGATTAGAAAATGAAGGGCGAGATGCTTGCGGCCTGTTGTACCTCAACATTGTGGAAAGGTGTAAACAAGCAGAATTTAATTTATTTTTAATGTTAAGATCGAATAATGACTTGAAACGTGTTATATATTTCGATAGATAGCATACCTGTTTTCACGTTTGCAATGTTTACGCTTGTGTGCTGTTACTGATTCAACAGATTGTAAATGGAGTTAGCAAGCCATTTTGTTTTAGTTTTCATGTTACAATTGGAATAAAGATATGAAAAGAAGCACGTATCTCGTAATAGCGTGCTCTGTGATTATTTAAAATAACAATATTGAAAATAAGTATTTATCTATTGAAATATTTTCAAGTCATTATTTCTTAACTGTGACGTAATAGAAGAACACAATTGACAGCTAGCTGATGGACCCATGTTTTGTTTGAATTAAATAATCACCCTTATCCTGATAACATACCGTTTATACAAGGTGCGGGAGACCAGTTGAGACCAGTTATCAAGTACATAGTAATCTTCAATCTTTTTTTAAAAACTTGCGGCCACGTCGGTCTATGAAAAAGGTGTTGTAGTTGTTGTTTCATATTTGAAAGTCGATTACTTTACTAACTCTGTTCGATTTGCAATCCTCCAGTAAAAGGAGCTATTTTAGTCTTTTTGCAAAGGAAAATGCCCGACTTGACATGCATTGATTAATAATGTTTTTTTTTTTAAACAAAATTCCTAGTTGCGTCCTAAAATTGCGGTACTGTACAGTGCGATGTTGAGTGCACTTTATTTGGAATTAGAATAACAACTGTTGTCATTTCACAAAGCGCCTTATCAAGATTGCATTGAGTGAACTGATGCGTAATAAATTATTGCTCGATCACGTTATTTCAACATCGAAACAAAATCGCCGTAATGAAGTTGTTGTAGCTGGTGCTATTCCATTTTTGAAAGTCGCTTACACTACTAACCCATTTCGATTTGTAATGCTATAGTAAAGGGAAGAATGTTAATCTTCTTGCAAAGGAAAATGTCTGACTTGATATACAATGATTCATAATGTTTCTTAAGAAAAACGAAAAACAAACAAAACATTCATTTTCTTCATTTCATACAAGCTATATATATATATGTGTGTGTGTGTGTGCGTGGTTACTGGTATCTATGTTACTAAAATTAAAGGAGGTTGTTTTGTCTTTATTCCGTATCGAACTGACACACATCCTAGTTGCGTCTTGAACATGCGGTACAGTACATTACTCAAACGTCCGATGTCGAGTGCACTATGTTTGGGATTATAATAACAACTGTTGTCATTTCACATACCGTCTTATCAAGATTGCATTGAGTGAGTTGATGCGTATGAAGTTATTGCTCGATCACGTTATTTCAAAATCGAAACAAAATCGCCGTACTGGAGCTGTTATAATTGGTGCTATTCCATTTTTGAAAATCGCTTACACTACTAACTCGTTTCTATTTGTAATTCTACAGTAAAGGGAACTATTTTTGCAAAGGGAAATGTCCGACTTGACCTGCAATGGTTAATAGTGATTTTTTTCAAGAAAAACAAAAACAAACAAACAAAAAAAACTTTCGTCATTTCATATATATATATATATATATATATATATATATATATATATATATATATATATAAAGAGTGCAAATCATATGGCGAATGACAGTCATTTTAAGTGCACTGGATCCAGCAAGTGATAGCGTGTGTCAGGGATTGATTAAGATAAACGCAAGAAACTGACAACGACCAGAGCAAAATTAAGCGCTTTCGATTCTCATTGATTCTTTTTCAAAGGCAAACACAAAACAGAGTCAAGACAAACAGCAAACAGAAATGCGTTGAAATTACAAAGTTTACATAACTATTTTTACGGGAATTACATCTTGGAAATGTCTGATGAGCCGTCTCGTTGGCTTCAACTCGACTGCTGATGGTGTAAAATAATTGGTCCAGACCTAAAAAGGTATGTGCCATATCACCGTCTGTAATTTAACGTAAATTGGTGTAACCGCAGATTACATCGCGGATATTTCATTGTTTCCGTAGGGCGAGAAATAACCATAGCAATAATAATACCTGGAAGAACTAAAAAAAAAAAAAAAAAAAAAAAAAAAAAAAACAGTAGTAATTATAGGTGAGTGAGTAACTAATGAGCAAAATTAATGAATTATTTAATTGAAAATGTGGTGGCTGTAAACAAATTATGATTTTATTTGCGTGTGGTTGTTTTTTCTAGTCTTGATGGTTTAAGCCGCTTGGTTTCAGTGTTCTAAGGCGGCGTATCCAGCAAGATTCTTTTTCTTTCCTGGTTTCGGAACTCCAGTTAGGGTTGTGAGAAATTGCAGTCAGTATCACATCACTGAAAGTGTGGTCAGGGGAAGAGAAGTGTTCTGCAACTGGACTTCTGTACAGCTTCTTTTTGATCGAATCAGATCTGTGATGATTGATCCTTTTCTGTAGCTTTTCAGTTTCTCTGACATGCTGAAGGCCGCAGATCTTACATGCGATGAAATAAACTACATTTTCTGTTTTGCACGTTCTGTTTGGACAATGTATGTTCAATTTTTCGCTCGTCGCTGTGTTAGAGAATGTGCTGGTCTCTATCATATGTTGACAGGTCTTGCACCTTTTATCTCCACAGGGACCAGATTTGCTAGGGTGGTCTTGGTTTTTGATTGGCTTTAGCTTTGCTCTGGCTACGATATCTTTGTGGTTTGTTTGGTCTGCGATAGGCTACTACTTGCTTGTTCGGGAGGATTAACATTAGTGTGTCACAAGATTCCACGATGGGCCAGTGTTTCTTGATGACTTTGTCTGCTTTGGGGTTGTCTGGATGGTAGGTCAAGATAAATGGTGTCCGATTAACCTTTTCATTCTCTCTATATTTTAGAAGGTAATTGCGGTTTGTTTGTTTAGCCCTTTGCAATGCCTCCACTATCATGTTTTTTTTGTCGTCGCCTCGGTTCATCAAATGTTCAGATGACTCCAGATCTTTCTGAGCTAATTCTCCGGATCATCAGTGCTTTCTAAATACATTTTCAATCTTTAGTTCCCGTAGAAATAGTTATGTAAACTTTTATAATTTCAACGCTTTTTGTGTTTATTGTATGTCTTGTATCTGTTTTGTGTTTCCCTTTGAAAAAGACTCAGTGAGAGTCGAAAGCGCTTAGGCTTGTTGAAAACTAGTTTTGCGCTGTACGTTGTCAGTTTATTGCGTATATATATCTATATATATATATATATATATATATATATATATATATATATATATATATATATATATATATAGTTTCGACACTAGGTCTTAAAAATATGTAAGAGAAAGAAAGTGAAAGCAACAATGTAACTAAAGTCAACAAGAAATTTATTTCCATACAATTAAAGTGAAAATTCAAAAGACACTCACAATTTGTGAGTTCAATTCCAAATAATCATAACTCTTCCAATCACAAGTCCAAAATAATAGAATGTTCCGAATGAATTCCAATAGCCTTGAATGTCCTGATGTACCACAAAGATTTAATCCAGAATGTACTTGAATGAATTCACATAAATCCCAAAATCATGTATTAATCCAAAAGTCAATGAGCACTTTAGTATTTCCAATGAATATTGTAAATAAATAATTCGTCCCAAATGATATCTGATTTCAGCAAAACAACTAAAATAGATTCCTTACAGACTGATCTTTTAGAAGCGGAATCTACAACTGAAATAGATTCCTTACAGACTGATCTTTTAGAACCGGAATCTTGAACATTAATGAATTTATTTACCAAAGTTTGTATATAAATACACATGCCTACATGACCTATGTCACATCGGAATATGAGTAATAATAATGGAAAACTACTGGCTACCTGACATATGTCACAAAGGTCTAATTGCGAAATGCCTATGAAAATACTGGCCTACCTGACACATGTCACAACTTACAAGCATGGACTAAATTTAAGAATGTGAACATCATACATAACAATATATATATATATATATATATATATATATATATATATATATATATATATATATATATATATATATATAGTTACTCGTATCGTGTGTTTATAACATTTAAAGGGATTATTTTGTTTCGATTGCATATCGAACTGACAAACATCATAGTTGCGTCTAAAACTTGCTGTACAGTACATTACTCAACCGTTCGATATCGAGTGCACTAAATTTATAGTTAGAATAACAACTGCTGTCATTTTACTTATTTTCTTCACTTCATACAAGTCATATATATATATATATATATATATATATATATATATATATATATATATATATATATATATATATATATGGCTACTCGCATCATATGTTTATAACCTTTAGAGAGGTTATTTTGTCTTTATCGCGCATCGAACTGACAAACAACCTAGTTCCGCCTTGAACATACGATACAGTACATTACTCAACCATCCGGTGTGCACTTTATTTGGAATTAGAATAACAACCTGTTGTCATTTCATATTCCGTCTTAACAGGATTGCACTGAGTGAGTTGATGCGGAATAAATTATTGCGCGATCACATTATTTCACAATCGAAATAAAATCACCGTATATAAAGCAAGTTGTTTACTACATTTTTAAGCACACTATACCTTGAGTCAAGAGATGAATGCAATAGGAAAAAGTATTTTCGTCGCCCTTTTCCTTGAGATTGCTATCAGGTGAGTTTATTAGTGTATACTTTTTGTTATTTGCGACTTTTTGTATAAATTCGAAGTTTTGGCAAATTTATAACTATGGAGTCTTTTTCGTAATTTTACGCACAGGAAAACTGCACTGTACTTTGTGTCCATGCCTGGGTTTCATCATTTTAAGCTAGGTTCAAACTTTCCAAATCGCAACCGCACAGGAAGACTTTCATTGCGTGTGCATATATTCTTTTTAACCCTTTCGCCTCACTATACAAGGCATGAAAAATGGAATAGGTATTGTATACAATGGCTACATCGGTAGCGCTGATAAGTATCGCAAACGCTTGTAAATGTCATGAAGTGGCGTTTGTGAGATTTACTGTCTCTTATCACAATATGACATGAACTAGCGAATCTGAAAGCAGTATATTACGACATTAACCGGCGACTCTGAGATATTGCAATCGTTTGTTCTACTGCGTGAATTTTGTCCGTGCCTTCGTCCATCCATGATTTTTTTTTATCGCACGATGTTTCACGAGGATGAATAGTCTATCTATCTATATGTTCTAAAGTTTTTGATTGCTTCTGTGTTCAAAAGAAAATGTATAATTGGGTTTCAGACCCGCTATTCGATGTCACTTGTGACATTTACCGCCTTCGTTACATTTACAGTGTTGCAACACTTCTGGGATTTAGCGGCTAGGGGCATCAATGTAAAAAAAAATCTGTAGTTTTGGTTTCAGACCCGTTATTCGATGTCATTTGTGATATTTACTGCCTTTGTTACCTTAACAGGGCTAAAACACTTCTGCAGTAAATGTGACAATTTCTTGTTTTTTGACGTTTACCAGTGTTTTATAACATTTATTGGTGGTAATATCACCAGTAAATGTATAACAACAACATTTATGCGATGTCGCTGTTCAATTTCATTTGTGACATTTACTGGTGTGTGTAACATGTACAGGCTCTACATTCCTCTTTTGGGGGGCTCCAAATAAAGTTTTATTGCGACATTATCAAGGATGGTGCGCCAATGGTTGAGCGACTGTTATGACACGTTTTGTCAGCATATTCCATACGTGTACACACAACCATGTGTTCCGTTATATCCACAACTTTCGGTTCCAACAAATCCGGCCTATCCATTATGTCCCCAACTTTTGTTCCAATATGTCTATACGTTCCTTTATGTCTGGAATCTTTGCTTTAATACGTCCGTACGTTACATTATGCCCACAACATATTGTTCCAATATGTCCACGCGTTCCATTTTGTCCGCACCTTTTGTTCCAATACATATGAGCGTTAGATTATTTAAATGAATAGTTTTTTCAATATGTCTGAACGGTACATTACATGCCCGCAACCTTTGTTCCAATATGATTGTACCTTCAATTACGTCCACGAACGTTCATTCCAATATGTCGACAACTTCATCTTCTATGTCCGCGTGTTCTATTATCTCTTCAAACTCTCATGTCCGCAACCTGTAGCTACTAGATGTCCACAAGGTCCATTATATCAACATCTGTTTGCTGATGTATGTTCCAGTATGTCCGCAACATTTGTTTTCAATATGTTCACATGTTCCATGATGTCCACAACCTCATGCTTCAATATACCAGTTCTACCATATCTGCAGTTGTTTTTCGAATATATCTGCATGTTTCATTATTTCACAACCTTTGTTTTAATATGCCCCACATTCCTTTATGTCCGCAACTGTTTGTGCTAATATGTTCGTGAATTCCATTGTATACGCAGCTTCTTTTTCCAATATCTCAACATGCTCCATTATCTCCATAACTTCTGCTGATAGATGTCTAGTAGTCCCATTGTAGTTACAATTGTTTGCTTAAATATGTCCACACGTTCAATTATGTTCACATGCGCCATGATGTCGGCAAACGTATTGCTAATATGTGTGCGCGATCCGTTGTATCTGCATCTATTTGTCCCGATGCAAGCAAACTTTTGCTCCTATATATCCGCGCGTTTCATTGTATCTGTATCTGTCTATCCCAATATGTCCGAATGTTTCCTGACGTCAGCAACATTTTGCTTTTATATGTCTACATGTTCCATTACGTCCGAAAAACATTTTGCTTCAATATGCCAGCGGGTTCCATTATATCAGCAATTGCTTGTTCCAATATATTACCACGTTCCGTTATGTTTACAACCTTTGTTTCAATATGTCCGCACATTCCTTTATGTCCGCAACTGTTGGTGTCATAACATTTTCTTCCAATATATCTGGAAATTCCATTGTGTCCGTACCATTTTGTAATTACGTGAATTCCATTATGCCTAAAACCTTTTTGTTCCAATACGTCAGCATGGTCCATTCAGTCTGTAATCTTGCGCTCCAATGTATTCACATGTTCCATTATGTCCACAAGCTTTTTTATAATAAATCCCCCCTTCCATTATGTCCACAACCTTTCGTTCCATTACGTCCGCAAACTCTGATCAGCTTATTATATCAGCAATCTTTGGTTCTAATATGTCCGCGCGTTTCATTATGTTTTCAAAGTTTTCCGCCACATGCGCACACTATATCCAATAACCTTTCGTTTAAATAGATCCTCTTGTAATAACATGTTCGCATCTTATTGTTTCAATTTGTTTGCAGGTTGCGTTATGTCAAAAAAAATCGTGGCAACGTGCCAGAACGTTACAAAATGACCGGACATTTTTCGAATACGTTAGCACGTCCAATTGTGTCTTCGGCTTGCGTGCTGTTACTGATTCAACAGAGTGCAAATGGAGTAAACGAACCATTTGTTTTAGTTTTCATGTTAGAATCGAAATAATTATATGAAAAGAGGCACGTATCTCGCGATAGCGCGATCGGATATTATTTAAAACGACAATATTGACAACAAATATTTATCTATTAAAATAGATACATCTTTTCAAGTAACAATTTCTTAACTGTGACATAATACAATAACTCCATTGACAGGTAGCTGAAGGGCACATATTTTGTTTCAATGAAATAATCACCCTTGTCCTGATGACGTACCGTTTCTACAAGGTGCGGCGTCAGTATAACTGTTAACATAAATCACCATTTGGCCGTGTCGGAGAATTTGCGGTGGATTTATCCGGTTGCGACCAGTTATCAAGTACATTACAATCTTTAATCTTTTTTGATTCTTGTGGCCACGTAGGTCCATGCCATCCTGAACTCGATATTCCTTTTTAGTTATTATTTTCGAAGTTGTTGTAGTTGTGCTATTTCATTTTTAAAAGTCGGTTACAGTACTAACTCTACCCTGTTTGCAAATGTTTTAATCTTCTTGCAAAGGAAAATATCCGACTTAACCTACATTGATTAATAATGGTTATTCGTATCATATGTTTATAACATTTAGGCAGATTATTTTGTCCTTATTGCGCATCGAATTTACGAACTTTCTAGTTGCGTCTTGAATTTGCGGTACAGTAAACTACTCAACCGTACGATGTCGAGTGCACTTTTTTTTGGAATTAGAATAAAAAGCTGTTTTCATTTCACAAACCGTCTTAGCAAGATTGAATTGAATGAGTTGATGCATATGTTATTGCTAGAACACGTTATTGCAAAAGCGAAACAAAATGTATCCCTGTATTTAAAACAAGTTATTTACTCCTTTTATAAGCACATTCCAACTTGCCCCCAGAGATGAATGTAATAGGCAAAAGTATATTCGTCGCCTTTTTCATTGAGATTGCTATCAAGTGAGTTTATTAGTGTATAATTTTTGTTATTTGTGAGTTTTTGTATCAATGAAATGCATTTTACTTATAATGCTGTCGATATTAAAGTTTACTGTATATAGTATGACTATCACGGTGTAGGGGGAAGGGGAGTGGACAAGGAGAAGTGTGGTTATGTTGAATGAGTTAGCGTAGACTTAGCTGGCAATTGTTACGATCACATTCCGGCCGCAATTAAAGCGAATATTAAAACTACCGTTGTTGTGACTTTACTGTTCACACTGCGCAAGTAAACGTCACACAATGTGACAATTACTGTTGAGTAAGTACAGCCTTAACGGTAAAATGTCATTTTGTTTCAGATAAAAGATTACCTTTTTCTCTATGTGAGGGGTTTCCGTATGATATCAGCTCCTTTCCTTTGCGGAGATATTGCGATCGTCTGTTCTACTGCGTGTTCTTTGGTTCTAGTGTCCGTGCTTTCGTCCATCCATGATTTTTTTTTTCGCACGATGTTTCCCGAGGATGAATAGTATATATATGTATCTATATATTTGATTGCTTCTGTGCTCAAAAGAAACTTTATAATTGGGTTTAAGACCCGCTATTCGGTGTCACTTGTGACATTTACCGCCTTCGTTATATTGACAGTGTTGCAACACTTCTGCCAGTCACAGTTTCTTGGGGTTGTTTTTATGTTTATAACATTTACTGGCGGATACATCAACAGTAAATGCATAACAACAACATGTCATGTAATGTCACTGATAAATGTCAATGACATTTACTAGTGTGGCTTAAAATGAAGTTATATTGCAACATTATCAAGGATTGCTCGCCAATGGTCGAGCGACTGTTATGCCCCGTCTTGTCCGCACAAATTGTCCGTTCTGTTATGTCAGCAATTTATGTTTCTGCATTGTCTGCCATTTCCAAATGTCCGCAACTTTTTTGTTCCAATATGTCTGTAGGTTCCATTAAGTGTGGAATGTTTGTTCTAATATTTCCGCACGTTACATTATGTCCGCAACATATTGTTCCACTATATATGATCTTTAGATTAGTGTTCCAATATTCAAAATTGCATTGTGGAGAGTCTAGTACAGTTTGGCATGTCCATGCGCGATGAATTAGTTGTTTAAAAGCCCTAGATGTCTTGCTAAATCATATTTCCTGTTGAACTCATGACCAGAAGTTAGCGGTTCGATTCCCACCAATGGAACAACCCGATTCGCAGTGTGTCATACGGCAAGGCACTTAACTCTAGTGTTGACGTTCCCTATAAAGAGCCGAGATCCAAACCAACTTAAACTTTAAAACCACTTGGAGCTGCGTCATGTACCACAAATACAGTTACAACGTCTTACACGGCGATTTTGGGACAACGGAAATGCTACTAATCACACTGAAAAAGTAAGAAGTTATACACTAGTGACAAACTGAAAACTCCCAACTCCCCAATTTTATTACGTAAAGAATTTTTAATAATATTCTAGACGAGAAATTTAATATATGAACATGTATCAAACATGTATCAAAGCGGGAGAGAGGAAGAGAACGAATATATGGCATCATCGGCCTTGAAGAGCAATGAATTTTTCCACCGTACAATTACCCATTAAACTTCTCCTGACTAATCCAAAACAATGCGAGAATCGATCAAGCCAACAAACACCAGTGCTTCAGAAGAGCAATCCCATCCCAAAGTTATGTTCTGGTAAATCATCCTTTAGAATGCTTTCCCTGACCCAGCAAGTAACACCAAGTAAATGGAAGAAAAAGGGCCATGTGCTAAAATATTTGGGTGAATCTTTATCTGATGTCGACCAGAAATGTAGTCAAATAAACATGGGTGACTTAGAGTTAGTGCTAGCATTATAAAGCTGTGGGTTCAGGACACATACAATCTGAAAATCATGACTCCCAGTTCAAAATCATAACTCCAATGCTTTTACAATATGAGTTACTGTAAGAAAACATTCTACGCTAGATTAACACGATTAAATATTTATCGATAATTATCAATCAACAGTTGCAGACTTACTGGAATGTACGGAAATATTGGAACAAAAGTTTGCGGTCATAATGGAAAGTGCATGCCTATTAGAAGAAACAGTTCCGGACATAATGGAACGTGCAGACACATTGGAAGAAAAAGTTCTGGACATAACTGAACTTTAAAACATATTGGAACGTGCAGCCGCTTTGGAACATAAAATAGTGGATATATCCGAACGTATTTCTGAGTGCGGACATAATGGAACAAGCGGACATTACAGGAGGTAACAAGGGAGAAGCAGGCCGCATTTTGTTTATTTTTATTTACGCTCTAGGGGATTATTAAAATTGCTGCTTTGAAAACAGGTATATATTTATTGGAATATATACCTCTTTTTAAGTCAATATTTATTGATTTATTTATTTATTTATCTATTTATTTATTTATTTATTTATTTACAGCGTTTGTCAGGATGACACAACTTATAAGACCTGCAGTAAGCAGTTGACGTACACAATCCGGAACCAATTACAAGCACCAACATTCGAGTACTCGCTCCAAATCCCTTTTTGTCATCAGCCTTTCATACGCATCATGGAGAGAGCAGTGAATGAGAGTGCGAACTACAAGTAAGCGTGAAGGGGAATTTTGTTGGTCATATATTTCTCTTTCTTTTGATCAAGGCCTTTCAAATTTGTTTAGTGATGCAGATTTTCCGTCCAATCTGCTAACTATTATTTAAAATTTGCATAAAATTGGCTTTGTATAACTTCTCGACAAAACATATATGCAGTTTGTCATCACATTTTTGCATATAAATGGTCACCTGTACATACTTTCTTTACAAATTGCAGCTACTAGGCTTACATTGGTTACGCTTCTGGTTTCTAATTGATGTTTTTAAATACTACTCCTACTATACACACACAAATCATGCTTATATATATATATATATATATATATATATATATATATATATATATATATATATATATATATATATGACACGTGTAGAGCAAACAAAAATAAATTGATGCATGCTAAAGTTTAAAGTATTTACAGAAGGTAAACATTGCTCACTATCTCAGTAAGTTGTCATCGATGATGTTTATTTACAGATTTACCGCAACTTACTTCCCTACGTGGGCCTATTTTATTGACGCCATCAATGGTGTTCGGGGATTTTATGCCGTCAACCAGACGTGGTGGCAGTTCCTGAAGGCTCCCGATATAATGCTACCAGTCGGTACGTATGGTGATAACACGTCTACAATTACATATACAATATTTACTTGTGTCTACGATCGTACTATATTTATATGTTATCGGTATTATACTGAAAACAAATATGAGTGAGTTCTTGGACGTATCGCGCGACTTTGGGAGCGCGATACCTATCATTTCCCAAGTATGTGCAAGTATGTACTGACTATATGTATCTATAAATTTAACAGTAAACCTCGAGATAATTAGACAATTAGAGAGAGATATCTCCTCTACATATTATGTACAAACGTTTACAAAAAGTTGATTGATGGAAAACTATAAACTTGGATAGAATAAAACTGTTTTCAGTTTCCAACAACAGCTATTTCCGAAAGTAGTGGATTGTTCCACAGCATCATTCAGTCTTTATAAAATGATACATGAAAAGTTTAGAGCTAAAATTCAAAGTGTTTGTAGTCTTTGTTGATATAATAAAAGCACGCTGCACAGTGGTCTTTGTAAAAATTGATAAAATTAGGGTTCTCTGAGAAAATACCATCCTGCATGAGGAAGATCTACATTGATATTAAAAGTGTAGTACTCGTCAGTGGGGTTAGTTCTTAAACATTTCCTGTCAGCGTGGTGTTAAACAAGGCCATGTCCTATCTAAGTTTTTGTTTCTTGTCTATGTAAATGATCTACTGAACTTCCTTACAACAGCATATACCGGAGCTACGCCCAAAGTCTTCGTCATAGTAACCCAATTTTAGCCGATGATATCGCTGGGTTAGCAACCTCTCCAAAGCAACTTAAGTTGTTGTTAGACAAACAGTAGCAGTTAATTATGCAAAAGAGTGGCATTTCCCTATAAGCCCAGATAAACGTTCTGTCATGATACTCACCAACAGAAGAACAAATCTCTGTTCCTTTACTAGTAGATAGGTGAGATAATTTTGAACACAGTTGGTGTGAGTTGGAGCACTCATGTTTAAATATGATAGGGGGTTCCGCTACAGTTTATAGACCCCTACCTCGTTCGAGACAGGTTTCTTGACAAACGTTTTGATTTTGAATAAACCGTGTAAGTAGGATGTAAATTAAGCCAATAATGCTACTACTACTGCTACTAATAATAGGTTAGTTAATATTGTTACAATAGGTGTCTTATATTCTTGTATCTATTCTATTTCATTCATGGCATCAATTTAACTTGTGAAAAGA
The DNA here is from genome assembly GCA_029931535.1 of Margaritifera margaritifera. Taxonomy (NCBI): domain Eukaryota; kingdom Metazoa; phylum Mollusca; class Bivalvia; order Unionida; family Margaritiferidae; genus Margaritifera; species Margaritifera margaritifera. The sequence goes on along the minus strand of JAQPZY010001625.1, from coordinate 1,246,055 downwards.
CGTTTTACTTTTTATTTTACCCCTTGCAGGACATAGAAAAGGAACTTAGATTCAGAAATTTGGTTGTTAAAATATACCTCCGTTTCAGGAATATCTTGAATCTCTATCCCGACTGTAGGAAAATCCAAACAACCACTTATACAACAAGTGTGCCCCAGCCTTCACCCCTTCTCCCCGGGATAGGACCTCTGAAAAGACATGCCACAAATGGAGCAACAATTTCCATTCAATGATATGTTTCGGTAATGACCGCACTAATTTACATCCAGCAACAGCTACACAACTCTATAATTTTTCCATCCATCTTGTACGGTTGTGAAACACGATAAACAGGTAGACTTATTTAATCTCTGTATACTTTCAGGGGTCAGCTCTTATTATCCGGAAGACGGGGACCATATCATATTCAACTTCACCCAGTCCGGAGGTCACTAGGAAGCAGGAAAAAGAAAGAGAATATCATCCAGGCAGAGCCATTTGCGCAGTTTTGTATGCAGATGATCAGAGACCATAATAAATTCTGGTGTGAGACATCCAAAGAACAAGTGATGCCAGATGGATGAAATCCAGATAGTCTTTTTGTACATTTATTTTGAATGAAATGAGATAAGAAACATTTGCTGGGTTTATTTATTTATTTTTTAATTTCAAAGATTGAACGTGTGTAAATGGATACAAGTTCCCCACTCACTGCCTACACCACCTTACACCACCAAAAGAAAACAAACAGAAAAACTAAACTAAACAAAACAAATCAAAAACAGACAAACAAACAAACAAAAATACCCAACAAAATTTCCAACATTCCAGTTTTTTCACATTGTTTATTTTAATTTTAATAAAGTGTGACATCCACATATTTTCAACAAGGTACCATACATTTTCAAATCTTAAATTTACAGAATGTATAACTTACTACATGCAAAGGGTTGATAAAATTTCAGTACCTATTGTTTTAGGGATAAAATTGCATAACGTTTCTTTATGGACACATGACATTTAACTACACGTATTTGCATCTCATTGACTCTTACAAAATATTTTATCATTTTTATCTAAACAAATACTGTGGTTTGCTTTTTATTTGTGGTGTAACAACTTTCCTACACCACTAAATTCATTATCAAACGAAAGGTGTTACACCTTAAAAGAAAACAGGCACCGTAAGTACTCACAACAATATTATCCTTTTTTTACCAAACCATCTTAAATTTACTTCCATTAAAGTCAATAAATTAATCTACAATACACAGAAAGAGCACGACTAGATGAACCATATGAGTATTTACAATATTTGAGTTCATGCAGATCAAATCAGATTTTGGATATGAATAAAGAAAAGAAGTTAAATTCTTTCATCTTTTGAATGAATGAATGAATGAATGAAAATTTGATAAATGACTATGGAAAGAAGGAAGTACTTAATTCATTCATTTACATTATTTCTTTCTCATTCAGTCAGAGCGAAACCTAAACAAAGATTTAAACTAACTTCTGATTGCATAAAAACAATTAGCAAATAACAGACGACAATGTTCAATCTCTTCGTTGTCAATAAATAAATAAATAAATAAACGAATAAAATCATCTATGACAGAAAATAACTCTTGAAAAAACTTTAAAATAGAAGCTAAAATCCCTAAAGTGAAAATAGTAATTTGTTTTGATAACAATAGATCACATTCGATCAATGTTATCATCAGATTGGTACAATCGATTTTATTTGTCTTTTCACTAAAAATACATTTACCTGTGATGAAAATCATTTGTGTCGAATCAATAGGACAGGAAGAGTATGATTTCCTATCATAAAATAATTCACATTTAGACGTCACGATCTCGCTCTGAGCCACATACAGGTTGAAGATGCTTGGTAACATTCATGTGTGACCCTAATACCTTTCGTATGCATATTAAATCCGCAACTGTAATGAATTATAACACAGATTCCATTTATGATATCGTGTAATACATTTAATAATATTAAGAACTATTTCTTAATATACTTAATTAACCACAAGCTGTTTAAATAAGCGTTGGGAATATTGCGACACTCTTCGTCTTTCAGTGTGTCTGTCCGTTACAATGCATTAACCAAAACCCCTGCGTGGAAATTCAAAAAATGTAGAAGTTTATGTTGTCCTTGGGATAATCATCTGCAAGAGGGTGTCATTCTTGCCCCCAATCCCTGAGGTACCTGGGAGGGGGTTAAAGATCAAATGTAGAAATTTTTCAATCACAATGGCATTTTCCAATATAATCAGAGCAATCGTTACAAACGCAGTCATAGATGGAAGAGCATTATATCTTTGAAGCAATTTGCAAATAATACACCTGGGTCACAGCCTGAGAGTGGGGATGAGCATCTGAGGGACAGAGCGAGGGGAGGGGGTTCTAATATGCAGTAAAATGATCTTAATGGCAAGTGATTACAGTGGCTCTAGTTTACATTGTGTTTCAGGCATATCTGGGTAGATTCATATATTTTACGAGTAAACAGTATCTCTATGTGCAGGGCCCTACGCAAGCCTTTGGGGGAGTCAGTATCTATACGTGTAGGACCCTCTGCAAGGCTTTTGATAAGTCATGAATTTGAGAGTAATTAGTATCTGTACGTGTAGGGCCCTCTGCAAAGATCCGGGGGAGCCAGTATCTGTACGTGTACGGCCCTCTGCAAGGTTTTGTGGGATTCAGTCACAGAATATTCTGGAAAAGTTGAAGAATTGCTAATAATCTCATTAAGAAATCTAAAACGTCATATCTCAATCAACTTGCGATTGCTACAGTTGCCACACGTCTTTTACCTTATATTATGACATGATTATTATGACATGAATCAGTTGGTAAAATATATCTTTCTTGAATGTATCCGACAATTTAGATCAAACATCGTAGGATCGTCGTGACATTGTTTGAAACTGCTACACACACACACACACACACACACACACACACACACACACACACACACACATATATATATATATATATATATATATATATATATATATATATATATATATATATATATATATATATATATATATATATAAAATGGGAAAAATCGATAATGCTTTTGTAAATTCTAAAATGACTAAAACTGTATAGTGGCTTTTAAAATTAAAACAATGTTTCTTCAAGATTAAACGTTGCGGATTGAATGTCCCATTAAAGAACATGTGTTTGAAAGATAAATAATCTAGTTTTAAGAAACTTTTGTCAGCAAGATCAGTAATCAACTCAGTGCGTAATATTGTGTAATGTGCGATACAACCAATTCTCATCAACTTTTCCTAGAAATTTCACATTCTATGTGAAACTCATCCATCCTTTATAAAAAGAATTAACAGAAAAATCCTACTAGTTTCTCTTAATATGTGAAAATATATCATTTTTATTGGAATGGGTAGTATGTGTCACTTACAGCCCTGTGCATGTTTGTTTACACGGTTATCAATTTTGTAAACGTTTCCAAGCAGTAACCTAGACTAATCTGAAGTTTCAAACAGCACATCGTGCCAAGTTATGCTTGTACAGAATCATTACGAGGGATCCTTTCCGAAATTCAGCGAAAAGTTAAATGCAACTTGAAAAAATCAATCGTTGAAAGGGTAAAAAAAAAATCGGCAAACGCTACTAAGTCCGTAACTACGCCCATATCGACTTAGTTTTGAACACATAATTGCAAATTACCCATAATCAGCCTTTATACACCCATCCGCATGGCTGTATTATTTGGTCATACATTTATCAGGTGAATAATTCATTTTGACAGTCTTTTTCTTTTGGATTATCATGGCTAACTTTTTTGGCGACATACGACTAGATTCCTTTCAGTAAAATAAATTAAATGCACAACTCACAATCTTTGTCAAAATTGCTTTGAGTTGAAAAGTTGTTTGTGCTTTGTAATATTTCTCAAATAAATCTGCATTCCTCTAATAGGACCTTACTCATTACAGATCGTTAAGGAACACAAAACGTTTATAGTTTACTCAGTTCTGATATAATACCTCAAAAAACACACAAGTATTATAGGAGTACTGAAAACACACAAGTATTATACGAGTACTGAAAACACACAAGTATTATACGAGTACTGAAAACACACAAGTATTATAGGAGTACTGAAAACACACAAGTATTATACGAGTACTGAAAACACACAAGTATTATACGAGTACTGAAAACACACAAGTATTATAGGAGTACTGAAAACACACAAGTATTATACGAGTGCTGAAACACACAAGTATTATACGAGTACTGAAAACACACAAGTATTATACGAGGACTGTAAGGTTGCACTTTTATTTCTATTTTATGTAATAATATCTATTTTCCACTGACTTCATTGTCGATTCATTTACGTTTATATTTGCTGCAATTCGTTCATTTTCCAGTGAATCTTCGTTCATTATTTGCTCATTTCCTTTTGTTTTCGGTGATTAGACATGCTGTTCTTCAGGACCCCCCCCCCCCCCGTTATGACCTAGACCTAATTTATGTTGGTGAAAAAATTGAAAGTGGACAAGGTGAATGTTGAATGTTGCGTCCGAAGTCAACCTGTTGACATATGCTAAATATAGCGTTATTTTCAATTTTTTGTTTTACACTTGTAGTGGATATAAAATGCCCTTGGGACCAGCGGGAGTCCCAGACACCACGTTCCTGCATATCTTCTATGTTATTACAAACATATGGACCATCCAGACATGGTCTATACAATGGGTACCAGCGGCCCGTTCCCGCATGTTTCTCGTGACAATACAAAAATTACTATCGGAACGACCGTGCTAGCACCATCGTTTGTGCCAGCCTAGGCTAGAGACCCCCTACAGGTTGGGACCAAACCAGTTGGTATACACCATTTGAAGAAATATGTCTAATATATGACATAATGCTTGGTGATTGATCGTATACCTTCAGATATGGGAGCATGAACTGTGACGGAAAAACTGTGTGAATGAGTATTGATGCGTCCATGCGGCACATATTAGGCGGGGAAGTAAAGTTCAAGTATGTTGGAAGTGCGGCGTGGGGATGTGGACCGATCATCGCGTTGTGGTGGTAATTACATGACAAGAAACCTGAAACGAATAGAGAATAAGGAGTGGAAGCGGTTTAACGGGGGAATTGCCGAGCTCCAGGTCACGCAGAAAGTCTAATTAGATTTTGTGGACAAACTGCTAGAAATCATGTGACACAACACACTATCTACCATCACACGTTTGAATGAGTTGCTTTGCAGAGGGCATATCACATAATGTGAGTATGATGATGCGCTACGCGCTAATGGCAAGTAGGGCTCAACAGCCAGCTACAGCCCCAACCAGTTCCGGCAGATATTCACAAGGTTAAGAGGCCACGCAGGCAGTTCCAGTTCCTAGGCGCAAGTTTCAGCCTCGTGTTCCAACCCCAAGACCAGTTCCAGCTCCTAGTCGTGCGGTTGAGACTCCAGTGCCAGATCTGCACGCCTTTGTAGAGCAATAAGGTAAAGCCAGTGCAAGCACGGCGATTATAAAAGAAAATCGTTCCATTATCCGTCCCCTTCGACAACCACCTCTAGAGCTATGCTATGATGCAGAGACTACCAACTGAAACAATCGCAGCAGACGTACCCAAGGTCTATATCCCTGAAGTCGACATTGAATATCTGGAGGACCTTCATGAGACACACAGCGACTATCCATTGGTTCCAAAGACCATACGTGTTTCAGCATATTGCAACTTTCAGCAACTATCAGCGTTCTTTAGTGAGCGAACGTGGTGGGGGTATGTTTACTGAAAGCACGAAGTTAGTCCCAAGCCTACGCAAAAAAAAGAGAACTTTGTAATATATTACAGAAACCTCCAGCTATACACCAGGCTAAAGCAGCGCGTTACCAAGTTTCAACTTGTGATGGAGTTTGAACAAGAGAAAGACTTTGGACAACCAAAGGAAGAGAATTCGAGTGGCTCGGCGCGCAGCCTCTCATTAAGATAGTCAAGACGTTCGTTGCGCTTGAGTGAGTACTCTTCCTGCGCCGCTCTTCCAGCGCCATACCGTGGCTGGCGCATTTCGGTGTCGGCATATTGTGGGTTTAACATAGAAAATAGATAATTTGAGCAGATGACACTGACAATAGCCCCGCCAAGCATTCTAGCAACAGAGGCCATTATTTTGATTTGATGATATTAGCAGGAATATTGTTTTGTTTAATTAGCATGTCCAGAGGCTCGGCTCTACAGTGCCTGTAACCTTTGCGTGGTCTTTGAGGTCGAGTGGGCCCAGGTCGACTGGTTTCATCTTGATACATTTTTTTTAGCAAGCATGGAATATCCCACAGTTAAGCCGCCAAGTACGGTTCCGTGGTAACTGGGGTTTCCAGGGTCCTTATCGTGCTGTGGTGTAGACATTTTGCACGGTTTTTAACAAGTTTATTTGGTTTTACAAACACACTACTATTCCATATGAAAGGGGCCAGGCGTACGTCTAATGGATGCTGCGGTGACATGAGTTACCTCCTGGACGGGTTGCGCAGTCTATTGTGCTGGCGCATCCAACATCGGTTGTGTTTGTGTATCCAGCATCGGTTTTGTTTGGAAGTTATTGTTGTTTCTTCTCAAAATTGATATGTCTGCAGCTAATCATGCCAGCTGCAGTGAATGCTAGTACCACACCGTACCTAAATTAAAGGTGGCTGTTGAGGTTAGTCAAAGAGATCTGGATGGCTGGATCTTTTTCCCAGTCACTTGCAAGACATTTGCGGTTTTCTATAGGCAGAAAGTACCTTCCAACTGCTGTGTACAGTCTGAGCACAGCCGATCCTAGCAAAGCGGTCATACTGGTCCCAGTTTAGCCCTGTATATATTATAGGTATTTCCTACCTATTGGTCGCTCATCGCCATAAGACCCGCAAAGATAAGAGGTCAGTAGATGTATTATTTTGCTGCACCAGTAGCCATCTACTCCGACAGGCGGTCATACTGCTGTGCTAGTGTAGTGTTGATTTGACACAGTATACGTCGGGAATCATTTCGTGGCGTTAGCCGGCTTGTCCGTTTCTGGAGTCAACCTAAGATTTTGTCAATTTCCTTGTCACTTACAGCAACCTCCATGATTCTTGTGAAGTTCTTGATATATTTGTTTGAGGGTTTAACTCTAAGTAGCTTATAGATAATATAGCTTAAGGTCCTTAGTGCTATAGCATGTCTGATCGCGTTCAAAATATGAAGCAACCACATTACCCAGTCGTGATGTGGACAAACTGGTAGGACACTGCGAACAGTGCATTACCCATGGCCTCGATTATCACGGCAATTATGCTTATTATAATTACAATTGTACTTATGATAACAGACTGCGCAGGCGCATGGATGCAACTTTCCGTCGTCCTGATATTTAAATCTGACCCCAGCAGTACAAAATAATAGCGGGGATGCTGAAAACACTTGCACAATAGGCTTTGGCGGCGCTGCCCGGCATTACAGGCGCCATTTTGTCATTTCTGCTGAAAACCACTGGCAGGGTCAGTGGCTGGCTTGCCGAGCATCTCTTTGCCGCTCTCCGTCCTCACATTAGCACGTGCGGGACAGGATGCTCGTCGTTCAAGAGTGGATAAACCAGATGACCGCAAGCCCCGACACAATACTATGCTTCGTTGGCTGCGGTTGTTGCGTTTGCGCTTTCTCTGTGCTGGCACTGTTCTTACTGGTTAGACTTGTCGCATTAACACCGGCTTTAGTGTAGAGACTAAAGTCGTAGGCTGCCACAACAATTTCTTTCGTATACCCATCACAAGTGCAAATGCGAAGATCCATGTCCCTTGGAATCATTTGCAGGACCCCCCCCCCCATGACGTAATCTAGCTTGCTATTGACGTAATTGGGTACGTCATGGTAATGCTGTATCATTTTGGTCACGTTTACTTCGCGGGCGGTCATATATTCGACGTTTGAGAAAAACTATTTGGGCGTCAAAGGCTGGCCCTATTCCTACTATTGAGGTCTATGTTTGACTTTACGCGCTTATGATTGCCCACACAGGTAATCGAATGATATCCTCAAGATACTTCTATGCCAGCCCGTGTGAAACCTAGTCCAGAATGAAATACGCGAAGCCGTTGCTGGCCCTACCGGCCTGTGTGAAATCGTCCATGTGCATCTTCTCGTTGCTTGTCTGTTCTGTAAACAAAAATTGGCTGGGGGTTCGTACGGTGGTGGCAAGTGTTTTGTAGCCCGAATAGCTGTCATAAATGTATATCGTGCACAAGCCGTTGTTTTGACTGTGTGATTCTGCTGCCAGTCTAAAATCTTAATCGCACCAAACTCATTGCAAAAGTGCTTGCAGGCGGCCAGGTCGACAACGTTATTAAATGCGTTACACCCTGTTTGGGGCGAAAGGGTACACCGCATCTTTTTGAGGATATTTCTCACCTGGTAGGAAACATGAAACCGGTAGAATTTGCACAACATTATGCTGCCATATATTTGTTGTTGAACCGAACCCAACCAGCCCGATGGTAGATGTCAGAATTCCTAATGGATATTAGAGCATGGATAAGCTCGAAAAAGAAATGCAGGCTGCAATTCTTGGAGTGAGTGCGGACTACAACGCCGCGACAAGGCGGGTCAGCATCACGCTTACTCTCCAAAACTGTCATCTCTATCTCAAGCCGCTCATGCTCCCGCTACCCAGGTTTGACGGAGCTGGAACACGCACGGCACCCAGTGCCTCAGCGTTTATCAATGTCCCGTGGCATTATGTCCACTTCAATCAGATAAACATAACTGGGAGTATTCGTGATGAAAAAAAACAGCACCCTGCTACAAGTCATTCTCCTACGGTGATTCGCGTACTGTCTCTTATGGAAAACAACTTTGGCATAGACTGCGTGAAGGCAGCATACAAGAGCTCTAGATAATCATCTTAGACGAAAGACAATAGCCAGTTAATATGCTGGTGTACACTATCATCCTTGAGATTAAACTTAGTGCTTGCACACTATGAGTCTATGTGGTTCGGGCTTCTTAAATAACCACTGTGCAAGCGCCTTTGGGCCATCGCCCACATTTAATGCCTCCCCAGAAGATACCACGGTTGGCAATATCACACCAATGAATGTATCTGGTTACTATTACTAGGATTCAATGCAAAACTTTCAGAACGTTGGTGGTTTTACCCTCAGCAACAACGAAGACACTTTCACCGTTGCGGGCGCCAGATTTTACTTCATCAGCCTCAATGGGAGTTTTGAGAACGGAACTGACAGCAGTGATCTGTCGCTCAATAACATCTCATAAGAAAGCTTAAGAAACTAGCTTTGCGTCTATGTTTGCTGCTGAATACATCATCCGGTGTGAGGGCCTTAACGTCAAGGCACAAGCGACCGGATTCTCAATCACTCTGACCATCTTCGGCTTCCGTAATTAGAACCCGCACCATACTAGTTAAAACAAAGCCTTGGGGGGAGAAACCCGACATAGATAAGGAAAACGAATTATTGGTGCCGCCTACTAACCCTGCAATTGAGGAAGAAGACAGAGTCTTGGTTTTGCTCGCACAAAAAGCGCATGACATCAACAAGGAATAGCCATTGGTGCAAACGTATCTGTGCCTCGTTGGGGTGGACAAGTACAGGTTCAGATTAGGGTGGAACGAGGATGCAAATCAGACAGAGATCGAGTACGAACAACAGCAGAAAGTACTTCCCTATGGGCGTCTCAAGCGCGATTGTTACGACAATGACAACGTGATATTTGGCGAAACGTGTTCGTCGATAACCTTTCCTTCTGGGTATGTAGGCCCTCTATCACTCGTTTCACCAACAGTAACGCCCCCCCCTCCCCGAGTTATATTCGAAATAGACCCGTTCTGCCGTATCACAGTAATCGGCCATAAAAACGAACAGTCGCTCAACCAGCGGATAAAAGGCATGGTTTCTGTTACTCTTTGCGAGTGTTGGCGGGGGTGTTGAAGACCGTCTCATTTCCAGATCTAATGATATTTAACAAACTTACATTTTTTGTTGTTGAAATCACTGCCGTCTTGCCAGTATGCTACGACAACATGTGCATGTCCGCACGTGAGCTACCCCGTCCGCCCATTCAAATCAATTAAAGTTTCATATTATGCTTCTTATGGAGGAATTCTAATGACGCTATACCCAATGATCGATGACCCATATGACTCGCCTGAGAAAGATATGCGAGGTTGAAGCTTTTATTCGCGCAAAAAAAGAACAACGGAGCGCTCTGTACAAAAAGTACAGACACGCAATAAATGTAGTGGACGGTGCTGACACTACACTGAGGGATGTGTCTCTGGGACCGGTGTGGTGGGGGTTGCTGTAAGAAGAACCTAAGCCAGCGAAATTTGTATAGAAAAACTCGCTAGACATTCACTATAGCTATGTGTGTTCTTATTCTACGTTTAAACCGTCCGAAAAACAAAACACGGCTTGTGCTCCCACTGCTTTTTCTCTGAGCTAACACGAAATGCGCGGCAGCCGTATTGTTAGGACGCATTTGGCATGGGTGGTGAGTCGTCCCCTGGCCTTGTACGAGACCTTTTCAACTTAGAGTTAATATCTCAACTAGTTATATTTAGTTATATTTAGGACCTCATAAATCGTGCAAGCTTTTGACAATAACCCATATGGTACTACCTTGGAGGCATATACAAAACCGCAATATCAGGTTGAAACTCTTCAAAGAATTCACACAGACCTATCCAATATACAATGCTGAACTTAGGGTCGAGATTATCGCTATGCCATATATCTCTCGGTTCGGCCATTACTCATAAATTATTGCCAATAAAATAAGAGATTGCTTCTGTTCCACTTAAGAGTTCGAACACATTCATATACCCCCCCCCCCCCGAAAAAAAACAAAACAAACAAAACAAAACAAAACAGAAACAACAACAACTGATATCCTATTTAATTTACAAATTTATTTCTATACATGAAACGGCACATGGACATATGAAGATATTCATTTCATATAGACTTTCAACAAAACTAATTAGGTATTTTTACATTATGTTAGCTTTAAACCCGCACTCCCTCGAAACTCATGGTAATTAGTAATAATGAAAAATACTTTGCAAAAAGTACACACAGGATTTAAGAAAAAAAAAGATGGGTGAGGTGGGGACTGGAGGAGTCTGTACTTGTGTGCTCCGTAGGTTATAGATCAGCTAGAATGATTTCTCCGTTTGACCTTACATTAATGCAGATAATATGAGCTAGTCAAGTGGAGAGACAGGTACAGTGGTAATCTTCTATTGTGCATGACAGATGCGTATACAAAATTATTTCATATAATGAAAGGAAGCTGCATAGTGATGCCTATTTTGCAAGTGGACTAAGCCCACAGAATATTGCTGAGCGGTAGCAATTAGATTAGCTAGGTCAATTTCTAATATGTAGTCTTCACGTATGCGTATCACAATCTATAATCACCCCTCTCCTCCCCCCCCCCCAAAAAAAAAAAAAAAGAAAAGAAAAAATACGAGCAATTGCTATGGCATGTGCAACTGTAAATAGTTCGCCCGTTACTAACCGGAGGGTTGGCAACGCAAAATGCATAACTGCCCAACGACTTTATACAGTGTGTGAAATAACGAATGGCAGGGCATGGGACAAACCTATCATAATTCATAAGATGGAGAATTCGTCGATTTCAGGTTGACTCGATCCCTTATCCGTTTCATATACCGTAGTGTGCCTCTCAGTTACTGAACCATAGTACTAGTATCACGGTACCAATTGTTTTTCCATAGACCTTAATGTTAATGTTTGGTGAAATAAATATACCTTCTCTTCTACTTTAGCATGCGTGTCACACACTGTCATATAGAGCAATATTAGATTGTCAATTTGACAAGGACAGAATCAGGTACTCCATTGCATTTAAGAGAGATAACTTTGCTGGAATTAGACAGGGATAAGAGTTATCCAGTCACAACAGACACATTTTCAGTGATGTGTATCACATTTTTAAAAAATCATAAAAAATACAAAATATGATCTACATATAAATTAACATAATCTCACATGTTGCTAAGAGACTCAACTTTTTTTAAAGCCAGACAGAAACTACAACTCTTACATAATACACCACTCACAGCTAGTTTTGTTATTTATTTCTGAATACAATGTTCCCTACACCTTAATCTCCGCCTCCCTAGGCTTGCGCAATTGGTACCGTGATACCTAAAGCCAACCTTAATTTTTTCAATAATCTGTGATATAGCTCGGAACTGTACAAGTAACAAGTGTACTAAGTCTCGCTTGTCAAAAACAATTTCATGAGGTACCAAGCTATGTCTTATATTGATGTCTTTGGAAATGTATTGGAGCTGTTTCAACTGCTGTTTTCATACTCGTGCTTTACCTCCAAACTATTTTGTGTGAATAAAATGAATTGTTTTAGCTATGAGTTGTGTTTTCTTCATATCAGCATTTATTGAACTTCACATGGGTGATATGGGATAAATCACATTATGTCATATTATGTAATAGCTAGGTCAAAGGTCAATGTACTAATTAGTATGTACCTCTCCTACTTCAAAATGGAGAATTCATCTAAAATAAAGGACTTTATATTCTTTTAGTAGATAAAGAACTTAACATCCGAGACAGGAGGACATGACTCAGTCTTATTATAAAGTATAAGCTTTCAACACTTTACACCAACTGCAGATACATGAGGTCACTAACCCCTAGTCCTTGCACAAAGGTCAGCCTACCGATCATCTCTGTAAAACAAATAGAAAGCTTTCCTCCTCTGTGTCGTGAATAAAATTCATGCAATAAACCAATCTGTCACCAACTATTGTAGATCCCAGCTTCTAAGCACTTATTTTTGATTTGGGGTGAAATTTGGGCAATAAAATACAGAAAAATGCCAAGGAAAAACAATAAGTACAGCAAGTCAAATGGAGTTTTAAACATGATGAAAGTGTACATCTAAAAGGGATATGTAGCTTATATTAAAGGAATCAAAAGAGACAACCACAACATAGAGTAAAATGATATGGAAAAGTTTGATCGCCTTACCTTAGAGAAATATGGGGAGGCAGTGCCCCATTGGTCCAAGGACAGTCCCACGGCATCATTACTATTACATCCCTTGCAAGCACCAAAAATTCAGGTGAAGCAGTGTGCATTCTCATCTGAAATAAAAGGGTAAATACTTTAAATCATATAGATGCATATAATTTATATTGGTCCTACACATACAATTAAAAATAATTGGCTTAAGTTAGACACAGGCAAAAAAAAAAAAAAAAAAAACGGTGTCAATTTTTAAACCTTTTACTTTTTGATGTAAGAAATCATCAAATCAGTTTTACTTACACTTGCATAAAGATTGAGGGCTAATATAATATTTCACACTAAATATTTTTATTTTCATAGACAAGCACTGAAAATGGGAGTTTTTATTTCTTCAAATGTCATGTATGGTGTAAGGGAGATAACTGAATGAAATACATAAGGTGTGGTATTTTTATTTCCTCCAATATATTATCAATGTAATATAAATTAGTTCCTGAAAACATGTATTAACTTGCATGCAATCAATTAAATTATCAACAACAACAACAAAAAATTTGATAAAGTGTGGAACCTAAAATTGAGGCTTCTATATGAAGCGGAGACCTTGAAAGTGATTTAATTTTGTTTTCAGAAATGAGGAGGCTGCTTCATATCGGATAGTTTATGTTCTCTAGAATGCCGGTATGTGGAGTTCAACCTTCCGTAAACATGCCAATATGATCCCATGATATTATGGATTCTTGCGATGGGACGTAAAGTTTGAAGAACAGTGTGGATTTGAATGGAAGGAATGGGCAATATGTGACTAATGTGGTTACCACTCAGAAATGTTTGGCCTTATATGAGGAAATTCCAAAAGAAACAGTTGGACAGAAATAAATATGAGTAATTGAAAGTCAATAGAGGATTATAAATGGGCACATGCAAGTGTCAATGGGAAATGCTGACTTAAAGAAATTGCTCTTGTCTGATGATATTCCTGCTACTTCTACAAAAGGGAATGCAACAGAATTTATCTTTATAAATTGCATGAAGAATTTCAAGACAAGAAAGTGTACAAAAAGGGGCAATTATTGCATGACAATAAAAAGAAAGTGGGAAGGAAGACCATATCTATAATAAGTTACCTAAAATTACTGATACCAGCATATCCTAAATGATACAAAGTGATCTACAACAACTGAATCACCTCCTTTGAGCCCTATAGTGTTCTCTAGCCTGGTTTATGGCATGCTTTTCAAGAAGCAGACAGTTACTGTTTATACATGATTTACCATGATATGCAGGTAAAATAATTAATATTTGGCCAAAATCATCCACATTGTGTTTACATAACTTATTTTGTTGCATGTATGACAATCTCTGAGCTGCCTCCACTGATATAAAGCCATCAGGCCATACAACTCTCTGTCTGCCATAGCCATCTTTATCAAATGCTCCCTCCAAAGCCAACATGTGCTATTTTCTGAAGATTTTGTGTATTTTCTAGCTAAAAGTCTGTCAATATTTGACCCAAACTTTTCAATATCCATTGTTTTTGCCAAATTACACTATGATAGTTTATAAATGGCGTCTACATGTACACATTACTATGGATACACTGCGAGGCTGGTATTCCCTTTAAGTATCACGGTACCAATTGTTTTTCCATAGACCTTAATGTTAATGTTTGGTGAAATAAATATACCTTCTCTCCTACTTTAGCATGCGTGTCACACGCTGTCATATAGAGCAATATTAGATTGTCAATTTGACAAGGACAGAACCAGGTACTCCATTGCATTTAAGAGAGATAACTCTGCTGGAATTAGACTGGGGTAAGAGTTATCCAGTCACAACAGACACATTTTCAGTGATGTGTATCACATGTTTTAAAAATCATAAAAATTACAAAACATGATCTACATATGAATTAACATAATCTCACATGTTGCCAAGAGTCTCAACTTGTTTTTAAAGCCAGACAGAAACTACATTTTTTACATAATACACCACTCACAGCTAGTTTTGTTATTTATTTCTGAATACAATGTTCCCTACACCTTAATCTCCGCCTCCCTAGGCTTGCGCAATTGGTACCGTGATACCTACTGAACCATACTATTTAGCAGCCGATATATCAATATGTTGCGTGCGCACATATTGAAATATTTGGTGCCTGATATAAAAGAATCGTCGCTTAGATGAAATAGACTCATCATAGCATGTGAACACTGTGCCATCATATCGTGTTCGCACTGTATACTATTCGACCACAAATGATGGCTATTTACAGTTCTATATTACTAATTAAATTTAAAAAAGTAAAGTTTTTTTCGGTGTTGGCTGTGTCCACGAACAACAAACAATACAAAAATTGATTGACTGAATAATTTAAATTCCAACTCTCCAATTATCCATCTGCTACAGTATAAGAACAATAATACCATCGTACCACTATGCAAGAACATTGCTGGACCACTTTCCTGAATACAGCATGACAGCAAGAAACACCCCATATTCTTAGACGTTTCTACTGGACTACTTTCTTTACTTCTGGATTGTAAGGACCCTGCGCCACACTCTAACATACCTTACTACTGAAGCACTAACATACTAAAGTGATATTTTATACATAGCTACTGCATTAAATGGAGATGATAAAATGTTAAAGTTGTGGTACTCTAAAATCACTAAATGAGATAGGGCGTAGAAATACTCAGTACCAGTATTGTCTAGACTGTTCATTTAAAAAGAAACTTGACTGGGGGAGATTAAAGGAGTATTTGTGAGCACTTTGAAGCAACCTAGAAAGTCAGAATGACCATAGGGAGGAGCCGTTCTTGAGCAAAGTACATGCATTGAGAACCTCGTGACACAATGGTAAACAATAGCGACCATTGACAGGATGATACAGCTTGTGATAGGTTTTTGACATATACAGTTCGTAACTAATTATAGGCTCCAACATTCGAGTACTCAGTCCAAATCCCGTTTTGTCACCAGCCTTTCATAAGTATTATGGGAAAAGGAGTGAATGGGAGTTGAAACTACGTGTAAGTGTACATGAGATTGTTTATCATATATTACTCTTCCTCCGTCGAGAAAAGGTGGCTAAGTTTTTTTTTAATTATGGAGATTTGTCGTCAAACACACACACACACACAGACACACACACACACACACACACACACACACACACACACTCAAATGGATTAAAATTTAGCTCTTCATAACTTCTTAGGAAAATAATACAGAAAAAACTTCTCACCAAATTATATATTTTTCCTTGCATTGACCATTATCTAGAACTTTTTGAAGATCATATATGAGTCGTTAATTTGTTGATTAAGAGCTGTGTATTGTAACCACATATTGGGTAAGACATAATTTTCCAAAATGATGAACCGAGTTTGTAGTATAGGACGCCACAATAGACCCAAACGAATCATGTGTTAAAAAGGATCGAAACATTCTAGACCCAAACGGAAGTTTAATATTAAGCCGCCATGTTGAAATTTATAGGGACAAGACGTAATATTTAAAATTGGTTCATAGGTTTCACATAATGGGTCTGACTGGCTGGAGATGTAACATCGGATCTGTTTGGCGGGAAATGTAACATTGTATCTTTATGATCTGTCTAGCAGGAAACGTAACATGCAGGTGTGTCAGCCATCTAATTGAAATGAATATTACCTCGTAGGTTTATCATTTGTGGGTCTGTCTGGGCGTATGTTATCGTCAGCAATGTTCTTTTTTTATTTGCGAAAAAACATCCAACCTCAAGATAGTCAGATTGGATTGTTTCCGTTGGGGTAAAATATTTACCAGCCTCACTGTCTGTGAGTTGTGTTTTTGCCCCAAAAATACAACAACCAAAATAATCAAATGGCAGGTAAAGTTTTCATTCATCAGTGTCTGAAGATAAGTGTTATTTTGCTACATTGTCGAATGAACGCAGAAATTTTGGCGTGTGCCAAACATGGTTCTTAAATATGTTACAATTCTTCCAGCTTACAGTGACTTGACTTCGGTTTACGATTTAATTTGTGCACGATTTGGTTCTTAAATTTGATACTCATTAGCACGTCCTTTTTTTAGTTGGGGTGACAAATATTACAAATTTACGAAACTTGATTCAGAACTGGACCAGACTATTGCAATCCTAAACGATTCCATCTTTTGGATTTGTGAACAAAAAAATCGTAGATTTTAATTCTCTCACTACGGTTGCCCTAATTTTTTTTTGCTTGATAAATATATTGGCATAAAAGGACATTAAAGCTGGTCATCATAGAGTTTGGATATAATTTTGGGCCAAACCAAAATTGAGTGTGTGTGTGTGTGAGAGAGAGAGAGAGAGAGAGAGAGAGAGAGAGAGAGAGAGAGAGAGAGAGAGAGAGAGAGAGAGAGAGAGAGAGAGAGAGAGAGAGAGAGAGATAGAGAGAAATTTCAAAAGTTAAAGAATTTTTGAAGAAATAAAAAGTAAACACTAAAATCAACATTTCTGTAATAAGCTCCGCTCACTTAAAAATCAATAAATGAATACGGAGGATTAGGGCTAGGCCATTAATTTTTATGTACAAATGCCAAATATTAAGCATGAACATATTTACAAGGTTTGCAACGTGGTAAGGTAAACCTAGATTTCCGATGATTTAGTACAGTGTCATTTTGGCTGAGTCAGAAGGTAATGAAGTGTCAAGGCATTCATATTCACAGATAATGATAAGTAATGAGTTCACATTTTACTTTTTTTTTGCTTAAAAAGATCTGTCACTTAAGTTGATGTACGGGCAGTCTCGGTACTTTTTTGCAAGAGAGTCTCTACGTGTTTCATCTCTAGAGAAGTCAATATAAGTAGGGAATGGACACTTATCTCTGTATGCCACTCTTTCAAGATCTTTTCTTTTGAGACGAGGGTCCATGCGTCTTCCAGATATTCTTCCGACTTTTGTTTTGTGATTCATCATTAAACATTTGTCGTGTTACACTTGACTAGGTTGATCGATTTGACAACCATAACAATGTTCTTTGTTCAGGAGTGTATTTCTTTAAACCAAGTGGCGAATTAAATATGAGACTTCTTGCTCTGGTCATCGTGACATCATGACTGTATCTTTCTTTTATTCACGTGTGGTCTGTAACTGCTTTCCTGGTTGGAAAACATCATCCTCTTTGTTTACGTCCATGACTTCTTGTTCCATATCTTTCTTTTCTTCTTCTTTTCCTGTTAATGTATGTGACTGCTAATGTTCTGAAACAAAAACGTGTAATATTGCCATGGGCTCATCTTCAGCTTTTTAACAGCCTGGGATCACTTTTCTCAGACTGTTGATTTCCAGAGTATTCTCATACGAAATGCCGTGGCTACTGTTGGTTCCTAATTTTACTGTGGCTTCAAGCAAGCAAGATCTCAAGTACTTTTTCTGGGCAAAGTTAGGTTCAAGGTGTCTAGTACATAACGTCTGGCCATCTCATTGAACTTCTATCCTGGACACGTTGAACTGGTGGAATTTGAAAGGAATTTGATTGATAGCTCCGTTGAGGGTTGCACTGCTAACGATGCCAATGAGTGAACATTTTGGTAGTTGACCTTGTCAAACATGATCCTCAATTTTGGATCGGAGTGCAGAGACAATGGTGAAGGCTTTTACTTTCACTCGTCGTAGAGTGACGTGGCTGCCGTTCTAGTGAGAGTTTGACTGGTGTCGTTTCCCACTTTAGGTAAGACTTCCACAAGTCGCACGTATAGTCTGTCTATTTCGATGTTTGTTTTGTAGTCGTTGGCATTGGCCGTCAAATAAAACACATTACGACTTCGATTTAGTCTCAGACGTACATCCACACCATTTAAAAATACGTGCAGACATTTTCCAGGTAAGCTTGGTAAGGGTAAGTATCCATGCTGCTACTCATCAGTTTGTTATTCAAGTACAAATCCACTTTGCTGAACAACGAATGCACGAAATTGTTGACGGGAGCTACTCTAGCATAGACGCCTGGATAGCTGCTATCTGTTTTGAGAACTTTGACTTTCAGGTACAAATAACTGTTATTCAGATCGATGTCATCTTCGGTTTGTCCTTTGATTTCAAATTCTATAGCTGCTGATGTAGTCAAAGAAGACACGGGATGAAATTCTATCCATTGAGATTCTTACATCGCCATCATTGTCGGTGGCATGGCAAACAGATCGACAAGTTTCTTTAATAATCAAAATTGTCCAACTCGCTGACTGATGTTCTACCTTTGTATTCTTTTTCTGGACGTATGTGTGAGACTTGAAAGGTTTTCGACGTCTTCTTCTGACTTTTCCTTGCTGTGGCGTAGAAGAGGAGTCATTGCCTTCCTCAGGCTCGTGAAGCGAATTTATAGGGGTGTCTCGGCGACCCAAGAGTTCTTTTCCTGTTTTAATCTACACATTTGTTCATGTTTTTATGAACGCTTGTTTAGCACTTTGTTGGTCGATGAGTACGTTTTGTAGAAATTGTTTTCCTTTCGTCAAAGCTGCATCTTTTAAATTACGAAATCCTCGAGTGACCATATGTTCCAAAATGGGTGTTACCGTACGAAAAACAGATTTTAACATATGTCCTAAATCATATCCCCGTTGTGGAGCTACTCCTCGGTACACAGGATACATCTGTTACAATTCATTGGATAATCTTTTTCGAAAATGTAGTTTCCCGGTGACTTTTCCTTCGGAGAATACAATATTTTGTCCCAGATCTTTTTATACTAATATTGAACCTGGCAAAATACGATTTACTGACAGGAAGATAATGACGATATACAAATTCTTGGTGAACGTGATATGTGTTTTTTTCTTCATGGTAAGTAGCTATGGTAGAATCCACTTTGAAAGGAATGACTCTCAGCACCGGAGCAGCTGTGTTTCCTCCGACGTTGTACTCGTCGACATCGGAGTACACAAACATTAAATTCAGTCCATCGTTCAGTTCGATAGGGGATTGAAAATACTTCTAGAATCGTTCATTGTTGTTGATTTGTTTGGTAGATCTGTGTTTACACCCAGAATGGCAAACAAACTGGGAGAAAAATTGATACAGGGCGTTTTAATCTCAGGAAAATTTAATTTGAGATGATGAGAAATTGGATGGTACTCGATCAGTACACGTTTTGTTAATTTTATCGAGTGATTTGCCTAAATGATGGTTAAACATAGTTAAAATCAATTCGAAGTGATATTGAACATTTAAATAATATCCTGAAGGAATTTGCATGGAATATTCAACTGGGGGTTCGTTGATGCTTGTCTTTTGGATTCGTAAAAGCTAGGATCATTTTTGTCCAAAGTGTTCTTGAACTTGTTCGTTGAGGATTTATACGATGAAAGTGGTTCGATCATCGGTGATATTTAAAACCTGAGTGGGCTGAATGATTTCTACGAAAGTTACTTCCCTGTGAGCTTAGTGATCCAATGGTATGGCTTGATGTAATTTGGCAATGAAACAAGATATAGTGTTGTTGGGAAACATATCGACAGAACTGTCACTTGGTGATGTTAAATAAAATTGGTTATTCATAGTTCTATATTTGTGGTCTCCGAATAGTCAATCGATGTCAAAGGATGATTTTCCAAGGAGGGTACTAGAAAATGGCTACTGTTATTAGCAGATTTGCGATTGGCGTTGACGTGGCTGCCATTGTTGTTGCTGTTGGTTTATTTCAACGAAGGATTAGGAAGAAAATAGCCAATACAACTGCTGAGTAAAGTAGTCTATACTGGTTTATCTTCTTGTTGCAAAGCCAAATTTCCAATGGTTGCTCCAATGACACAATGCAGCACAAAGATTTGGCAGAAAAAGACGATTCGATTGTTAGGAACACATTCTACACACCAAACAAACAGTGGTTGCTGTTGTTGTTGTTTTTGGAGAGATGAACTCTGAGAAGCAATGCTGGAGTGTTTAACGGCATGGTCGCGACTTCTACTTCTTTTCTTCGTCGATTGACCTTTGAAGCTGCAATCCAAAAATCGAAAGTGGGTGGATATCCTTTCCAATAGACTTTGACTTTTTGAAGTCGATGTTTTCCAACTTTAAGTGTTCTTCGATCGAGAATGCTTTTGATATCGTACACGTCGTCTTCTTTCTTGGTCACTCGTTGTAACTCAGGCAAGTAAACGTTCCTCTTAACACTTCTCCGTTTATATATTCCAATTTACAGCAAGTCGTTCACGTCCAAATACTTGTCCTGTGACACAAAACAAGTATGTCGTCCAATTGGGTAGATAACCTTTATCAATAGTACGTTTTATTTTTCCAATGCAAACCGAGGGTCCGGTGTTTAACACTTCTTTCTTCTTACTGAGTTTTGACGTTCTAAACAATCTACAAAACACAGTCACTTCAATTTGAGGTGTCATTTCTACGGGAGCACATCAGATGATACGATGGTACGATTGATTTGACTAAAGTGGTAAAACGTCAATGTGTTTGAGAGTATGTTGATGTCTAAAATATTTCTTAATTTGTTCATTCAAAGTTCTATGAAAAAGTTCCACGGCACTGGCTTTCATTTCAGGACTTTCAGTAGTGAAAAAATGAATGTGTCTTTTTTCAGTTCTTTATGAAAGGTCAGTTAAGAAATTCGGTGCCTTTTTCTGTTTGCCAGCGTAGAGGGTGTCGACCTTTTTGTAAAGCTCGCACTAAGTCGGAACGTCTTTTAGAAGTCAAAGCAACTACTCAAGCTGATTTTGAAAACACATCAATGACACAAAAAAAATATTTGTAATCTAGATTGTACGACGCAAAATGAGAAACATTCCTTTAATCTGATTGCCAATGATGATGAATTCCTGCTACTTCAGTTTGACTTCTGGACAATATTTGAAAATCGCTCAAGTGAACCTCTGCTAACATTTCTGACATCGTATGAGTCGAAACCGAAAGTCGTCGTCGCTTAGCTTCTGGAGTCTCATTGGAGGCTGATATTGACTCTGTTGGTCTCGTGGGAGTAGAGATAGATGGTATTGGATACGGGTCGATCATGTCCTCTCTAAAATCGCTCAAGCGAACTTTTGCTATCACTTCTCTTGTAGAATGAAGCGACACCGAAAGTCGTCGTCGCTTAGCTTCTGGTTTCTCGTTGGAATGGTGTGATCCTTTCATGATGATTGCTGATTCAAGTCTGATTTGACAAATGTATCTCTCTATATATATAGAAACCTTCTCTCTATCTATGTTTGTGTATGTCATAATGACTTACTGAACGTAAAATTTGCCGTAATCCAAATGAATACGTGAAATAGAAGGCAATGTAACTTTTGTTTTGCCATTTTTAAACTTGAACAAAAAATGTTGCAACCTTACAGCAGTTTTGAAACTCGAGCCGAAAAATGTTCCAGTCAATCTTTGGGTTTAGCATAAAATTCCATTGAAAGTGTCACGAAAAAAATGATCTGAAATTAGATCTATGGATTAAAAACTACCTCAGAAAAATAACTTTGCAACAAATCTTAACTTCATAAAGGCCAAATTCGTTAGTTTGGATTATTATTATTATTATTATTATTATTATTATTATTATTATTATTATTATTATTATTATTATTATTATTACGCTTGGAAGATAGAAGGACTATAGTATACTCACAATTCAATAATGTGCTATTACAAAGATTGGATTCATATACTGTGTGTAGCCAATATTGCATGTATTTTCTTGATTAACATCACCTTAGATTCCTAGTAGAACATGTACCGACGCAAAAGAATAAACCATGCTGACAGCTAAAAAGACACCCAAAAAGGCAAGATAGTAAAATAGATTTGTTATGATATGTTTTTAAAAGTTCAATGTGATTTTTGTTCATTAGAATATACCAAACAAATGTAAGCGTGTCTATGTCTTGATTTTAAAAAAAAAAACATATGAATAACATATCCACACACATGCACTCGCTTTAAAATCTCTTTCTTTCTCTCGGATAAGAGTTATAGGAATTATAAGGGTGGTAGAAGGTGTTAGTTTTGTTTATTTTTGTTGGGTTTGAAAGTTACTGAGGGTGGGGGGATAGTTGTTTTAGTTTGTTTATACGGGATTTAAAATATATTTTTAAGCCTCTTCTTTCAAATCCTAGGCTCTGTGGTGAGTCCAAACGACGTACTATTAGAGGACAGAGAATCCAACCATGTTAAATTCCCGTTAGAATCAGGGGAGAATCTCTTTTTTTATTTTGACACTGTTTTTAATCTCTCCCCCCTCCTCTCTCTCTCTCTCTCTCTCTCTCTCTCTCTCTCTCTCTCTCTCTCTCTCGCTCCCTCGCTCTCTCCCTTAATCGTTTGGTTGGCAAAATGTTATATCCAAAGTGTACGATGCACAACTTCGATGTCTTTTTATGCCAATATTTATTTATCAAGCAAACCAAATAGGCCAATCATTTTGGTGAAAAAGTTAAATCTCCGACTGCAAAAACTAATAAAGTATACTCAGTGACATATTTTTTCAAATACGATTATAGTATTTTATTTTGTATACGATACAAACGATGGATTATTTTAGGGCTACAATAGTCTACGTGTCTTCAATCTGGGCCAAAACACGATTTTGGAAGAAAAAGTCGAGGTCAAAAGTCATTGTAAGTGTGGCAAATCTGTAACACTTCTCACCCCAACTGAAAACAATCTCTGTTTGAATAAAATGTTCCAACATAACCAGAAATCTTAAATTAAATCGACCAAATTATCGTTTAGCACTGTGACAACAACAACTACAACAAAATGTAACTGTGCTCAGAACAGCTACTAGGGGATATTTTCATTCAGAGTACGATAAACAAATTTGTGTAACAAGTGAACTGACCTTGGGGAAAAGGTTGGGCAATGTATGCGAATGGTAGAATTTGTAACAAAACGGATGAATGAAAAATTTGGGACCCTTATGCAAAAACATAACTGGCTTACAGTAAAGCTGGCTAATTTGTACCAAATTTAAGAACCAAATTGTGCACACGCCAAATCGTACACCAAGGGAAAGACATGGTAGACTGGAAGAACAAATTTGAGAACCAAACTGACACACGCTAAATCATAAGTCATGGTTAAGTCATTGTAGGCGGGCAGAATTGTAACAAATTTAAAAAACGAATTTGGGACACACCAAAAAATCTGCGTATATTTCAAAATTTTGCACAATAACACTGGTCTTCAGAAACTGATGAATAAAAATTTGACCTGACGTTGGATTATTTTATTTTGCAAAAACACAACTGTCTGACAGCAAGGCTGGTAAATATTTTAGCCAAAATATCCAATCTGGCTATCTTGACATGAGATGTCTTTTTGGCATAGAAAAATAAAAAACAAAAACAAAAACAAAAAGAACAAAAAACCCCCCCAAAAAAGAACAAAACAAAAAGACAACTTGCTGCCAATAACATACGTATCAATTTGTAGCAGTGCATTTCATGCATTTCTGTTGGTCCAGGCAGCCCAGGCAGACCCGCACATGATAAACCTACAACGTAATATTAATTTCAGTTAATGGGCAGACTGACTTGTTACATTACCCGCCAGACAGACCCATGCTGTTAAAATGATAGATTTCCTGCCAAACAGACCCAACACGTCACGCTGTTACATTGTTACATTTGCAGCCAGCCTGACTCATCATGTGAAACCTATGAACCAATTTTTAATACTACATTTTGTCCCTATACATTCCATGATGGCGGCCTAATGTTAAATTACCGTTTGGATCTAGAATCTGTTTACCTTTTTAACATAGGATTTCCGTTTGGGTCTGTTGAAAGGAGTACGTGAGCGGCTGATAAGGCCAATTTGTACTCTGAACTGTCTGTGGCACACTTGATAGGAGATGCCGCTTGGGTTTACGTGAACAATAGAGTACGTACTGCAGTTCTGAGACTTACGCTGCTCACGCTTCTGCATTGCCTCTGCAGTTCTCCTCCGTTCAAAATCAGTAGTTCCAGCATGGATGAGACTCCACCAGGTGGAGCAATCCTGTGTGAGATCTTCCAAAGATTCAGGGTTAATGTTGAAGTGTTTCAAGGATGACATGTGAGAATCTTTGAAGCGTTTCTTCTGACCACCCTGAAATCGCTTTCCCTCCTTCAGCTTTCCGTAGAAAATCTTCTTTGGTAGTCGCTCTTCTGAAATCCTGGTGACGTGACCTGCCCATCTCAACTGTGATTTCATCAGCAGAGTGTAGATGCTTGGAATGTCTGCCCGTGTGAGAACCTCAGTGTCTGGGACCCTGTCCTGCCATCTTATCCTAATCAGTTTTCTCAGGCAGACCGTGTGAAAATGGTTCAGCTTCTTGGCATGGCGTCTGTACACCGTCTATGTTTCGCAAGCATACAGAAGGGTCGGCAACACAATGGCTTTGAAGACCATAAGTTTTGTTTGTAAACCGATACCTCTGCGCTCCCAGACATTTGCACGTAGTCTGCCAAAAGCCGCACTTGCTTTAGCAATACTGGCGTTGGTTTCATCATCGATGTGGACTGCACGTGACAGTGTGCTGCCGAGATAGGTGAACTTGTCCACTGCCACGATGGTCTGGCCATTTACTGTGATGGCATGCTCTACGTAAGGCTTTCTTGGTGCAGGATGGTGCATCACCTGTCTTCTTGATACTGATTGTGAGACCGAAATTGTCACAAGCTGAAGAGAAATCGTCAATACTGTGTTGCATATCAGACTCAGATTTGACATTCAGAGAACAGTCGTCAGCAAATAGATCACGAACAGTCACTTCCTGTAACTTCGTCTTCGCATGTGGTCTTCTCATATTGAACATATTCTTGTCAGTCCGGTAAATGATATCGATCCCAGTGTCATAGTCACGGAAGGCATCAGTAAGCATGGCAGAGAACGTCACACTGAAGAGGGTTGGGACAAACATACAGTCTTGCTTGACTCCATTGGTGACTGGGAATGGTTCAGATGACTGACCATCATCCACAACACAAGCGAGCATGCCGTCATGGAATTGCCGAACCAATACGATGATCTTCCAAAGATCTCCACAGCTGACTGTGTCAAAGGCTTTTGTCAGGTGGATGGGTCTAATGTGGCGTCCTATAGTACTTGCATTCCCCATTCACACAACTGAGACAAAGAGATATATAGTGTGCTTTTAGGTCAAGATAATCCATATGAGTGATACCACGTCCTCTTAGGCCTTTTACTCTTATTATTAGTTTCATATTTTGTGCATTCAAAATTTCGAAATATCTTGGTTTTAGTAACCATTTAACTTTATATCAGAGCTCTCTGTTGGTCTTTTTCGTGTCAATTCAGTTCACAATTGACCGGACAAAAAAGAAGACAGTAATATCAGATTTTTAAGTATAGAAAATGGGAACAAGTGGTCATTATCTCAGTAAGTTGTCATCGATGATGTTTCTGCATATGTTTACGACAACTTTACTACCCTACGTGAGACTATTTTATCGACGCCGTCAGATGTGTTCAGGGATTTTACAACGTCAGCCAGACGTGATTGCAATTCTTGAAAGCTCCAGGATACAATGCAACCAGTGGATATGTATCTGTAATGTTATCATCTACATCATTTATGGTCAAGACCAATTAGATGTCTATATATTTTTCATCTGAAGTCGTAACTTAGTTTATTGGTATTTATCTCAAAATTCCCTACAAAATTCAATCCTGAAACGGTCCTGCTTTTATTTATGGAGGAATTTGTGCAATGAAAGGCCTGATAACATTTATTTTCCTAATTTTGTTTTAACTTTGTTTAAAATAATTTAGGGAATTTCTTAAGATGAGAATACACAGGACTGCTGAAAAGATATTAGTAAACCAAATGTGCTCGCCTACCAGAAATGGGACTTGCACACCCTATGGTAAAAGTATAGATAGGTTAATACAGCTGCAGTCATTTACTTAAAGGTGCTTACTGGAGTTTTCGTTTAATGTGAAATTTACGAAACGAGTTGAATAAAACTTGCCAAGAGCTGCTAACATAAATTCTTGTTCCATGAATTCCATGTCCAATGAACTCGAATCTGAGATTATATTTACCGCATAACGTCAAGGACAGTGCATTGTTTTATCAAGCTGCTGTGTGGTATTGCTAAGTATTATGTCACAGAATGACATACCATTTTTATGACGTGCGTATTAAAGCCAATAAAAGGCAACGAAATGTGATAAAAGAAACCCTATGTAAGTATACCAAGGCAGTTCCAACTATCAGTTAATCCCGCTGTACAGTGTACTTGGTTCATTTTAAAATATCAATATTTTGATGTCAATATAATTCATGGTGTTTCCAGATACTTCTGTGATGACAAACTTTCAAACAGTCAAAATATAGCCAAAATAGTGTAATAAATTGTTGAATTTCTAAATGATTTTTCAATGATAAACAAGTATCACCTTTTCATAAAATGATCATCACAACTTAGTCTTTCTGATGCAATCTTTAAGACTTTCGAATGTCATGGAACGTAATCTCCCTCTCTCTCTCTCTCTCTCTCTCTCTCTCTCTCTCTCTCTCTCTCTCTCTCTCTCACACACACACACACACACACACATATATATATATATATATATATATATATATATATATATATATATATATATATTGATTTTTATAACGGAGTGAAGTTTAAATTATTAAAAACACAAATTTAATTTGAGTTTTTTAACCTACTTTCTAAATGGCTAACATAATTTTAGATGCAAAAGGTTAACAATGCGCAACTGGCTGGGAAAATGAAAAATTACTTAGTGTCAAATCCAACAAGGTTATCTATATATACATGTATATAATTTACTTACTTCACCTATCAACCTAACTTTCACTGTAACATAGTAAAGCTTGAGAATATGCAAATCTTAATATGATCCTCATAAACTATCAATATTTAGCAAAAGAGAACCATACAAAATAAAAATTGAACAGAGTTTTTTATTCGGAGAAAATAATGATGTTGATTATCGCAAATATAAGAAATAATTCCACTTTTTGTTCTACTGACTTTAAAATACCTTTAATACCACATTTCTAACATTTACACACATTATATGAATTCTTACAGACTTTATACTCTTATTTATTCTGAATTATAGTATGTATAATTTGTTCAAGATTCACTTTCAAGGGTTGGTTAATATAACTCATGGACAGATCATTACTGTGCTGAAATCTGCTACAAGTACTGTAAATAAATAAATCCTTGTTCTTGGGTCAAGCAACATAAATGAAGGTAATAATGCCCACTGCAACCGCTTGGTAATACTTGACAAGCAGCTAAAGATAATGAGTAGATAGAAATGAAGACATTTAAATCAAATAAATCAAATAAACATCTGACATATTACCGCAGCAAACCTAACAAGTTCATACAAACAGGCGACAACAAAAAGGTTATGACGAAACATAACTTACAAGAAGTTTTAAATGATGCAAGAGAAATACATAATGTGTTTAAATAAAAGAAATATTGATTTTATGAATAAAATTCAAAAGCTAGAAAAAAGCTTTAGAAAGATTTTATCATTGAGAAGTACATGTTAATAGATTGTGTAATGATGAAGAATAATGAGAATTAGGGCGTTATGTGGATGTAGAGGAAATATAAATAGAAAAATAATAAAAATATAATCAGATGTTGAAATTTATGATAAATTCATAAAAGAATGGAAATGAAGATATCAGCAAAGCAAAAGATTTACAAGCAAAGCTGAATTAAATGAGATACTACAAGCTTATGAAAGTAAACGAGCACAAATAGTTGGACATTGGACAGATTTAAATGATAACTTATAAATATTAAAAAAATAGGTCAAAAGTTAAACAAAAAATACCATTAGAAGAAAGGTTAAAACAACTGTTTAAAGAAATAGATACAAACATTGCCACTGCTTCTACAGCTATTGGTTTAATACCAGCAACTAACCATAGAAAATGTTGTTACAAGTTATAATAATAACAACTACTGGTCTAAACATAGTAAATGTTGTTACAAGTTATAATATCAGCAACTGATGGTCTAACCATACGAAATATTGCCACAAGTTATATTACCAGCAACTATTGGTCTAGCTATAATAAATGTTGTTACAAGTTTAACTATAATACCAGCAACCATTGGTCTAACCATGGGAAATGTTGTGACAAGTTATAACATCAGCAACTATTGGTCTAACCATAAGAAATGTTGCTACAAGTTATAATACCAGCAACTATTGGTCTAACCATAGGAAATGTCGTTACAAGCTATAACACCAGCAACTATTGGTATAACCATAGGAAATGTTGTTATAATACAAGCAACTATTGGTCTAACCATAAGAAATGTTGTTACAAGTTTAATAGGAGGAGTTGGTAGTGGAGCTAGTGGATTCATTCACTGAGAAATTTAAAAGAAGTATGAAAAATATTGCGAACTATTTTTTTTCAGTTAGCTAAAAATGCTGCAGCATCATTGCCTTGTATCAATGGTAGTGTAGTATGCTGGCTAGTTGATTGATAGTTGTCACGTTCGGCTTAAATGTCTGATATTGAATTGGATGTACATATATTAGACATGGTTATTTGTGTTCAGCTTGAATGAACTGTAGGCCTAAAATATTCATTTATTTTAATTTTAAGACAAATATATCAATTGTTATTCACGGTGTTTGTCTGTATCTTTTGATTCTAGTTTTTTTTTTATCTCTTTAACTTGCATGTGGATTCATGTGAATAGTACATTATAAATAGGGTTTAGTTGGCTATCGTTCATGTAAATAGTACATAATTGATCGTGTTTACTTAGTCATTGCAATTTTTGAAGAGTCGAAGGTAATTTTACAGTGCTTTAAATCCGGGTAGCACCTGTTATCTTGCCCAAATATTGACCTACTGAAAACAGTCATTCAAATACTGCTCTGTGTTGGTCCCAATGGACCGCTGAGAAATCAGATTGCAATCCGACATAAATTGTGCCAGCACCTATTTACTTCATGTTTATCGAGCATTCTTCCAGATTAAAATCTGACACCTGAACAAACATCCATACATGCCATATACAAATATTATTTCAACTTGCTGTAATTTATTTTTCTATTGTTTACCCGATTTTGTCAAAGTTTTCAGAAATTAATCAGGGCCGTTTATTGTAGTATGTTTGCTATTTTAACGGCAAAATCTTCATTATATATATGTATATATATACACACACACACACACACACACATATATATATATATATATATATATATATATATATATATATATATATATATATATACTATTCAATATTTTAATTTACATTGGCTGGAGAAAGGAACATCAGTTTTTAAAGGTTCCATGACAACAACGAAAATTAAAACTATACAGAAGAAGAAAAGAAAAAATACACGTTCAGATCCCTTCCGTGACAGAAAAAAACATACACCTCCCGCCGTAAATTTAAATGGAAATATAATTTATTCTTCTGACATATTTTGTGTAACACAGTACAAGGGTGGCATGGGGTGAATGATACATTCTATGTCCAAGAACATATTAATACTTAGGACTGAGGCTTTATTGCTGTATTCTGTAATTGGTATTTATGTCTATTAATTGGTATTTATGTCTTTTAATTGGTATGTATCTCTATTAATTGGTATTTATCTCAATTAATTGGTATTTATCTCTATTCATTTTCACTTCCTATGTGTGCTTAACTTTGAACGCAGACAATATATTTAAGTAATACCTTGAGTATACAGAATATTTACATCAAAGGGCATATCCATGTTTTGAAGAAACAAAAACCGTAACAACATAACGCCTGTCTGTCATTTAAAGTTCTTTCAAGTGTGTATAGGCACAGGGTTAATAAATGATATATATCTTTGCAGAATATACCAGGATGTAACTGGCCACGTAACAATTCATTACAAAAAGGTTTCTACAGATGAAAATTAGCATTTCAAGCATGATAATAAACCACTTAAAATCTTTAAAATAAGTGATAAAGAACAGCAAGTCCCTGCAGAAGAGAAAAAGCTTGTACAACCTCGTGTTGATGACAAAATCATGATGGCTTTGAAAAGGTTATTTCTCAAGATTACTATTTATTATGCGGGCGGTGCTGCTCGCTTAAGATTGCCATTAGTGAAAATTACATTATGAATATGACCATAAATTATATTTATCTTTTTAAGATTACCAAGACTAAAGATCACATTTTAGTTTATTGTATCATTTATTTCCACGTGATATCTCATGCTTCATAATGTATTTATAGTTTAAGAAAAAAGATAAATACTCTGATTTGTTAAGACATTCAATAATAATAATTATAATAATAATAATAATAATAATAATAACAATAATAATAATAATAATATACATTACATGCAAGTTTTGTGCATAATATTTAACAGATCAATATAACGAGATTTTGAATTGGCCACTTTCAACAATAATAGTATTCAAGCATGGACAGATTTTTTTAATCTCATCCATTGAACAGTAAAGAAGAAGCTGGGTCACTTTTAACCCTGAAGGAATGTACAGATGTTGCACCGTCATGATCCAAGAGTGAAAAGGAAACGGAACTACTCGAGAACTACAAAGCCAAAATGACAGAATGTAAGGAGGTGTGTGTGATTGAAAATGTGATAAAACATGGTGCAAGGACAATAGTTCTACCCAGCCTGAGTAGGAAAGTATATATTTTTCTGGAGAGAGAGAGAGAGAGAGAGAGAGAGAGAGAGAGAGAGAGAGAGAGAGAGAGAGAGAGAGATCAGACATGTTGTACACTGCATAAGAATTGGGTTTGAGTTTTGTTTCTTACGTAAGTATACAGCTAAATGTACCTGATGACTACAGCTAAACCTGAATTTGTCATCTTTAGATGTAAACAGTGATAGAGTCATAAACCCGGTTATGCGAACTCCAGTATATAGCATCTTAAATCACATGCGACGTAAAATGGTTAGTTTATCCATCACTGATATTCACTTCAGTATACACTGTTACCAAGTTTATAAACGTTTAATGCCCAATTGAAACTGTGCTATTTACACGTGTAAACACTTTAGTAGCCTTCCGTACTTTTGATACACAAATATAGGATCTACGTGTGTATTTCTCAGAATGTATGCAACTTTTGGGTTGAATGTAATAGAAATTAAGTCATGAAGTGATATGATATATGTTAGTTTCAAGATGATAAAGGTAAAAGTGTGGGGCATATGGCTCGTGCACGCACTTGTTTTTTTAAAAACTAATTTTCCCCTAGAGGTTATTTTATTTTTCCCCTGAAATAGAGGTAGGAGACACGTTGTCTTGGTTACTCTTGATTGCATCCATAAAACATCTGTTTCAGAGGTTTTTCTTTTGCCAGATGCTTAGATGTATAAAAGACGTTGTTTTCGACTGGCCATTTGAGCAGATGGGTGAAAATTGGACTTTTTGATTTGCTTATTGGATCCCCAATTTTTGTGACCTGGCCCCTTTTTAAAATTCCAAATCTCAAACTCACTCTACATTTTGCAAAAGTTCATCTATTGTGTGCAGTTTACACTGGTCTGCCTTAGAAAGTCTAAAATATGGACACAAACTCCAGTTCCAGAATCTGTAATTTTCCGTCTAAAAATCTGGTTTTAAAAAAGTAAATTATTTCGTCTGTATTTTTTAACGTGAGTGAAAAGTCTACACTAATTGGTATCATTGTAGAGCTATATCTTTCGCCTTTTCTGCACTACCACGGGCTTTAGTGTATCTTGAACTAAGTTGATGCCACAGAGCTCAGAACAAGGATACTACCAATTGATGCAAAAACGTGACATGCGGGGATAATGAGTTAAAATCTGTGAACAATGAGAACCATTACAATGACATACAAATATTGGAGACATAAGAAAATCTTCTACCACCATTATGTAGACTTACCAATATTAAGATTTGTACCGTTACAAATAAATAACTCAATGACTGTACTTTCTTTGCAATTCCACGCTGTCTTGTTGTTTTTATTAAATCTTGTTTATTTATATATCCTTATGTGTTAAATAATAATGTAAAGCGCTTAGAGCTTTTAAAGATCAAGCGCTGTACTAAGACATCATTATTATTGCTATTACTGAAAGGTTTATGTATCCACTTTATTGATTTAACAGGTATACACACGACAGTTATTTGGTGAATGATGAAATTACAGGATTGGAGAAAAGGTTCTGTTCAGGAGCGGCGGTGATGTGTGTGTTGAAGAAATAACAGAATGTCAGAGGGGAAGTGTCTGGATCAAGTGTTTCAAAACCCATGGGTTAAAATTCATACTCACAAATCAATACTTTGATGATCAAGTTGATGGGATGCTACGTGGATGATGGTTAAGCATATTGAGGTTCCTTGTCAAAGAAGACAAAGGACAGAATAAAAAAGGAGTTGCCCTTCATGTTGAAATATTGTGAAGAGAAATTAACCAAATAATGCTGGGAAATCAGAAAAATGTAGATATCCATGCGTCGTATTATTTATGACTTCTATCGAAGATTGAAGTGTAATGGTAGACCAATATATTCACAATCACAGAAAAGCAGCAGGCAGTTTGAAGTGTAATGGTAGATCAATATATTCACTATCACAGAAAAGCAGCAAGCAGTTTGAAGTGTAATGGTAGACCAATATATTCACTATCACAGAAAAGCAGCAAGCAGTTTGAAGTGTAATGGTAGACCAATATATTCACTATCACAGAAAAGCAGCAGTCAGTTTGAAGTGTAATGGTTGACCAATATATTCACTATCACAGAAAAGCAGCTGTCAGTTTGAAGTGTAATGGTAGATCAATATATTCACTATCACAGAAAAGCAGCAGTCAGTTTGAAGTGTAATGGTAGATCAATATATTCACTATCACAGAAAAGCAGCTGTCAGTTTGAAGTGTAATGGTAGATCAATATATTCACTATCACAGAAAAGCAGCAGTCAGTTTGAAGTGTAATGGTTGACCAATATATTCACTATCACAGAAAAGCAGCTGTCAGTTTGAAGTGTAATGGTAGATCAATATATTCACTATCACAGAAAAGCAGCAGTCAGTTTGAAGTGTAATGGTTGACCAATATATTCACTATCACAGAAAAGCAGCTGTCAGTTTGAAGTGTAATGGTAGATCAATATATTCACTATCACAGAGAAGCAGCTGTCAGTTTGAAGAGTAATGGTTGACCAATATATTCACTATCACAGAAAAGCAGCAAGCGGTTTGAAGTGTAATGGTAGACCAATATTTTGACTGTCACAGAAAAGCAGCAAGCAGTTTGAAGTGTAATGGTTGACCAATATATTCACTATCACAGAAAAGCAGCAAGCAGTTTGAAGTGTAATGGTAGACCAATATTTTCACTGTCACAGAAAAGCAGCAGTCAGTTTGTAGTGTAATGGTAGACCAATATATTCACTATCACAGAAAAGCAGCAGTTAGTTTGAAGTGTAACGGTAGACCAATATATTCCCTATCACAGAAAAGCAGCAAGCAGTTTGAAGTGTAATGGTAGACCAATATATTCACTATCACAGAAAAGCAGCAGTCAGTTTGTAGTGTAATGGTAGACCAATATATTCACTATCACAGAAAAGCAGCAGTTAGTTTGAAGTGTAATGGTAGACCAATATATTCACTATCACAGAAAAGCAGCAGTTAGTTTGTAGTGTAATGGTAGACCAATATATTCACTATCACAGAAAAGCAGCAGTTAGTTTGAAGTGTAACGGTAGACCAATATATTCCCTATCACAGAAAAGCAGCAGGCAGTTTTTTTTAGATATATGATTATTACGCATATTATCTCGAAGTTTGCAAAAAGAAGAAATCTGCGAGAAGAGATTATTTTATTATATTTTATTTATGGACATCTTTTTACAGAATTCTGTAAGGGAGAGATAGTATGATAATGTTTCCACTATATACATATCTGATGAATAATTAGGTAAGGAAGTGATTTTATTATAATTATTTCTCTTGGTCCGCCTGATATTGTAAATTTGTTAGGGAGGGATTCTATGATATTATTTTGTCTGGGTCTCTGATGATAGCAGACTTCGGCCTGGAAGTGATTTTATGATAATATTTTTTCTGTATGTCTGCCTCATGACAGAATTCTGTTATGGATGAACTGTATAATAATTGTTGTCTTGGTGGGTCAGGTACCGGAAATATGTTTGGAAGTGAGTATATGGTAATAGCGTTTCACTATCTGTCTGATAACAGAATTCCATTTGTCAGGAAGTATATGATAATGTCCTGGCTGGGTCTGTCTGATAACATAATTCTGTTACGGATGGAAAGATATTATTTATTCTTGGTCTATCTGAAAGCAGAATTCTGTTTGGAAGTGACTGTATAATAATTGTGTTTCTCTACCTGTCTAATAACAGGATCCTGTTTGGGAGGAAATTTGTATATATATAAAGTAATATTTTATCTGAGTATGTCTGAAAATGGAATTATGTTAGGGAGGGATTTATGATATTATTTTGTCTGGGTCTGTCGGATAGCAGAATTCTATTTGGAAGTGATTGCATGCTACTAGTGTTTTCTATCTGTCTGATAACAGCATTCAGTTAGGAACTGATTGTATGATTATAGTGTTTCTCTATCTGTCTGATAACAGAATTCTGTTCGTGACGTAATTATATGCTAATATCTTCTCTGGGTCTGTCTGATAACGCAGTTCTGCTAGGGAAGGATTGTGCGTTTTTTCTTTGGGTCTGTGTGATAGCAGAATTCTGTTAGGAAGTGACTGTCTGATGCTAGTGTTTTCCTGTATATCTGGTGACAAAATATTGTTAGTGGGGAATTATATAATACTATTTTATAAGGGTCTGTGTGATAGAATAATTATGTTTGGAAGGGATTATACGATGCTTCTCTCTTTTGACATCTTTTGGAAGGTGCTTATATGACAGCATTTGCAATGAGTCCGTTTGCGAACATAATTCTGTCAGGCCCTTTCTGGTATGAAGTGACTGTATCATAATATGATGATGTGTATGCAATAGAAAAAATAAAGTTTCTGAAAATTACAAAGACTGTGCCTTGTTCATTAACTTGCAGTATATACTGGTATCATAAGGGTATTTAGTCCAAAATGTACTGAACTTGATAATATGCGTCAAATGCAAATGGAAGCTGTTAAGATGAATTTAAGTACGTTCTTGGGTTTTATGTGTTAGATCACCTACAGACTGTAACAGTTTTGAAATGTGATGAAGTCAACGGCTCTTTCATATTACAACATCTCTGCAAGGCACTAACTCCTACCACTAGACTTAAACATATTTTCAAGCCATTTTTGAAGCTCGTGGTATTGAAAATGTGCAAAACGTAATGGGATGAGAATGTATTTAAATTTGGTATGTCTGTATAATTAAATAAAAGGTTTAAGAAGAAGCTATTTGTTTGATAAGTGGAGAAATATACTACTCCAAATGGGAGAAGCAAATATTTGACTTCGTCTTGGAGTTTACTGCAGCATAATTATCCATATTGGCGAGTTTGTGTTAAAAAATGATGCATTGTAGCAATCAAGCTGTCGACTCTTAAGCTTTACTATACTTGGTGCATCTATGAGGAGAGGAGTATAGGGTGCGACAGACTTGGAATAGCTCTGATGACAGGGGAACGGGGTGCGACAGACGGACTTGAGTGGGTCATAGGGTGCAACAGACAGACTTGAGAGAGACATAGGATGCGAAAGACAGACTTGGTGTTTATGTTGTTTTATGTAGAGTATACTAAGCCCATATATTTTGCGATCTGAGTTGGACCGAAAGAAGCGAAGAAAAGTACTACCATTACAAACAGTAATATTACGACACTAGAATTAGTAACATACATAATACTAGAATCAAGTGTCGGAACATTTGTATTATGTCATTACTGGACCAATAAAGGCGTATATATATATATATATATATATATATATATATATATATATATATATATATATATATATATATATATATATATATGTGTGTGTGTGTGTGTGTGTGTGTGTGTGTGTGTGTGTGTGTGTGTATGTGTGTGTGTTAGATGAGCAGTCAACCAACCATACGAAGCCTAAATAAATTTGCCAAAGGAAAGTTATGCACCAGTGAGACAATTTTTCCCCTTCAACTTGTCATATAACTAGTTTAATTTGCCGTAGGTGTAATTTCGGTGGGAGGCACAATGACACATAAATTGAGAGACGCAAATCATGGCAGTTATTAATATGAAATGAAATAGTGATCAAATATATTCATATAGAGAATTATGCCTTTATTTGTTATATAATCTAATATTTGGGTACAATTACAGTACTCCGTTGTCTCTTTGTCTCATCTTTCGTATTCGTTTTATTGGCAACAACCGGAAAGGACGAACTAATCTCTAAATTCAAGAAAGGTGATAAAGACCACCCGGGTGTCCTCGATAAGTTGCAAGAATTCCAGTATCATTAGTTTCATACCCCTTGTATGCAAAACGCTGGAGCCAATACTCATACAGTTTTTTTGTACAGCGTTAGGAAGCAGTGCCTTGTTCAAGAATAACCCAAATCGATTTCCAAAAAGAAAATCAAGTCTGACCAATTCATTATTGTCTCATTGTCATGATGTTACTAAGTCATTAGATAAGGAAGTTTCAGTTAATACTATCTTGGCCTTACTAAGACTTTTGATCAAGAGTTTTATAAAGGATTGAATACAAACGTTATAATTATAGAATTACAGGAAATTATTGGAACTTGATGAGAAAGTAGTTTCAGGGTATGGGTCGTGCGGTATTATTGTAGAGATTTTAATCAGAAGCTACTCTAGCCTGTTTGTTCTGGGGTGTCGCAAGGGTCAGTTTTTGATCCAGTACTGTTCTTGATTTGATCAGAAGGTATTTTCTTTTTAAGAAGATCAGATAATATTGCAGCTGTATAAAACTCGTATAAAACTGAAATTTGAGAATTATATCCAGTCTTTTCTTGAAGAAAGTCGTAAAATTTATGGGCAGACACAAAGAATACAAAAGAGTTACCATGAATTAAATGGTCAGATAGGAAATTTGATTGAAACTTAAACAGAATGCAGATTTATTATGATAATATGATTCCACTGGATATAAGTACTATTCCCAGAGGCCATTTTCTCACATTGTAGAAATCGTTGAACAGGCTTGACATAAAAACTATTTAAGTCAGAGGGTTGTGAAGAAATGTAACTAGCTACCCGGTCCCACTTTAGTGTAGATATTGCTGACTTCTGGACTAATTCGGAAAATTTTGAATGTACAGAGCTTCACAATAAACATAACAGGGGCTTTCCCCCAGTTTGTCTCCAGTAAATATTAATGTAATGACTTGCTACAAATACTACTAACAGAACCAGCAGTGTGTACACTACTCTAACAACTACAGGACCAATCACACATGATTATTTCACAAATTATACAAATTTGCTAGACCAGTCTGTCCAGAGGAAGACAAATCTGTAGTGTGTTTATCATATTATTATGAGTTGGTTTCCTTGAGTGCAGCTATTTTTTAAAAACTTTTTATTAGCATTATTACAATATATGCAAAGTTTCCTACACCGTCAGCATAATCTGCAGCACAGGTAATGGTTTATATATATATATATATATATGAGCAGATATAGTTACAGATAGCTGCGGCAGTGCCTAGTGGTCTGGGGGGAGGGGTGAACCACTGGATGAAAAATCTAATCACTCTGTCTCCAACATGACTAAATTATCACCTTGATTTGTATTAACATTTTCCGCGCAAGTCATACGTAGCGTACGTTTATGCTGAGAAGTTAGATTGCATACGCGACGTCACCTTCGATTTGT
Organism: Margaritifera margaritifera; assembly: GCA_029931535.1. Classification (NCBI taxonomy): domain Eukaryota; kingdom Metazoa; phylum Mollusca; class Bivalvia; order Unionida; family Margaritiferidae; genus Margaritifera; species Margaritifera margaritifera. The sequence goes on along the minus strand of JAQPZY010001625.1, from coordinate 1,207,193 downwards.
TTAATCCTCTGAAGAAGGCGAAATAACGGAAACGTTTGAAAACTCATAAAGACTATATATCAGTTATTCTAACCAGAACGTGTTTTCTCTCCCTATATAATGCATTGAGGAAAATATATTTGTTTTTATCTTGCCCAATAGATGTCTTCCTCTTTGAGTTCGGGTCTCACCAACGGCACACTCTGTATGATCTAATTGTGAAACTTCGACATAAGAGTGCTTAGCCATTGGTTGAGCGAGATGCTTACGGCTTGTTGTACTTCAACATGGTGGAAATGGTGTAAACACGATGAGTTTATTTATTTGTAATGTTAGGATCGAATAATGACTTGACAAGTGGTGTCCATTTCGATACATTAAAATACCTGTTTTCACTTTGCAATGTTTACACTTGTATGTTCTTACTGATTCAACAGAGTGCGAATGGAGTAAACAAGCTATCTTTTTTAGGTTTCATGTTACAATTGGAATGATGATATGAAAAGAGGCACGTATCTCGCGATATCGCGCTCTGGGATTATTTAAAATGACAATAATGACAACCGGTATTTATCTGTTGAAATAGATACATCTTTTCAAGCCATTATTTCTTAACTGTGACATAATAACTTCACTCACAGCTAGCTGAAGGGCCCATATTTTGTTGAATGAAATAATCACCCTTAACCTGATGACATACTGTTTCTTCAAGGTGCGGCAACAGGATAACTGTTAACATAAATCTCCATTTGGGCGTGTTGGAGAACTTGCCGTGGATCCATTCTGTTGCGATCATTTGTCAAACACATACTAATCTTTAGTCTCGACATTTCGATTTGTGATCCTACAGCAACGGGAACTATTTTACTCTTTTTGCAAAGGAAAATGTCCGACTTGACCTGCAATGGTAAAAAATGTTTCTGAAGAAAGTGACACACACACACACACACACACACACACACACACACACACACACACACACACACATATATATATATATATATATATATATATATATATATACGTGTGTGTATATGTATGTGTGGTTACTAGTATCATGTGTTTATAACATTTAGAGAGATTATTTTGTCTTTATTGTGTATCGAATTGACAAACATATAGTTACGTCTTGAACTTGTAGTACAGTACATTACTCAACCGTCCGATATCGAGTGCACTATAGAATTAGAACAACAAGCTGCTGACACTTCACATTCACATACCGTCTTATCAAGAATTCATTGAGTGAGTTTAGTAAGTTATTCCTCGATCACGTTATTTCAAAATCGAAACAAAATCACCATATATAAAAGCAAGTTGTTTACTCCACTTATAAGCACATTCAACCTTGCTCCCAGAGATGAATGCAATAGGCAAAAGTATTTTCGTCGCCCTTTTTTGAGATTGCTATCGGGTTATTAGTGTATAAGTTTTGTTATTCGCTAGTTTTTGTATAAATGAAATGCATTTTTATATAATGCTGTCGATAAAAAAGTTTACTGTTCATGACGAGATGTTTGGGGGGGGGGGGGGTTGAGCTTGAAGAAGGAGAAGTGTCGGTTATGTTGTTTGAGCTTAGCTGGGAATTTTTACGATCACATTCTGGCCACTATAAAAGCGAAAATTAAATCTATTGCAATAATTGTATGGGATTACACGTAATAACATACAGAATACACTGTGATGGGGAAATAATCATTTTAGAATTGATTCATTAATCAAATGTGTGTGTATTTTATCTCAATATCCAATTTATCAAAGGAAGGTCGAAGTGAATTGGATAAGGTGACGTTGTATAGTCATGAGATAGTTTCCTAATCATGACATAACTGTTTAAACTGTCGGTATAATTTGTGGGATGGAATAAACCGATACATAACCTGAGATAAGAAAATAAATGTATATTAATATAGTCAATTATGTACCATTTGTCAGTATCTATTACGTAGGTAGTCATTACAGAATATTAGAAAATTTGATATGTGTGTACGAGAGAGAGAGAGAGAGAGAGAGAGAGAGAGAGAGAGAGAGAGAGAGAGAGAGAGAGAGAGAGAGAGATTTTCTTTGCAAGTTTGGTTGAAGTATTAAAGTAAATTAAACGAAGTTTGTTCCAGTGCCAGGTATTAAAGCATATTTCTCGAAACTTTACTGTCCTTGCGTATCATTTTGTCTGCATGGCAATCAATGTTTTAATGTGGAACATGTTTGAAGATTTATTTTAAAAGACATTTTAGTTGATTAGGTTTTAACTTGTATAAGAAACGGAGATAGGATAAAAAATAACTCTCCCAATGCGCATCGAAAAATAAATACCTACGGGTGAAACGCGACAGTACGTGAAATACAAATAAAATTCATGATCGTTAATGTGTCTCATATAGCAATTTCAATCCTATTTTGACTGGAATTCATTTTTTGAATATAAAAAATATCCGTATTTGCCAATGTAGAACTCCCATCGAACTGCGAACAATCTGACCCAGATAATGTCTTCTGCGACGGAAGCTCTGGGTCTCCGCTTTCCGTAGTCGAGTGCACATTCTGCTGAGGTAAATCCCTCCACAAGGGAATGCTTCCGAGACAGCGTAAATATGAATATTGGTACAATATGTATAAATCTATGTTTGTCAATCGATGAGGAAAGAAAGAAATGCCAGTCCTGATTAAAGAGATTACTTTAACATTATGTAGCAGCGATCAGAATAATTATAAATAACTGAGAAAAAGTTATCAAGATGTGACAGTTGTGGACAAATTTGTGTATATTAAGACAAAGGTGAAACTTTTACAAGGACCTAAGTGAAACAATTTACTTAATATCTGAAATTAAATAGATCATCTGAGCAAGGTCTTGTTTTAGGGAAGTTTTTTTTCAGCGAAGATTTGGCGATTTTATAACTATCGAGTCTTTTTTGTAATTTCAAACCACACTGTACTTTGTGTCTATGCCTGGAGTTATACTGATTGATATTGCTTCATCTCCTGAAATTATATTAAATGTTATTGCTTGGTCTCCTGGAATTATAATAAATGCTATTGCTTGGTCCCCTGGAATTATACTAAATGTTATTGGTTGGTCTCCTGGAATTATGCTAAATGCTATTGCTTGGTCTCCGAAATTTCATTAGATGAGTTTTAAGTTACTTATTATCTCTGATATGTAAGATTCCATCGATGATGTTATCAGGAGGGAAATAAAATAAGTTGATTGCAAAACTTTATTTTCTCTATTCAACGTTGCCTTTCTTAGGTAGTCAAAAGATCAAAACACAACAGAGAAAATATGTATTATGTGGCGTACAAAAAGCTTTCCCAATGCACCAGATCTTTGAGATATTTTGTTTCTCAGAGAGAAACGACATGATTGAGACAGCGTGTTTTGGAATGGCACACGACTCATCATCTCGTTAAGATAAAAAAAAGTCAGCGGTTGTGACTTCACTTTACACTTATATCCGACACTTTACAGCTATATTCCACAGTTTACACTTATAAATGTCATTGCAATTGGTATGAATATGCCCCCTCCCCCCTTCCGGACCCCCATGAGGCAAACTTGAAGGCAGGCACTTAGCCAGTGTATTCTTTCAAACCACTCCCATGCCTCTGGTACATTGATTACATCAAGGTGAAGTGCAATCATTGCGAAGAAAGGTTAGACAATTTCATTAAACAAGACAATGAATATCATCACTCTATTATATTCACAGCAGAAATTCCTAATGCCAAACACGTGTTTCTAGACACCACAACACAAATCATCGGAAAGAAACTCAGTACGGATGTATATTCTAAACCAACCAGCAAACACACACCTATATATCTTTTCTTCCCGTCCAGCTGTCGCCATCAAAACACTGCATGCAAAACACGCCCTGCAAAGTCAAGCATTGAGAATCTGAAGGATATACTCTGATAACATGACATTATAAAATCCTCAGTATGACGAATCGTCCAAAGATACGGTCTATCATGGAATGGTCTTAGACTTTGGGAGAGATTTTCCTACACAAATCTGTAATAGCGTACTGAGGTCCTAAAATCAGAGAATATATTACTTTTTAGAACTTAAACTACAATCAGAGGTGCTTCGTGAACATGCGGTACAGTACATTACTCAACCGTCAGATATCGAGTTCACTATAGAATTAGAATAACAAGCTGTTGACATATCACATACATACCGTCTTATCAAGATTGCATTGAGTGAGCTTACGTGTATTAAGCTATTACTCTATCACGTTATTTAAAAATTGAAACAAAATCACCGTATCGGAGCTGCTATAATTGGTGCCATTCCATTTTAAAAGTCGCTTACACTACTAACTCATTTCTGTTTGTAATCCTACAGTAGAGGGAACTATATTTGCAAGGAAAATGTCCGACTTGACCTGCATTTGGTTAAGAGTCTTTTTTTTAAGAAAAACAAAAATAAACAAAAAAATTTTAAAAAACTTTCTTCATTTCATACAAGTCATAGATGTATACAAAGAGTGCAAATCATATGGCGAATAACAGTCCTTTCAAGTGCACTACATCAAGCAAGGGATCGCGTGTTTCAGGGATTGATTAATATAAACGGAATAAACTGACAACGAACAGTGCAAAATTAGTATAAACGCTTTCGACTCTCATTGAGTCTTTTCAAAGGCAAACACAAAACAAATGACAAGACAAACAATAAACACAAATGCGTTGAAATTACAAAAGTTTACATAACTATTTTTACGGGAATTGCATCTTAAAAATGTCTTATGTGTCGTCTCGTTGGCTTCAACTCGACTGCTGATGCTGTAAATTAATTGGTCCAGACCTAAAAAGGGATGAGCCATATCACCATCTGTTATTTACTGTAAATTGGTGTAACCGCAGATTACATCCCTGATATTTCATTGTTTCCGTAGGGCGAGTAATAATCATAGCAATAATAATACCTGGAAGAACTAGAAAAAAAAAAAAAAAAAAAAAAAAAAAAAAAACAGTAGTAATTATAGGTGAGTGAGTAACTAATGAGCAAAATTAATGAATTATTTAATTGAAAATGTGGTGGCTGTAAACAGATGATGATTTTATTTGCGTGTGGTTGTTTTTTCAAGTCTGGATGGTTTAAGCCGCTTGGTTTCAGTGTTCTAAGGTGGCGTATCCAGCAAGATTCTTTTTCTTTCTTGGTTTCGGAACTTCAGTTGGGTTTGTGAGCAATTGCAGTCAGTGTTACATCACTGAAAGTGTGGTCAGGGGAAGAGAAGTGTTCTGCAACTGGACTTCCCTCCAGCTTCTTTCTGATCCAATCAGATCTGTGATTATTGATCCTTTTGTATAGCTTTTCAGTTTCTCCGACATACTGAAGGCCGCAGATCATATATGTGATGAAATAAGCTACATTCTCTGTTTTGCACGTTCTGTTTGGACAATGTATGTTCAATTTTTCGCTCGTAGCTGTGTTAGAGAATGTGCTGGTCTCTATCATATGTTGACAGGTCTTGCACCTTTTATCCCCACAGTTACCAGATTTTCTAGGTTGGTCTTGGTTTGTGATTGGCGTTAGCTTTGCTCTGACTAGGATGTCTTTGAGGTTTTTGGGTCTGCGGTAGGCTACTACTGGTTTGTTAGGGAGGATTAACTTTAGTGTATCACAAGATTCCACGATGGGCCAGTCTTTCTGGATGATTTTTGCCTGCTTTGGGGTTGTCTGGATGGTAGTCAGGATAAATGGTATCCGATCAACCTTATCCTTCTCTCTATATTTTAGCAGGTCAGTGTGGTTTATTTGTTTAGTCCTTTGCTTTGCCTCCGCTATCAGGTTTTTTCGTAGCCTCGGTTCATCAAATGTTCAGATGACTCTTCAGATCTTTCTTGGAATGTTTCATCGTCTGAGCAAATTCTGCGTATCTTCAGTGCTTTCTTTTCACATTTTCAAGCTGTAGTTCCCGTGGAAATAGTTATGTAAACTTTTGTATTTTTTAACGCTTTTTGTGTTTATTGTCTGTCTTGTCTCTGTTTCATGTTTGCCTTTGAAAAAGACTCATTGAGATTCGAAGGCGCTTAGGCTAGTTTAAAACTAGTCTTGCACTGTACGTTGTCAGTTTATTGCGTCTATATATATATATATATATATATATATATATATATATATATTGTTAAGACTCAAAGGTCTAAAAAATATATATGAGAGACAAAGTGAAACCAACATTGTAAGAAAAATCAACAAGCAATTTATTTCCATACAATTAAAGTGAAAATTCAAAAGACACTTACAATTTTTAAGTAAAATTCCAAATAATCATAACTGTTCTAATCACAAGTCCAAAATAATAGAATGTTCCGAATGAATAGCCTTGAATGTCGTGATGTACGACAAAGATGTAATCCAGAATGTATTTGAATGTGTTCACATAAATCTCAAAATCATGTATTAATCCAAAAGTCAATGAGCACTTTAGTATTTCCAATGAATATTGTAAATAAATAATTCGTCCCAAGTTATATCTGATTTCAACAACTCAACTACAATAGATTCCTTAGAGACTGATCTTTAAGAACCGAAATTCTAGAACAGGAATGAATTTATTTACCAAAATCTGTATATAAATACACATGCCTACATGACCTATGTCACATCAGAATATGAGTAATAATAATGGAAAACTACTGGCTACCTGACATATGTCACAAAGGTCTGATTGCGAAATGCCTATGAAAATACTGGCCTACCTGACACATGTCACAACTTACAATCATAAACAAACGTTAAATATGTAAACATCATACATAACTATATTAACTTTATTAAATATATATATATATATATATATATATAAAAGTATATAACTATATAACTATATATATATATATATTTATATAACTATATATATATATATTTATGTAACTATATATATATATATATATATATATATATATATATATATATATATACGGTTACTCGTATCGTGTGTTTGTAACATTTAGAGGGATTATTTTGTCTCGATTGCGTATCGAACTGACAAACATGAATAATTGAGAATCAGTAATCAAGAAGTGACATTTCGGGATCAGGTTTTGTGTTTCCATGCAAAGATGAAACTTTACAAGGATCAAAAGAGAAGAAGTTTACGTAACATCTAAAATTAAATAGGTCGTCCGAACAAGGTCTAGTTTTTTCAGCTAATTTTTTGGCGAATTTTTAAGTATGGAATCTTTTTCGTATTTTTCGATAGCGTATCGAACTGAGAAACATCATAGTTGCGTCTTAAACTTGCTGTACAGTACATTACTCAACCGTCCGATATCGAGTGCACTAAATTTATAGTTAGAATAAAGACTGCTGTCATTTTACATACCGTCTTATCAAGATTGTATTGAGTGAATTCATGCGCAATAAGTCATTGCGTTATCACATTATTTCAAAATGGAAAGAAAATCACCGTATATAAGCAAGTTGTTTACTCCACTTTTAAGCACACTATACCTTGAGTCCAGAGATGAATGCAATAGGCAAAAGCATTTTCGTCGCCCTTTTCCTTGAGATTGCTATCAGGTGAGTTTATTAGTGTATAATTTGTGTTATTTGTATCAATTCAAAGTTTTGGCGAATTTAGAACTATGGAATCCTTTACGCAATTTTACGCACAGGAAAACAACACTACTTTGTGTCCATGTCTGAGTCTCATCTTTTTAAGCTAGGTTCAAACTTTCCAAATCGCAACCGCACATGAAGACTTTCATTGCGTGTGTATATATTCTTTTCAACCTATACGTCTCATTCTACAAGGCATGAAAAAAGGGAATATTTATCGTATACATTAGCTACATCTGTAGCGCTGATGAGCATCACAAACGCTTGTAAATGTCATGAAGTGACAGCGAACGGCGTGTGTGACATTGACTGTCTCTTGTCACAATATGACATTAACCAGCGAATCTGAAGGCACTATATTTCGACATTAACCGGCGACTCTGAAAGCACTGTTGGCAACAACAACAACAGCAAAAAAAAAAAAAGACGACAATATGATATTTACTTTTTGCTGTGACATTTACTGTTGACACTGCAAGTAAACGTCACAAAATGTGACAATTACTGTTGAGTAAGTACAGCCTTCACGGTAAATGTCATATTGTTTCAGATACAAGATTTTTTCTGTCTGATTGGAGTTACAGCATTATATAAGCTCCTTTGCGGAGATATTGGGATCGTTTGTTCTACTGCGTGATCTTTAGTTCTATTGTCCTTACTATCGTCCATCCATGAGTTTTTTTTTTTTTTGCGAGATGTTTCACGAGGATGCTAGGAGCATCAATTTAAAAGAAAATATGTAGTTGGATTTCAGACCCGCTGTTCGATGTCATTTGTGATTTTTACTGCCTTTGTTACCTTAATAGGGTTAAAATACTTCTGCCAGTAAGTGTGACAATTTCTTGGTTTTTGACATTTACCGGTGTTTTATAATATTTATTGGTGGTAATATCGCCAGTAAATGCATAACAACAACATTTCATGCGAAGTCACCGTTCAATTTCATTTGTGACATTTATTTTGGCGTGTGTAACATGTACAGGCTCTACATCCCTCCTTTGGGAACTCAAAATAAAGTTATATTGCAACATTATCAAGGATTTTGCGCTAATGGTTGAGCGACTGTTATGTCACGTTTTGTCCGCATATTCCATACGTGTACACACAACCGTATGTTCCGTTATATCAGCAACTTTCGGTTCCATCAATACCTGTCCATTATATCCGCAACTTTTTGTTCGAATACGTCTGTACGTTCCTTTATGTCTGGAATCATTGTTTTAATATGTCCGTACGTTACATTATGCCCGTAACATATTGTTCCAATATGTCCGCGCGTTCCATTTTGTACGCACCTTTTGTTCCAATACAAATGAGCGTTAGATTACTTACATACCTGGTTTTCCAATATGTCTCAACGTTACATTACATGCCCGCAACCTTTGTTCCAATATGACTACACCTTCAATTACGTCCACGAACTTTCGTTCCAATATGTCTACAACTTTATTTTCCATGTCCGCGTGTTCTATTATCTCTTCAAACTCTCATGTCCGCAACCTGTTGCTACTATATGTCCCCAAGGTCCATTATATCAACATCTGTTTGTTGATGTATGGTCCAGTATGTCCGCAACATTTTGTTTTCAATACGTTCACATGTTCCATTGTGTCCACAACCTCAAACTTCAATATACCAGTTCTACCATATCCGCAGTTGTTTCCTCCAATATATCTGCATGTTTCTTTATTTTCACAACCTTTGTTCTAATATGTCCGCACATTCCTTTATGTCCGCAACTGTTTGTGCAAGTAAATCCGCGAGTTCCATTGTCTACGTAGTTTCTTGTTCCAATATGTCAACATGCTCCATTATCTCCGCAACTTCTGCTGTTAGATGTCCGCGAGTTCCATTATAGTTACAATTGTTTGCTTAAATATGTCTACACGTTCTATTATGTCCACACGCGCCATTATGTCGGCAAACGTTTAGCTAATATATGTGCGCGATCCGTAGTATCTGCATCTATTTGTCCCGATGCCAGTAAACGTTTGCTTCTATGTCCGCGCGTTTCATTGTATCTGTATCTGTTTGTTCGAATATGTTTTTATGTTTGCTTATGCCAGCAACATTTTGCTATAATGTGTCTAAATGTTCCATTACGTCCGCAAAACATTTTGCTGCAATATGCCAGCAAGTTCCAATATATCAGCAATTGTGTATTCCAATATATTCCCACGTTCCGTTATGTTTACAACCTTTGTTTGAATATGTCCGCAACTGTTTGTGTCACAACATTTTCTTCCAATATATTTGGAAATTCCATTGTGTCCGCACCATTTTGTTATAGGTGAATTCCATTATGTCTAAAAACTTTTTATTCCAATATGTCAGCATGGTCCATTCAGTCCGTAATCTTTCGCTCTGATGTATTCACATGTTCCATTATGTCCGCAAGCTTTTTCTAATAGATCGCCCCTTCGATCATGTCCGCAACATTTCGTTCCAATATGTCCGCAAACGTTAATAAGCTATGTACTCACGTTAAATTATATCAGCAATATTTGGTTCTAGTATGTCCGCACGATAAATTATGTTTTCAAAGTTTGTCCGCTACATGCGCACACTGTGTCCAATAACCTTTCGTTTAAATATGTCCTCTTATGATACCATGTTCGCAACTTATCGTTTCAATTTGTTTGCAGGTTGCATTATGTCCGAAAAGTTCGTGCCAACGTGCCAGCACGTTACAAAATGGACGCAAATTTTTCGAATAAATCAGCACGTCTAATTGTGTCTTCGGCTTGCGTGCTGTTACTGATTCAACAGAGTGCGAATGGAGTAAACAAGCCATTTGTTTTAGTTTCTATGGTAGAATCAAAATAATTATATGACATGAGCCACGTATCTCGCGATAGCACGATCTGATATTATTTAAAACGACAACATTGAAAACAAATATTTATCTATTGAAATATATACATTTTTTAAAGTCATAATTTCTTAACTGTGACATATCACAATAACTCCATTGAGAGCGAGCTGAAGGGCACATATTTTGTTTGAATGAAATAATAACCATTATCCTGATGACGTACCGTTTCTACAAGTTGCGGCAACAGGACAACTGTTAGCATAAATCACCATTTGGGCGTGTCGGAGAATTTGCTGTGGATTTATCAGGTTGCGACCAGTTGTCAAGCACTTTACAATCTTTAATCTTTGTTGAAACTTGTGGCCACGTGGGTTCATGCCATCCTGAGCTTGATATTCCTTTTTAGTTATTATTTTCGAAGTTGTTGTAGTTGTGCTATTCCAGTTTTGAAAGTCGCTAACAGTACTAACTCTACCCAGTTTGCAATCCTACAGTAAAGGCAAATTTTAGGATCACATTCCGGCTGCAATTAAAGCGAAAATTAAACCTACCGTTGTTCTGATATTTACTGTTGACACTGTGCAAGTAAACGTCACAATATTTGACAATTTCTGTTCAGTAAGTACAGCCTTCACGGTAAAATGTCATTTTGTTTCAGATAAAAGAATGCCCTTTTCTCTATTTGAGGGGTTTCCGTATGATATCAGGTCCTTTGCGGAAATATTGCGATCGTCTGTTCTACTGTGTGTTCTTTAGTTCTAGTGTTCGTGCTTTCATCCATCCATTAGTTATTGTTTTTTTTTTCGCACGATGTTTCACGAGGATGAATAGTCTATCTATATATCTGTTCTAAAGTTTTTGATTGCTTCTGCGTTCAAAAGAAAATGTATAATTGGGTTTCAGACCCGCTATTCGATGTCACTTGTGACATTTACCGCCTTCGTTACATTTACAGTGTTGCAACACTTCTGCCATAAATGTCACAGCTTCTTGGTTTTTTATGTTTACCGGTGTTTATAACATTTACTGGCGGTAATATGACCAGTAAATGCATAACAACAACATTTCATGCGATGTCACTGTTAAATTTCAATGACATTTACTGGCGTTGCTTGAAATGAAGTTATATTGCAACAGTATCAAGGATTGCTCACCAATGGTCGAGCGACTGTTATGCACCGTCTTGTCCGCATATTCTATTACGGGAGCACAAACTGTCCGTTCCGTTATGCCCGCAATTTTTGACTCTGCCATGTCTGCTCTGTCCTTTACGTCTGCAACTTTTTTGTTCCAATATGTCTATAGGTTCCATTAAGTCTGGAATGTTTGTTCTAATATTTCCGCACGTTACATTATGTCCGCAACATATTGTTCCAATATATATGACCCTTAGATAACTTCCGCACCTAGTGCTCCAATATTTCTGAATGTTAAATTACATGCACGCAACCTTTGTTTCAATATGGCTGCACCCTCAATTACGTCCACGAACTTTTGTTCCAATACGTCTGCAACATTAACTTCTAATATGTCCGCGTGTTCCATTATATCCACAAACTCTTACTCCTATGTGTCTGCGCGTTTCTTTACATCTGCTACTGCTTCTTCCAATACTGCATCCTGTCTTATATCCGCGAACGTTTGCTGCTATATGTCTGCGATTTCCATGATTTTCGCAATTGTTTAGGCACCATACTCACACATTCCAATATATCATTTTTTTCTAATATGTCCGCATTCTCCGTCATGTCCGCAACCTCTTGCTACTATGTGTCCCCACGTTTCATTATATCTACATTAGTTTGTTCCAGTATGTCAGCAACGTTTTGTTTCAATATGTTCACATGTTCAATTACGTTCAACAACCTCATGCTTCAAAATACCAGTTGTATTATATCCGCGATTGTTCTTCCAATATATTTGCATGTTCCTTTGTGTTTACAACCTTTGTTCCAATATGTCCGCACGTTCCTTTATGTCCGCAACTGGTTGTATCAATATATCCGCGAGTTTCATTATATCCGTAACTTCTTGTTCCAATATGTCAGCAGACTCCATTATATCCGCATACATTTGCCGCTAGGTATCCGCGAGTTCGATTATAGTTGCATATGTTTGCTTAATATCTCCACACGTTCCATTGTGTCCGCAACCTTTTCTCCTATATGGCCGCGAGTTTCCTTGTATCTGTATTTGTTTATTCAAATATGTCTGCATGTTTCCTTAAGTCGGCAACATTTTGTTTTAATATGTCTACATGGTCCATTATGCCCACAACATTTTGCTTCAATATGCCAGTTAGTTCCATTATATCCATAATTGTTTACTCCAATACATCCCCACGTTCCGCTATGTTTACAACCTTTGTTTCAGTATGCCAGCACATTCCTTTATGTCTGCAGCTGTTGGTCCGCAGCCTTTCGCTCCAATGTATCCACACATTCCATTATATCCACAAACTTTGATCAGCTATATACGCACGTTAAATTATATCAGCAATCTTTCGTTCTAGTATGTTCGCACGTTTCATTATGTCGTCAAACGTTTGATCCGCTACATCCGCACATTATGCATGTTAACCTCTCGTTTAAATAAGTCCGCTCGTGCCAACATGTCCGCAACCTTTCGTTTCAATGTATCTGCAGGTTGCATTATGTCCGAAATATTTCATTGCAAGATATCCGCACGTTCCAGATTGTCCGCAAATTTCTCAAATATGTCCGCACGTTCAATTTTGTCATCGGTTTTCATTATGTCTGCGTGTACCATTATGTCCGCAGTGGTTTCTTCAAATATGCATGTGCGTTCCATATTGTCAGCAACTTAGGAACCGATATTTCCACACGCTCGATTATATTACCAACGCATTATCTAATATATTTGTACGTTATATTATGTCTGAAACTCTTTTGCCCTCACATTAAATAATCTGACGTAAATCGTCGCATTAAAATCGACGGACTTTGCTTAAAAAAGAACTTGTTATACAAGCTTACTAAACATCAGCTTTGTTTGAGGTTTGTATCTATCCTCTGTACTGTAGAAACAGTAGCATATATAAGTGATTACAGTTTTAGTAGTTTTGTTACATCGAGTATGTGTTCATACGTGCGCCCAAATATCAGTACTAAATACAACCACCTCAGGTTTTATTTCCAGGGGGAAGTTTCATTCAAAATTGGCACTTGAATTCATTATTCATTCAAAAAAATCTTCCTTAAACATTTCGTGTTACTATAAAGATATACAATAATTATAATTGATTCCCGAGTTGATTTTGGTCCCATTTTAGACAATTCTTGATTCATAATTTTCCCTACGGTGTCAAAAAATAGGCATATAGTCTCCTGTATTTTCAGTCTTCAGATTTACATATCGTTTTGCACATTTTGAGTGCTCTCTTGTGATGTTTTATTATCGCAAAGTTTTATTACGTTTACATGTAATATTATTTTTTTCGACCCACTATGGATATATAGAGAATTAGATAAATGTAGAATTCAGTATGACATACGTGGTAACGACGTTGGGAATCTAGGACTCCATATTCCATCGAAAGGCTACTGCTAATCAAAGGTTAGAAAGGGTCTGATTACGGTACCATATGCTGACAGTGAGACCTCTAAAAATGTTACAAAAAACAAAACAGGAAAAGAAAGGGTCTAAATGGTCTATAGCGTAAAGATGAAACAGCTGATGACAGCTGATTCGTTCTAACTGCAGTGACATGCCCATTGCTACAATTATTAATTCGTATCGGTCGAGTTCAAAGACAACATAAATATCTGATGAAATAAAAAACATTTCAACTTAAAATGCATTTATATGACAGGAAACTTGAGTGAAACAAAAGAGAAACAAAACAAGCTTCTGAAGTAGATATTAAACGCTCTTGGATTCATTTTTTCCTGTAGATTAGTCTTTAATTATATACACCTTGAGTTTAAATCCAAAGATAATGGTTCTACATATACATCAAAATCATGAATAAATGAAGATACGCGGCAAGTGCCCATGAGTTAGTTCAAAATAGTAAAATGACTTGTAGGCGAAGCGCAGTGTTTAAAACGACACCTAGAAAATGAACATCGTAACACACCTTTGAAAAGGTTTTTTGTGATTTTTATGATGAATGATAAAGGAAATTGGAATGGCCGTGGTCGTGGAAAATTGTTTATAATGGCAATACACGTGATCATTTCAAAGGTTCTACTACATCCTACTATTCCGATACACGGGAACAGGAGTAAATCTTAAAGCTTTAAGTTGAAACCTGTAGATATTTTGACTGGAATTTAAATCTAATTTTTGTGTTGTTGCTAAAAATACGATTAGTTAATCTCTTTGTAAAACTTTTTGTTTGAAAACGAATGTAATTTAAAAAACTATACATGCAAATGCGGATGACAAATATTCAGTTGGGGAAACTAAACACGGTCAGAATGATATTCTTGGGGAGGTGGGGTAGGGTTAGTGGGATGTGGTGTATTTTTGTGAAGTAGAAATTATTATAAATTGAATGAAATAATTTAGCAAATAATTTCATACAAGTATAAAGCTCATAGTTGTCAGAACTTGTGGGGTATTACTTCAAGTGCTGCCACTATTATTGGTACAATCTTTGTTTCTGTTTTCCAGATCTGGAATGTAGTTAGTCGAAATAGATCATTATATTTTCCTATGCAAGTTTAGCTGCAAAATTTACCAAAAACGTTATCATTTGCGTTTCTTCAGATGTATGTGTCGAGTAAGGAATGCGTAGTAGTTTTAAAGCAGTCGTCACTCTGCAACATGGATATTACAAGTCAATACATGTATGAGAATCGTCGTTGGTATAAATTAGCATTGAAGCGCTAAAGAGTCACTATATGAGAGGAGAAAACAGACATCCACCCACCCCTCGCCCCTACCATGTATATAATACAAATACCAATATTGGCTTAATAGAGAATAGTACACAAATAGTTGAGCTTGCTTAATTAGATCACTTAAGTTTGAGGAGATACGAAAAAGTAAACCTCTCGTGACATTTAATTATCAGAAAAATTGTCCTGTTTTGTGCAAACTGGGCTTCTATCTTTAAGAAATCCAACAATTTACCTTTCAGCTAAAAAGTTTTGTTAACCTAATTTGGGGGCTGGAGCCAAAGTGGCACTAGAATCTAAAACAATGCGAGAATCTATCAAGCCAAAAAACGCCAGTGCTTCAGAAGAGCAAGCCAAACCCAAAGTTATGTGATTGTAAATCATCCTTTAGAAGGCTTTCCCTGACCCAGTAAGTAGCACTAAGTAAATGGAAGATAAGGGGCCATGTGCTACAATATTTGGGTGAATCTTTATCTGATGTCGACCAGAAATATAGTCAATAAGATATGGATGACTTAGAGTCAGTGCTAACATTTTAAAGCTGTGGGTTCAGGACACATCAAAATCTGAAAATCATGACTCCCAGTCCAAAATCATGACTCCAATGCTTTTACAATATGAGTTACTGTCGGGAAACATCCTAGGCTAGATTAATACGATTAAATATTTATCGAAAATTATCAACCACAAACAAATTACTCCACAACTTTTCTTAGTTTGTAAAGTTACCGTCCTTGAGTGATTCCTGCTTTTTACAATAAATGACCATGATCATTCTTTTATTATTTTATAGAAAATAACATTCGAAATAACACAGCTACATATTAGTCCATGTGATTGATATTTTCTGAAGAAAACTGTCCCTTTATTCATCACAAGTAGTTAACAAATGTAGAGTGGAGGAGCTTCGGCTTAACGGAACGTGTGAATATATAGGAACAAAATATTGCAGACACAAAGAAACTTTCGGACATATTGGAACAAACAGTTGCAGACTTACTGGAATGTACGGACATATTGGAACAACAGTTTGCGGGCATATTGGAACGTGCAGACCTATTAGAAGAAACAGTTCCGGACATAATGGAACGTGCAGACACATTGGAAGAAAAAGTTCCGGACATAACTGAACTTTAAAACATATTGGAACGTGCAGCCGCTTTGGAACATAAAATAGTGGACATATCCGAACGTATTTCTGAGTGCGGACATAATGGAACAAGCGGACATTACGGGAGGTAACAAGGGAGAAGCAGGCCGCATTTTGTTTATTTTTATTTACGCTCTAGGGGATTATTAAAATTGTAGCTTTAAAAACAGGTATATATTTATTGGAATAGATACCTCTTTTTAAGTCAATATTTATTTATTTATTTATTTTTTTATTTATTTATTTATTTATTTATTGATTGATTGATTGATTGATTGATTTATTTATTTATTTATCTATTTATTTATTGATTTATTTATTTATTTATTTACAGCGTTTGTCAAGATGGCACAACTTGTAAGACCTGCAATGAGCAGCTGACGTACACAATCCGGAACCAATTACAAGCACCAACATTCGAGTACTCGCTCCAAATCGCTTTTTCTCATGAGCCTTTCATACGTGTCATGGAGAGAGCAGTGAATGTGAGTGCGAACTACAAGTAAGCGTGAAGGGGAATTTTGTTGGACATATATTTCTCTTTCTTTTGATCAAGGCCTTTCAAATTTGTACAGTGATGCAGATTTTCCGTCCAATCTGCTAACTATTTTCCAAAAATTACATAAATATTGACTTTTGATATATCTAGACAAAAATATATGCAGTTTGTCATCACATTTTTGCATATAAGTGGTCACCTGCACATACTTTCTTTACAAATTGCAGCTACTAGGCTTATATTGGTTACGCTTCTGGTTTCTAATTGATGTTTTTAAATACTACTACTACTACACACACACACAAATCATGC